>JAJNNQ010000045.1:14645000-15045941 GCA_027886175.1 Phylloscopus collybita
CCATCTCTAACTGCACCCTGGCAGGGCTGGGCTGTCCACAGGGGGAGGCTGCTCTGAGTAGGGCGTTTCACTCCAGGGCTGTGTGATGCAGAGGAGCAGGATGGCAGCTGGGTAATGGGAGCTGAGGGAAGTTTTGGGGCTGAGGGTGCTGGAGGGCAGGGCTCAGCCCGTCTCTAACCGTACCCTTGGTGCCTGCAGCTTGCAGGGCTCAGCCCGTGCTGACCCAGCCGAGCTCCGTGTCGGTGCTGCCCGGGCAGACGGCTCGGCTGCTCTGCACCCTGAGCCCCCAGTACAACATCAGCCAGTTCGGCATCTCCTGGTACCAGCAGCGCCCGGGGCACTCCCTCAGGTACCTGCTCTATTACAACTCCGAGCGAGACAAACACAAGGCTGCCAAGACTCCCGACCGCTTCTCGGCCACCAAAGACCTGGCCAGCAACGCCTGCATCCTCACCATCGCATCTGCCTGCCAGGATGACAACGGCACCTACTACTGCTCCCTGGCACCTGCCTTCAAATGGCTCTAGAAACGGGGAAGCAAAGCTTTCCACGCTTTCCTTGGTGACCCTGATGTGCAGGGAGAGCAGCAGTCCTGGGAGGGACGGGAAAAATCTTTGCATGCTTAAGCAGGCCCACTTCACGCTGGGAGGTGCAGCAAGCTCCTCTCTGTCCCCAAGCGTCCCCCACGGGGCACCAGGCAGCCCGACCCGGCCGCAGGGCAGCCCCAGGGCCTCCTGCTGCAGCGGGAGGATGGAGGGCTGGGCTGCGGCCTGGCTTTCCTGGGCTCTTCCAGCAGCGGGCATGAGGCGGCCTCGACCTGGCTGGGGCTTCCGCAGTGTTTGGCTCACCTAGTAATAAAGGTTGTTCCTCATCCCGGCGGCTCGTGTCGTGTGTACCCGGGCCGGGAGGGCGGGCAGGGCGGGCTGCGGCCCTGACGGGGCCTGTGGGGCCGGGCGGCCCTCACCCGTCCCTCGAGCAGCCCCTGGTCCCGCAGCACCGCCCCGTGCCCCTGCGGGGACAGAGACACGCGAGCCCCCGCGGGCAGACGCGGGTCCTCTGTGGGGGCATTTTCACACACAAAGATGAAAGATTTTCCCACAAAATTCCTTCAGAATTGGCAAAAGCCGGCAGGGCCGCACTGCGCATGCTCAGTTCGGCGCGCGCGCGGCTGCGAGCGCTAGGACCCAACGGCGGGCGCTGGTGTCACGTGAGGAGCAGCCGGCGCTACCATTGGCTCAGGGGAAGGGAACACCAGGCGCGCCACTTCCGGGTTACCTCAGTGCGCGTCGGGGCCCCGCGGCGGTCGGGCCGGGCACCTGCCCCGCTCGCGTGTTCAGCGTGTGCGAAAAGCCAGCGTCCACAAAGGAGACAGAGGAGTCCCGCAACTTTATTCGAATAAAGGGAGAGAGTCCACTATGCCATACCCCCGTGGGGTCTCTCTCGAGATTTCGGAGGACGCAGCCTCCTTTTATCCTAAACTCCCGGCCGCACGTTGTCCTCTTCCTTTCCCCATTGGCTGAGGTACAGTGGCAGGAGCTGGGCGCACTGGATTGTGTAAAGCAAGCACGGGATAATGAATTCTTTTCTTCACGTAACCGAGTCCTGTTCCATTATGTTTGTCAAAGGTGAAGATCAGCTTGAATTCGGCGTGAGGGGGCTCCAAGGGCTCAAGGGAAGCTGCTGTTTGCTTCCTGAGGTGCAGATGTAAAACATTTCAGGAGGCTGGCAGACCCAGCCTGCCTCCTGCACAAGCAGGAGTTCAGCACATTTGAAATACCAAGGCCTGCACAAGTTCAAGCAAAGAAATCTTCCCTGCTCCCTGTCAGCAGAGAGCTGCTCATAAAACTGGACTCCTCTTTGAGGAAACTGCTGCAGAGTAACAAGGGGAAAGTGTTTAAAGATAATAAACATCCCATCCTGGGCAGATCCCTGCTCTTTTGTGCTACAGGACTTTGGCAGAAGAACAACTCCATTGGAGTTCTGAATGGTCTAAACTCACTAAGAGGAACATAAGTACTGTAGTGACAAATCCAATACAATTCCTTTAGACTAAGGAGGGAAAAAAAAAAGCCCCTACCAACTTCAGTCAGGATCTAAAATATCCCTTCTAGCTGACACAGCAAAGCAGGGACTGAAAGGCATCCACAACTAAGCTATGCAAAGCATCCATCCTTCAGCCAGTGACCCATGTAAAATGAATAAATAATTCATAATTACATATGCAGTGTACACCATGCATGTCAAGGAGGGTTCCAGAGAGAGGAGCACAGCAGGCATGCTTTGCTCTCAGAAAGGAAAAGTCCTCCAGTTACCACTGTGGCTCTGGAAAGACTCTGGACTGCAGAGACACAACTGAACCTCCATTTACAGCTTAAAGCCACATTAGATATTTTCCCCATGATGTTCTAGAGCCTAGGTTGACTCCACCATTCCTGAAATTCAGAGGAAGCACTCAAAGAATGCACTGGCACAGCAGCACAGTACCAGCACTCCAAAGCAGGTGCATAGTAAATTGAAGAAAGCAAGAGTCAGTCCCGAAGAACTTAAGTTCCTCACTTCCTCTGTTCCCCTCTGGGTTTGCCCCCCACATAACAAGACAAGCTTTTTACACTGAGGCTTTGGTAGAGCAGCAGCTGCTGTCTTGTTCTTTGGGATCCAAGTCTCCAGTTCCTTCCTTCTGCTCAGCTCTGCAGCTCTCAGACAGGCAGGAGCTCTGGGGGGTACTCGCCGTAGCAGTATTTGGCAATTGGGTCTCTGTAGGTGTTCTCATGCTGCACACTCTGCCAGGAAAGGAGGAGAGAAGCTTTAACAAAATACACACAGTGAAACAAGGCATCCCTTTACTGAGGGATAAAACCCACAGTGTTTATGCACAGGCCAAAAAAAAAAAAATCCCAAATTCTTCTAGACATCAGAGTGTCTTTGGAGTAAATGAACTCTGCATTGCCAACATACAAGAGCCAGTTGATGTGTTACAGCACTGCAAGTGCCTTTTCAAGAGAGTTCCCAACCAGGTAGGAACAGATTTCATAAAAAAAAAAAAAAAAAGTATGTTTAGGCAGTATCATCAAATATTCTAAGCAAGCAGAGCACAATGAAGTTGGTACTTGAGATGTGTGCATTCTTCTTGCTAAAAGGTAGAGTTCAGATTTTATGGGTAAAAAAATCCCAGTAACTTTGGAGACATTTGGAACTCCATCCTTTGTTTGCAGTGCATCCCTGTTGCTACGTGAAATACTGAAGGTGCAGGACATGGCCAACAGCACTGTCTAAAAGGGCCACTGCTTGCTTAGACCAAAACTTCTAATAAAATCACATGGGTAGCAGCAGTTCTTAACAAGCTCTGTCCTTAATAAGCAAAGAAATGACAACACAGTTTTCGAGTTACTATGCAGATGACTGTCAGCACATAAAAAAAATAAAGAGCATTCTGAGGCTACTGAGAACAGCTCTCCCTGCTATCATCCTAATGAGATCTTCCCCAGAACTCATCTGAGATCTTCACTGGTCACTGAACTCAGTCTCTTTTTAGTTAAGCCCCTTCTTTTCTAAAGAGAATGTGCAACTTGTCCTGCTCTAAATACGTGCTTTGCCTTCAGACTGGCTCTCAGCCACAGCTTCAACTTTTATGGAAATACAAACACAACACATCAGCCATTCATAGGATTGACCCCCATTTTCCAAGGGCACTTTTTTGGGCCCTGGGCATGTGCTTGTGCCTCACCTGTGATGAAGTCCTACACTTGGCCAGACACAGCTCAAAGTGATCTTCCACTGCCATGAAGAGGTTTTGGAAAGCAATCGCTGCCCGGTTCAAGAACCGCTCCAGGAGATGTTGCTGAAGTGGTCAGCAAAGAGAAGGCAAAAAAAACCAGAAACACTCTGCTTCAGCAAGGAGCAATCAAAGCCCACCCTAACCTACAAAGCTCAGGTGTCAGGGGAAAAGTAAGCAACCCCACTTAGGATTTCTAGCAAGCACTGAAAGGCCAATGCCTCAGAACCCCAGCAGCAGGCCAAGAATCCAAGAGAATCTCACAGAACACAGGGAAGTGCCAATCACAAAACTAACTGGAGCAACTCTTCTGCAATCATTCCCCTTCAGCAAATGCAACTCCCCTGAAGCTGCAACACTTTGCAAAGCTCCCAGCATTTCCTCCCAAAGCTGGGAAGGATGAATTTTTGTTAAAGCTTTATTTATATCCTCATCCTCCCAAGAAAAGGAACCGTCCCTCTGAGGGAAAAGTTTTTGCTCCTTGCGAAGAAGCTCTTTTAGCCACAGGTGAGGAGCTGGGAAGCAGGGGAAGGTGCATCACCTTGCTGGGCTGCAGGCAGCAGGACACACAGTACTCGTAGACGCTGCAGCAGCCGTTGGGCAGGCAGCTGTCACAGCTGTACAGCTTCGTGCTGGGCACGTTCCCGTTGCAGCAGCCGTTCACCAGCAGGTCCTTCCTCTCACAGATGTAGCCTGGAAAAGAGCAGCAGGGGTAACAGCTGGCAGGGCACACCCCTCTGGGTGCTCTGCAGTAAGAATCAAACTCCTTGAGAACAGGTTTGTTTGTCTTTTAGCAGATTATGATCCCCCCGCCCTCAGTCCTGTGTAGCCATTCTTGGAAATGGAGAGCAGTGGTTCAAACAGCCTGGTGTTAGCTGCATAACTATTACATCCCACTCTAATATGTGCTGTATATACACTATGAGTATATACACCTGTATAAATGTAATAAAAGTAAATGCACCTGTATTTTTGTTTAAGTTCTGACTTTTTTGGGGCACAGTTCCTTGTTGTGAAAGGGGGAATGGGATTGGCGTTGATTCTATTGGAAAAAAAAAAATGACACACGTTTTTTCAACAGGTCTGTGTCTGGATAATTCTCTTACACCTCAGTATGAAAAGACTTAGATTTAGCCATGCAGGATAGTGTAATATTCATTGCTGAGTGGAATCCTTAATTGTATAGGAATATGGTGTATATCCTTATGGAAACAGTACTGCCACAGTGCTAGACTGTGAGAGATCTGTAATTTTTAGAGACCTTATGAACACTTAGGCACTAAGCCTGAGTCAGGCAGTGCCAAATTGAACATTGATGCAAATCACAAAAGATGTGGTGGGTTTTCTACCCTTGATTTGTGGCCAAGAAGGATCCAGGGTCTAAGCAACATTCACAGTGCAGGGCAGGAAATGGTCTTTAACTCCTACCACTTAAAACAAGGGGTTAATAATCTCGGGTTTACAGGGGTCAGATGAGCTTGTTAATTGTGACTGAGCATTAATCACACCAGTCCTGAGCTGCCTCCATACAAGGCCAAGGTTTCCTCAATTGCTCTCACAAACACTGCAGGGAGACACAAAGAGCTCTGCAAGCAACCACAGCCAACTGAGCAGGATTAAACATCTGGGTTCTGTGCAAAGGTAACTGGAATTGACTTCAAGGGGGGTCACAGCCACACTCATGCAGCCCTGGGCCTGAGTGCTGGTGTGCCCAGAACCAAAGCAGCAGCATCTGCAGCAGAATTGAGCCAGCCAGAGGAGAACAGGCCAAGGGCAGAGTAAAAAATGCCTTAATGAAGAGCAGTTGTTCCATCAAAGTGCCATCAGCAGTCAGACAGGCCAAGCAGCGTTCAGCACTGCCACATGCAGAATAAATTCAACTAAATATCAACTGTACCCAGTTCATCTGTAATGAGGAGCTTCCCCTGCACAGAGTTCCTGCACTGGTTGCTCAGCTGACTGCTGTTCCCCGAGCTGAACTTCACCTTCCACAGGATGGGCTGCTCGTGCTCCTGCACTTGGAGGAGATTCCGATCTCTCACCGTCCTCTCTTCCTGCAAGGAGAAACAGGAATGCAACCAAACATGCAAGTTTCCTTCTGCCACTTCAGTCCAGGATTAAAGACGCCTAGGGCTTGTAAACTCCACGGGACAGGAAATTCCAGCATCAATGGTGCAAACAATTTACTACTTGTAGTATCTTACTTCATACTATACACGACGGAATAGATACACAGTCCAGTAAAGTGAGGGTATTCATGTTCACCATGGTTCAGCTGAACTCAGTCACCACAGCCACAAAAGTAGTATAGATTATATGAAATAACCACAGCTGAAGGTATTTCCCTTTTAAATGAGCCCTCTGCCAGTGGAATCACCACTCCCAAGAGACACAACAACAAC
Source organism: Phylloscopus collybita (assembly GCA_027886175.1). Taxonomy (NCBI): domain Eukaryota; kingdom Metazoa; phylum Chordata; class Aves; order Passeriformes; family Phylloscopidae; genus Phylloscopus; species Phylloscopus collybita. The sequence goes on from JAJNNQ010000045.1 coordinate 14,651,175, forward strand.
AACCAAACCCATTGTAGAAACTTTCTTTTGCCAGTTTTGGTTCAAACCACCGGTGCTGTCAAACACAGAACCAGGCATTCCTATTTTAAACTCCTGCGCCTATTCGATATATACGAGGCCATTCTCACGGCAGCATTACCCCGGAGTTCGCTGACAGCACCTGAAGAACCTCGGTCACCGCGGGATAAGGGAATGTCCTCGCCCACCCCGCGGCGTGCCGGGGCCAGGGGCGGGCACTGACCTGCTTGAAGGTGCTGCTGATGAAGTAAACCAGCGAGAGCCCCAAGACCACGCCGAGCACCCAGCGCTTCCTGAGCAGCCGCCGCCAGAGCACGGCCCCGCAGGGCAGCATGGCCGGGCCGAGGGGCAGCGCGGGCCCGGGGCCGGCATCACCGGCGGGCCGGCATCACCGGCGGGCCGGCAGCGAGCAGCGCCCAGCCCCGGGCGGCCCCAGCGCGGCCCGAGCGCTTCCGCCGGCGGGGCGGGCAGGGCGGAAGCCGCGGCCGGGCGTGCGCGGGGCGGCACCGGCACCGGGACTGGGACCGGCACCGGCACCGGCACCGGGACCGAGCCGCTGGGGACGGGGGCACCGCGCCACGCATCCCAGCGGGAACCTCCCTTCCCCACCTAATGGGAAGAGAAGGCCTGGCTTAGGTCTGTGTGTGTGTGTACGTGTATATGTATATATGCGTATGTATAGAATTGTATTTATATATCTGTACCTATATCTATATCATCATCTATATCATCATCTATATCATCATCTATATCTTTATATCTATATCTTTATATTTATCTCGTCTATATCTGTATCTATATACCTGTATGCTTATTTATATATTATGCATCTACAATGCATCTATAATGCATCATAATGTAATATAATATAATATAATATAATATAGTATAATATAATATAATATAATATAATATAATATAATATAATATAATATAATATAATATAATATAATATAATATAATATGCATCTATATATTATATATATTCTTATAGACATAAAATGCATCTATATATTATATATATTATTATAGACTTATATAATGCATCTATATATATTATATATATATTATTATAGACATATATATAATGCATCTATATGTAGATGTGTATAGGTTATGTATATGTATAGAACTGTATTAATAGATATGTTTGTGTGTATATGTACTGACATATATGTATGTATATCTACATATGTGTATGTATATTTATCTTTATATGTATGCATGTCTGTATATATTACGGATATATGTGTATATATAGATGTGTATATGTATTGGTATCTATGGAACCGTATTAATAGGTACGTCTGTATATATATATATATATATACTTGGATGTATACATATATGTGTGTGTACGTATAGAATTGTATTTTTAATATATGTATGCATGGCTATATATCTACATATAGGCATCTGTATGTCTATATATGTATATTATGCATATATGTGTGTGTATAGATGTATATATGTATTTATATCTATGGGACCATATTAATAGATATGTCTATATATATGCACATATGTGTATGTATACCTATACATATATATGTATGTGTATAGAATTGTATTTTCATATATATGCATGCATATATATATGTATGTATATCTGTATATGTGTATTATGTATATATGTGTATCTATAGATATGTATGTATTTATATCTATAGAGCCATATTAATAGATATGTCTGTCTATATATGCATATACACGTATGTGTACCTATACATATATATATGTGTGTATGTGTATAGAATTGTTTCTTATATATATATATGCATATCTATCTGTATGTGTGTGTATATATATCTATGTGTGTATGTTTGTATATGTGTATTCTGTATATATGTGTGTATATATAGATATATATGTATTTATATCTATAGAACCATATTAATAGATATGTCAATATATGCATATATGTGTATGTATATACATATATATGTGTATATGCATAGGACTGTGCTAATAGGTGGGTATGTAGGTACACATGAACAGATCTACACCTATACATCTATTATATGTAACTATGTGCATATATATGTATAAATGCACATATTACATACATGTTATGTTTGTGTGATACATTCTGTGCTACGTGTGCACGCATCTAAATGCGTTTACACCTCCATGTGTTTATTACAGACACAAACACACACGTGTGTGTGTAAGAAAAGGTGTGTGCATGGACACGGGGAAGGCAGAGCACTCCCAGGGAGTGCCTGTGTGGGAAGCAGGGCTGCAGGCAAAGCCTTGCTGGGTCAGGCACGTGGGCAGGGCTTGAAGCACTGAAGGGTTCCTGCACCTCTCTGCCTTTCCCAGGGAGATGGAGAGGGAAAACTCTTTGGGCTGTGCTGAAAATGACTCTGTGTGTGTGTGTGTGTGTGTGTGTGTGTGTGTGCTTCCTGCAGGTGGGCCTGTGGGAGCGCTGGGGCTGACGGTCACTGGCTTGAGGGACCTGGCATGAGTTTGAAATCTGGACTGTCTTGGACTGTCTGAAGTGCTCCATCCGTGAATGTCTGCATGGTCTTGGGCATCCATCTCCTCCAGTGTGGCACCTTTCACCTCTGGATCAGGTACTGTGCTTTGAGACAGCTGCCAACCCTTCCCAGAGCCATTGTGCCTTTACACGTGGGCTACACGTTTATGTGTATATTATCGTGTGTTCCAAATAATGTTATCACTTTTTATATTCAAGAGTATTTAGATCTTAGTCTTTACATTTTATTAAAGTAGCTATTGTACTCTGGGGCTATTGTCCAGACTTTGCAAATGGCATTTCTGTAGGTTAAAATGAATGAGTTGCTTGTTTAAAAGAATATCGTCATGAGCTAATTGTATTTTTTCTCATTAAAAACGTTTACACGTTTTCTTTTTCTTCCTCCCTTTCAGTTTTGCTTTGCAAAAAAGCAAGTTCCTGCAGAAAAGGAAGAGGGGATCTCATTTCCCAAGAGGCTGTTGAGTCACACATCACATCCAGAGCCACTGCTAGATGTCCCCATGTTCCTTGCCAGGCAATGCCATCCCTCCTGGTGACTGCCACTCCCTGCAGAAGGGGACCTGACTGATTCCTGCCCAGCCTGGACACCTCTGTGCCCCCATTTGCCGTTCAAAGTCATCTCTCCAAAGTGTGCTGAGAAACAAATGGGAGCTGGAGGAGCTCTGCCACGGAAGCAAATGGTTCCTGCCTGCCATGTCCCCAGCTGAGGGTCCCACAGCCCTCTGCCCCCAGTGCCAGTAGCCACACACTGGGATTTGCTGAGCCACAGGGTTCATGTTGAGCGTGTTGTGTTTCAGGGTGCTGAGGAAAATGCAGAGGCGGCACAGCAGCAACACGGACACCGTGCCTCCTGAAAGGTAAATCCTTGCCCTTCTTCCTTCCTCCACGTTCCTCTCCCGAGAGGAGTGTTCTGATTTAAGAGGAGGGGGTGTTTTAGAGGATGAAAGCTCAAAATTGAGAAAGATGTCAAATTCCTGTGCGTGTGGTGTGGCCACGTGGGCTTTCTGCTCGAGTCTGGGGATTCTGGAGACAAGTTTCCTTTTCTCCTTCCTGTCAGTTACTGATTGCTGCCAGCCACAGTGTTTCAGGGTGATGCTGGGTGGCACAGCTGGCAGACAGCTGGCTGAGCACGGGCAGGATGTGTGGAGCTCTGGAGGAGGGATTGGATTCATGGTCCTGTGGGGGACCCTGAGCACTGTCAGTGTGCAAGGACTGACCTGTGTGAACAGGAACCATTTGCACTTCTCTTACTAAGGTGTTAAAAAGTCTGGTCTGCAGCTCCCAATTACTCTGACTTAATGCTTTTTGAAGAGTTTGGGTGACCCTTTACATCTTCCCAGAGTCTGTATCTATCTTCATGTATGTGAGTATTTAGAATACCTCTAATTTGTTTCTGTAATTATAACATCAGCAAGGGAGCCTTGCCACTGTTGTTGTTCTGGTACTACATATTCCCTGGGGCTTTCCCAGAGTTAGAGTATGACTTTTTTAACTTTTATTCCTAAAGAAGAAACTAATCTAATTACTCCAAGACAGAGATAGAACTAATGAATTTCATTGCTCTGTTTGAGCTGAGATTATAAGTGAAAGATCATTAGTAAATATTTTATTTTCTATACTGGTTTTGCAATTAGAGTTGAAGCCTTATGTCATGGCCATTGCTAGCATGGTACCATTCTTAGTTTCAGGGGGAAAGAAAGCCATCTTCAGTTTTTTCTGCATGATGCTTCTGATTTTGAACAGGGTAAATATGCAGTTAGGAACAGAGGCTGAAGTTTTTCTAACTGTAGAAGGAAGTGCTGTTGCCACTGGTCTTCACTTCTGTTGACTTCAGCAGCCCCACAGTCTCAACAAACAAACCTTGTTTGTTTATAAGCATGTCACAGATTAATTCCTTCCTGCTGAAAGCACACTCCTATATCCTGGTAATATTATCCCAAACAATGGTTGTGTCTGTATTTGTCACACTGGGTTCCTCCCAGGCTGTTTGTTACATTCCCAGCCCTAAGCTGTGTATACATCCCCGAATTGTAGCGCTAGGGGTGAATTTAAAGACCTGGCTGATGAATATTTTGGACCAGAAGGAGGTGTGCAGTGTCTTGTTGACTTGATTCCTTGCAGGAGCCTGTGGAGGTACAGTGGGAATGGGGTACAGCTATAAAAAGCATTATTAGGAGTTTGCTTAGTGGGAAGGTTTGGCCAGAGAGGCTTGAAGGTGTCCCCAGAGGGAGGTGAAAGGCAGAGCTCTGTGCCCTGTGAGTGCCTGGGGAGGCTTTGGAACCCATGGGGGAGAGAGGGTTGAGGGCCCTGGGTGTGCTGTCTCAACTTGTGACCACAGTTCCTAAAGATAGAGATCTCCTGGGATTGAAATCAGGAGGGACCAAAGCTCTGCAACATGCCTTGTTTGTGGGCTTTGCCTCTTGTTGAGGTTTATTTTTTGTTTACTCTCCTTTTGCAGGTTAGAGAAGTTTTTGATTTCTGTCAGGCATTTACTGCATGGTGATCGTTGTACTTGTTACCTGCATTGTTCCCTCTCTCACCTAAATTTTCCTTGTATTGACTTCTAGTGAAGAAAAAACAAAAAACAAAAAACCCTGTTGTTTTTTGCTGTTAAGAGAAAGGTATTTAGACTTTCTTTTTGGAATCTGGCTGTATGCCAACACGCTTAGGAAAGAATCAGTGCCAGAATCAGTTCTGTCCGGTGCCCAGTAATTTGGGTGCATCCATGCCCAATTCACCAAAAATATCAAAGAATTCATCTGGACCCATGAGCACATCCTTCACTTTTTTGTCAGGTCGGGAACACACAAGCAGCTCTCAACACTTCTCTTCCCTTGGTGATTCTGTCTCTTCTGGTGCAATTCATCAGTGGGCAGGTAGTGATTGTCCCACAATAAAGAAGATATTATTGGGGGTAGGTCATTGCTTTGAGTCAGCTTGGTTAAGTTTGTTTGTAATAGACTCGACTCGGTGGTGCTGTGTCAGGTTCCATGAGGTTTTGCATGTTTTTCTTTAAATACTCAAATCTTTATAGAAGATACTGGATTTGGTATTTGGATGTGTTATTTCTTTGGGTTTTTTTCCAAAGACAAACAGGTCGTTTGGGAGCTTCAACAACCCAAACCCAAACAACCCAACAACTTCCTGGGTGAAGGAAGTGATGTGTTTTAGTCAGTGATGTGTTTTAGTCAGTGATGTGTTTTAGTCAGGCCTGGAGAGGTTCTCTGATCCTATCTGAGGCGTCTGACAGAAAATAGAGGGAACAGAACCTGCAGGCCCTGATGTTCTGATAGTGTCTGAGGAGCTCTGGAAACAATGCAGTCAGGGCTAGGTTAAAACACTCTCTTTTCCTCCCTGGCAATTATCACCTGCTCCCATCCTGTCCAAGGTAGATTTTGCTCACCTGTTGTAAAGCTGCTGAGAGCTGAATGTGTAAAGCAAGTACAGGGTGTTTCCAGTGAGAAAGGCCAGGATCCAGAAGACGACCAGCACTGATCTCTTCTCCTGAGCAAGGAAAAGAAGCAGAGTTAGTTCAGCTTGAAATCTCAAGGCTTGAGCTGAGCCTTCAACTGCTGAAGGATCCAACCCAGGGGATGCAAATGTGTAACAAAGTGTGGGATAATTAGTTTATTTACACAGGACTAAGAAATAGTAGCACAAGCAGAAATGCCCCTCACTCAGGTAACCTCTTTAATGGAAATTAATTGCAATAAGTTGGTGAAAACGACAGCCTTACTTGCAGAACCTATCTTCAAAGCTGGGATCTTTCTTGGGACATCAAAAACCTCTTGATATTCAAAATGCAGTATGATAAGCAGCCGAGCTCCGTGTTTGTGTTTAACCCCTGGTGTGTCTGTGCCCCCCTCAGGAACCGGAGCCAGGCCGTCAGCTCTGAGGCCAGCGTGGATGAGAGCGGCGTCTTCGAGAGCCTCAAGGCCGAGGCCTCCTCCCCTCAGCAGCTCTTCTCGGGCCTGGCCGGCATCCCCTCAGGCTCCATCTCCTCCGCGCCCTTCCCCTCAGGGCTGGTGCTGGGCTCAGCGGCTGGAGGCGGGGAAGTGTTCATCCAGATGCCGGCCCCGAGGGAGGAGGGTGCCGGCCGGGCTGAGGGGGCCCCGTTCCATCACCGAGCCCCGGGCCATCACTTCCACCACGGGCACCACCGCGGCTCCTCCCTGCTGCACATGGCCGGGGACCGGCACGGCCACAACGAGGAGAGCACAGAGGAGCAGGCCGGCACTCCAGCCCCGGCTCTGTCCGAGCTGAAAGCCGTGGTGGGTTGGCTGCAGAAGGGACTTCCCTTCATCCTGATCCTGCTGGCTAAAGTTTGTTTCCAGCACAAGCTTGGTGAGCGTTTGTCAGAGCTTTTTTTGAGCTGTGGTTTGGGAGGCTTTATCAGGCTGTCATATCTGATGCATCCGTCCTTTTTTCGGCTGTGTTTAGAGAGTGGTTGGGAAACTTTCTCAGGCTCTGATGTCTGATACATTTGTCGGTGTGACAGTGTCCAGATGGAGTCTAGCATGAAGGGAGCATACTGAAATGCATGGGATAATGCATGTGATAAATTCACCCTCCTTTCAGTCCAAGCTGTTTTCATCCGGGTCAGATCCATCTGTTTCCTTTTCCTGATTTCTCCTTGACATTCCTGTGAGGCTGAGGGTGCTACCAAGGCTTCTCCTTCAGACCTCTCTCTAGGAGAGATGGGGAGAGCTTACAATGATGATGGCAAAGATTTCTGTGCAGCACAGAAGGGTTCAGAGGGATGAGACTCTTGTCTTGCTGGTGGGGTGGTGGTTGTGAAATCCAGTCAAACAGCATCAGCAGTTACTCTCTCTGACAGAGCCTTTCCCTGCAGGAATTGCTGTGTGCATTGGCATGGCCAGCACCTTTGCCTATGCCAACTCCACGCTCCGAGAGCAGGTGGCCCTGAAGGTGAGTCCAGCATTTGACCTTCTTCTGTTCCCAGCAAACATCATTTTCCATGCACAAAAGAGCCTCTTGTGTTGAACCTTCGATTGCACTGTAGGGCTGAATGCCTTTGTAAATGTACAGATCTGTCTTCTTCCTGCCTCTTCCCTCTCTTGTTCTCCCAAAGTCTCTCTCCTGCTTTTTTTGTGGAAGTGTGGCATAGTAAAACAAATAGAGGATAGGTCAGGGATGCTGTAATCTGCATCTCCCTCTGCCTGGCAGTGCCTATTCCAGCACTTCTCTGCACCTCGCTTTCCCATCATGTACAGCAGAGATGCTGAAGCCCATTTGACTTGTTAATGATGAGATTTAGCTTATTAGCATGTATTTGAGATGTTCAGCTGAAAGATTTTGTAGATGTACTGCCTGCTAGTGGCTTTATCATGCTCTCTGCACAGTATGCTAAGAATATAAAGAAATCAGCAGATCTTTTCAGGTCTTCTGATCTCGTGTGTCAGGAGAACAGTTCAACAGCACTAAAAGCACAAGGCTAGAATTGCTTTTTTGTTAAAATTACACGGGTGGCACCAGTGCATGCCTGTGTCTGCCAGCAGCAGTGGAATCAGTGAGATCCAGCACTGAATGAACAGATAAATGGCACAGCCCAGTAACAGATTGCTGTTGCCTTGCACTCTGCACCCCTGGCCTTCCAGCAGTGTGCCCCTTAATCTGCCTGCTCTAAATCTCAGCCCAGCAGTCCTGGCTGTTGAACAGCTAGCAGGCACCTCCTTTCTTAATAAATCAGCTGAAAAGAAAAATGGTGAGTGTTTTCCTCTCAGGAATAAGATTTACTCCCCAGAGTTACTGAGGGCCAAGCCCCAGGACAGATCTTCTGCCATCCAGCTTGTCTGTAACATTCCATACGTGTTGAAATGCAAAATTTCCACTTCTTTTGGCCTTTAATTATTTCTTCAATCAAAAATGAGTGTTCCAGAACCTCCATGCTTTAGGATCACACCCAGATGTGCTGCTTGTAGTGGTGGAGTAGATTTGATTTAGCTGATCCTTCCACTGAGTGACTTTGGGTCTGTTTTATAAAACACCCCTTTGGTGAATTGTCCCTCCAGCCAGGTGACAGCTCAGAATTTAGGACAATATGTGGAGTGGACTTTTTTAAATTTGCTTATCATACTGCATTTTGGATATCAGGAGATTTTTGGTGTCCCAAGAAAGATCCCAACTTTGAAGATATGTTCTGCAAGTAAGGCTGTCGTTTTCACCAACTTATTGCAATTAATTTCCATTAAAGAGGTTACCTGAGTGAGGGGCATTTCTGCTTGTGCCAATTTATGTCTTCACCTCGCAGCCTATTCCTTAGTCCTGTGTAAATAAACTAATTATCCCACACTTCGTTACACATTTGCATCCCCTGGGTTGGATCCTTCAGCAGTTGAAGGCTCAGCTCAAGCCTTGAGATTTCAAGCTGAACTAACTCTGCTTCTTTTCCTTGCTCAGGAGAAGAGATCAGTGCTGGTTGTCTTCTGGATCCTGGCCTTTCTCACTGGAAACACCCTGTACTTGCTTTACACATTCAGCTCTCAGCAGCTTTACAACAGGTGAGCAAAATCTACCTTGGACAGGATGGGAGCAGGTGATAATTGCCAGGGAGGAAAAGAGAGAAGCCCACTTTTCCCCCATACTGTGGGTGGAAGTGTGTGTGTGCCTAAAGGATCTGCTGCCTTTTGTTACATCTTTGTAATATCTTCCAGTGCAGGAAAAAAATGTGTGTGTCACCTCACCAGTGGATTCTGCTCCTGCCAATAAAGGACACAAGTAGTGTAGAAACAGGCCAGGGTGTGATGGTGTCAAGGCAGGGTGGATCCTTTCCAAAAATGGCCTCTGGATTCCCATTGTGACCACTGCAGCTGAACAGAAACTGCAGGTGGCAGATGAGGAATTGACCCACTAATTTTCCTCTTCCTGTGGTGTTTGGAGTGTAGGACAGGAGATGAAGTAGCAGTTTTACTCCAGTGTTCTCAGGGCTTGGAGGCACGTGGGTCTGAGGTAATCAAGGTAGCCTTGCCTTGCAAATCCTGACTGGATTAGTTCTCAAACACAGAAAAGTTTGTGCTGGTGGGTTTGGCTGAGCACTTATTATAAAGCAGACAGGAATAATGACAGGTAGGAAGCAGAGAAAGGGGGAGAGCTGAGAAGGTTGGAATGTGTGGGTCGGAATGGGAGAGGCCAAGCCTTGGGGTTGTCTGGATGGAGCTTGTGGGAGGGAGAGGAAAGGAAGCAACAGGAATGGCAGAAAGGTGTGGAAATGGAATCTGCATCACAGGGCAGCAGTGTCTCCAAGGTAAGGTGGTCAGGGTTAAAAGCACGAATGGGACTCGTTTAAAATAAAGGTCAGATCATCTCAAAGAAAGGGATTTTAGCAATTTGGGGCCATCCTACAGACAACTGAGAGTGTGGTTTATTCCCAGTGGACAGGCTGGGCCACAGCTCCGAGGAAAGCCCTGTTCCTGTGAGTGCTGCAGTGGTGTGATGCTCAGGCTGCTGAATCTCTTGTTTGCTGTGTGGGGACTTTTGACTATTCACAAGCCAGGCTTGTCAAATTAGAAATGTCTGCTTCAGTTTTGTTTCTTTTTGGCTTATTTTTCCTTTCCTGATTTATTTTTGTTTTCTTGTTTCTAGTGCACGGATAGTAGTAAAGTCTCTGATTCTGTTTCTGTTTTTAGGGTGTAATTTTACCTGTTGTGCTGTGCCAGTGTTGTGAGTATTTTAAATTCATGTTCAGGCTTTTCATTTTGGGTTGGTTACTTTACTTTGTTTCGGTTTTTTGTTCTTCTTCTTTTTTTTTTCTTTTTTTTTTTTTAAACTGTTAAGTTTTTGTTTTCTACCATGAGGCTTTAGCAGGTAAATATCCTGAAGGTCAATCCTGTTTTTTCAGCCTGAGTAGGGTCTAGTTCTCATTATTGCTCAGGCCAGTAGCTCCTCCCTATTGCTGGGTGAAATTCTGCTGTCCCAGACTCCACTTTTTTTTAAACAGCAAATGTTCAGCCCAGTAATTGACATTATGTAAGGGGCATTATTTTTGGATCTTTGGTTCACATAAGAGCACTGACAGAGCCCAGCTCTCGTTGTGCTCCAGGCAGTGGCCACTGTCAGAGCATGACACCTGTGAAGCTCTCACCTTCCTGCCTGGCTGGTGCAGAGTTTTCCTTTGTCACCACAAGGAGCTTTAGGGACTGTGGCCCTGTGGCAAAGCAGCCTCAGGGGCTGTGGGGGTATTCCCTACCCCAGGGAGGCAGAATTCTCCTGAGCAGGACTTCCCAGGACAGGCTGTGACACCCAGAGCCAGGGGAGCACCCCTGTGCACTGAGGGCACTGCCAGCACACCAGAGGCTCTGCTGCAGTGGGAAAGGCAGGCTGTGGAGACTGCTGTGTTCCAAAACAGACTTCATTGGTGTTTGGGTCCTGTTTTGTGACAGTGGGCAAACCTGCTGACCTCAGAGCAAAGTCAGGAGGGCACAGATCTGATTTGTGTCTCTTCCTCCTCCTGGCCTTGAGAGCTTCCCTGAAGTTCAGGGGAGTTTCTGGGCTCTCTCTAGCCAGCAGTGGATACAAGAAGCTTGAGCAAGCTTCTCCTCCAAGTGGTATTTGAGCTTTGGTGTCTCTTTCAGCCTCATATTCCTGAAACCCAACCTGGACAGGCTGGATTTCTTCGACCTGATGTGGATCGTGGGCATCGCAGACTTTGTGCTGAAGTACCTCACCATTGCCCTGAAATGCCTCGTCGTGGCCCTGCCCAAGATCATCCTCGCTGTCAAGTCCAAGGTAGGAGACTCTTCTTGAAGCACAAACCTTTGTCTTGGATAATCTGATGCCTTTGCCATGTGTTTGCAGCGTGGAATCAGAGAGTCATGGGATGGTTTTGGTTTTAAAGCTCAGCCAGTGCCACCTCCTGTCCTGGGCAGGGACACCTCCCACTGTCCCAGGCTGCTCCCAGTGTCCAGGCTGGCCTTGGGCACTGCCAGGGATCCAGGGGCAGCCACAGCTGCTCTGGGCACCCTGTGCCAGGGCCAAATATGGATGGAAGAATAAAAACATTAAAATCTGTTGATAAACCTTTGGCAGAAAGTCACCTGAGGATCAAGGGTTGGTTTTTTTGAGCCATCACAGACCTGAGCAAGGGTTTGGTACTACCAGCAGGGATTAAAGTCCAGAGAGGTGAGGTGAGCATTGCTTGAGGAGGAATCAGTGCCAGCAGCCAGGTAACTGCTTTTCTCATTGACTTTAAGCCTTGTTTTCTGAGTAATCTCTGAAAATTCATATTTCTGAAGTAGTAACCTCTTCATTTCCTGGGAAGAAATTACAAGTATTTGTCTCTTTGGCTTCCCACTTGGCTCAAACAAGTAACTGGGTTAAACTGGAGCTACTGATGCCACAAAAGACAGCACCAATTCTAATCATGGGAGAAAAAAATATTTTAATTAAATGCTTCACATACTTAAATGTTCATGAAACCATATGTAGAATTAGCCCAACTTTTAAAAGTTCCTTACTACATTCTCTCTCTGAGAACACCTTTTGATGTGTTTTTACTGTTACAGCTCTCTCACACTGCCTCTTCCTCCACTCAGTGGTGTCCACATTTCAGGGGCAGATGTAGCAATGTGTATTATTTGCCTTCAGCAAAGAAACTTCCAGGCAGCTGTTTGGGATGAAAGGCACTCTGTAGGTGCAAGGTGCCAGCATTAATTGCTGGAAGTCTCAGGCAGGGCACTTCAGGGGGAGATATCTAAACTGGGAATAGTTTTGCCTAGAAATGACATGGGTGGCAGGGGACTTGAGCAGTTTGTTCCTGCACAGCAGGCCTATCTGAGATGGTTATTAATTTATTTCTGGCAATTGTCCAGCTCTTTTTTTTTTTTTTTTTCCTTCTTCTTCTATTATTATTATTATTATATTTTGGGAGATTAATGTGCTGGGTCAGAGCATAATCCAGGCCTGGGGAGGGAGGGAGAAGTGATGTGAATAGTCTCCCCAAGATAAATGGCAGTGCTGGAAAAGGTTCACAGCCTTTGCTTGCTTGTCTGAGAGCCATCCCAAGTACTCATTAATCCTTGTCTGGGGAGAAGAAAGAGAAGGGGTCTTTATTTGCAGCTCCAGTGAGAGGCTGGTAGGATCACATCTGTCAAGGGCCTGTAATGACTCAGAGCACAGATGCTTCATTTTTAATACCTTTTCCTGGAGAGCAATGTGGCTCACTTTTTTTAAGCCCCTTTTTGTCTTAGGGTGTTGTGGATGGTCTCGCTGGCACCTGGGGCTGCTGTCACCCTCCACCAGCTCTGGGTTTGGTTCTCTCCCCCCTTCTGCACCATTAACCCAGCCAAGGATGAGATCTGGTGTAACAAAAACATCCCAGTCTGATCTGGGTGAGATCAGGCTGGGATGGGAGGGCTCCAGGAGAACCACAGGACACCATGGGAATGGTAATTGGTCATCACACAGCTGAGCTCCTTCCCTGAGCCTGCTGACCCCTGCCCAGGTGAGGGCTTTAAATGGAAGCTTTTGCTCAGTTAGAACACTTCCAGTGCAATTCAGGCATATTAACTTTGACCAACGTTTTTATCAAGTTTTTTAATCTGAATATTTGCCAGATACAAAGTTATTCTCTTCCTCCCAGTGCCCTCCAAGCCTGAAGCCCAGTTTGGAGTTTATTCTCCTGGGTAGTTGTCACTTAATGGTAACAAGCTGCTGGAGAAATAGAAATTTAACTCAGTACAGCTCAGTTTTTTCAAGATGGGTATTTATATATAGTGAGAAGTTTTTGTGCCAATTTAACTGCTGAGAACAGCAGCCTCTTGCTCCCCCAGCAGAGGCCCTGAAGAGGAGGTTGCTGCACAGAGGGATTTAATCCTGAGCTCCCTTGCAGTCCCCTCGTGCTGGCAGTCAGCAGTAGATCCTGAAAGTTGCCCGTGGATGGGATGTGGGGAACTTTAATCATCCTGCACTCAGACTTTGAGCTGGCTCTTCGAATTTTCTTCATTTTGAAAGTTCAAAGGCACTTGCAAAGGTAGCCTGGCTTTTCCTGCTGCTCTTTGGGATCCTGGTCTTCTCTGAACATTGTGTGGCTTTTGCTTTTATTGATCAGTCTTTATGTCTCCCCTCACTCTTGTCTGTAGACTGAACACCAACAATTTTTTGAGTCTTCCCTCAGAGGTGGTTAATTCCAGATCTTATTATTCTCTTCTGGACTGTCTTCATTCCCTCCCTGTTTTCTAGACCATTTTTCCAGTCTGTCAAGGTGAATTTGGAATATAATCCTTCATCCCAATTGTGTTTACACTTTAGTGTCAGCTGTACATTACTTTGTTCCATCAAGATCATCAATGAAAACAGTGAATAGCACTAAACTCTGCTTTACATCAGTTGCTCTTTTCATTCTGAAAGTAAACACATGAAAAATCTGGCTTAGAACACTCAGTTCCCCCCATGCAAAGTTACCTGGGTCATGTTTTTCTGGTATGGCCCATCACAGCAAGGGCAACTTTTGGTGTAAATTCCTGTGATTTGTAGCATCAGTTGATGCTTTAACTGAGAAAAAGCAAACTACAATGGAGGGGCAGCAAAAGTTTGTCTTTGCACAGTGGGCAAAACCCATGATCGTGGGTACTTGAAGTGTGAAGCCTGAGAGCTGCTTTGTTATGAGGATACAAGCAGCCAGAGTTCTCCAAGTCTGAGCAACTCAGAAACTCAAGATCTCTGCAAGCAACTCCTGCAAAGAATGAGGGAAGAGTGACAGTTTGACAAAATAATCCCAGACTTCCCCAGGTTCCAAACCAGCCTGGAAAACAGAGGCACCAAGAGAGGCTGTGAGACTCCAATCAGGCTGGAAAGCAGGGAGAGAAGAGCTTGTGAATTGGAAAAAAGCAGGAAAAGGAAGATAACCCCAGAGCATCAGACTGATCTCACAGCTCTCTGGAGTTTCCAGGAGGATCAGAGCTGTGGCTGGAGGTGTCCCTTCCTCCAGTCCCTTCCTGGGCTGTGTGACAGGGACAAAAGCTGGGAACAAGTTTCAGTAACAGCTGAGCTCATCATTCCTTTGGAAGGAGGGAGGGGGGCTTGGCTGAAGGATCTCCATTAAAAAAAAAAAAAGGCAAATAAGATCATTTGGTTCAATGTAAAATGAATTAAAGTAAATTAAACTGCAGGAGCCATGTGGGCTGCAGAGGCTTCCATTGTTGTGCACACATCAAGGGCAGCTTTTCATTTTCGCTGCTGAGGAATGACAGCTTGAGGGGGGTGGAATTCAAAATCAGGAAATAAATAATAAAAAAAGACACAGTTGCCAAAGATTGCACTTAGGAAATCCCAGGTGCCTGCAGGCCTCCCATCCCCTCCTCGTGTTCTTGTCAGCAATCTGAGCTGGAGTAGTGAGTGAAACGTGGGGGGAGGGAGAAAGAAAATCAAACCAAACAAGACTCTAAGAAACTTATCCCAAGTTCTTTCATCTGTGTGTCCCTATCCCTGCAGGGGACAAAGGTACCATGGGCATTTTGATACATAAGAAAGGCCCTCAGTAAGAATTTTCTCTGCATGCTTAATGCAGTGCCAAGCTAGAGGAGACTGCATTTCCAGGAGAGTGGAAATGCAGAAGGAGAACACTGGCATTGGCCCCTCACTGCAGCTTTGAAAATACTTGCTTGGTGGTTTTGCTAGTTGATTGTTGTATTAGTGCTCTTCATTTTTAAAGTACCATCTCATCAAGTCTGATTAGAGAAAACTTGGCCTGGATGTGGCAGCATTTGCAAGTTCTGCACTTGAACCTTGGACCAAAAACCTTCTTCAGGTGCACATCATGTTTCCTGCCATAGATGGGTACAGCTCTGCCATGGAACCTGGCACTTTAATTTCCATGTTCCTTCTGAAACTGCACCTTTTTTTTTTTTTTGTCCTAAGGAAAGAAAAAAAAAGGCTCTTGGAGCATTTGAGTCCTCTAAAAATACAGAGCTGGCTCATAGATGATATTTAATAAAAAATACCCAGGCAAAGATGTTCCTGGTCCTTGCCTGTGCAATAAATATGGAATTTATTCCTGCTCTTCCCTCACAGTGTGGCTGAAGAGGTGTTCCCAGGCAGGTGACAGCCCACCCTCTCAATCCCCTCTCCTCTCTGACCTTGGATCCTCTTTGAGGGAGCTCACTCACAAACTGATTCACTCTTCCTGGGCAGGAATCTGAGCTTGGATCCCCCTGAGCCACAGGAACTCCAGGATGCTCTGCAGAGACTTTTCCTTGGGACTGATGTGCTGTCCCAGAGTCAGAAGTGTGGGATTTCTTATTTACAAAATTAAAAACCTAACTGAAGCATGAGGGCAGGTACTGAGGAGTGGGGACTCCTCTGTCCCCCTCCCTCAGCTTCCTGTGCAAGTCACTGCTACTGAACTTTTTAAAAGCCATTGCTCTTCAGTGCTTTCCCAGCTTAACTTTCCAGTTTAAGATACGAAAGATGCGATTTTCAGAAGTGCTGTGCACCAACTAAAACTCTCATTTTCCCCTCTAGTCCCACCTTGGCATTACTCCCCATTAGTCCTGCATGGATTTTCACCAGCATCCTCCATGCCACAGTGCTGTTTACTGTGAAAATCTGGGAATTTTCTCTGTTTCCCTGCTCCTACCCAACACTTGATCTACTGGCACCATGACCTGGAATCTCAGCAGAGCCTGCTCTCCTCCCATCCAAATTGCCAGCAGGTCTCCAAAGCTTTTTTTTCCCAGCATCTCCCTGTTTCAGAATATGCCCTCATGCTGCTGGCAAGCAGCACGAGTGAGACTTGGAGCATCCCTCGAGTGCTAATCACACCTTGCAGTTGCCTGATTGCAACTCCTCTCACTCCTCCTGCATCCCCCCCAGCCCGACTGCTCCTTGCTGTGCCTCTCTGTGCCTCGTGGGGAGGCACACCTGCACTCAGGCAAAGCCTTATGGCTGCACAGGGAGGCTCTGGGGGAATTAGCAATGCCTCTGCTGCCCTGCAACAACCTGCCCCCTTTTTGCTGTGCCCAGGTTGGGATTCAGTTTTTAATTACAGAGCTCCTTGTTGGTTTTTTTTCTGGGAGGCTTCTCCCTTCTGCAGCCACGCCCCAAGGATGAAGGAGAGGGGTTGAAGAAAAAAAAAAAGCTGTTGCAGCAACTGGAAAGTTTCACAGGGAACAAAGGGGCTGCTGGAAGAAGGTTTCTACGAGTTCAAGTGGAGTGCTGCACTGGAGAATTAAATCTTGTCCTGTACTTTGCCAAATAATTCCTCTGTGGGTCCAGAGAAGTCAGGTAGAGCTGCAGGCTGAAGTCAGTGGTTCAGCTTTTAATGGTAACGTGAGCTGTAAAATGAAGTGCTTTATAAAAAGTCTAATCCCAACACCTCAGCTTGGACACCAAAACAGCCTTGCCTTGACCTTTGTCTTTCTGTGTCTCAGGTTCTCATTTAGAAAATGCAGAGGAAAGCTGTCCCTGAGGTCAGCCAGCAGCAGGAAAATAAAGGGGTTTTAAAAGTGTTTTTCTGTAGTGCTGATGTCGTAAAGGGACTGAAGAAATTCCAAGAATGTGCTCCTCTGGGCAGAGCTCAAATGACAGGAAAGGATCAGATGCAGATCTGCCATCGAGTAGTGAGGATGTAACAAAATACCCAGAAGTTACAAGCTCAGTGTGCAGGAACAGTCAGTGCAGTACAGACCGAGATACTGCACCTACAGAAAGGAAAGTGCAATTGTATGAAAATGCTGATTTCCCCTCTTCCAAAATAAGTCCTTGGCTTGAAGTATAAAAATGGTCTTCCTGTGTGGTGAAGGAGGTTCAGAAAAACGGGAGGATTGTACACAAGTCCTTGACTGGGTTTTTTTTTTTTTAACCGAGTGCTGAAAAAAAAAAGGAATCAAAATTTCACCATGTGGTATCTGAGGCTCATCAGCAGAGCTGCTAAAATTAGATCCCAGCACAGCCCTTCCCCACGTGTGCTAATGAAGTGTTTGATACCAGCAGCAGCAGCAGCTCCCACAGAGCTCCCTCAGAGGAAGCAGCAGCACTGCCCTTCTCACTTCCTGACCAGGCTGAACCCTTGATGAGAGCAGAGCCTTCCTCCTGTTCCCTACCCCACCCTCCTCAGGAGCCATCATTCCAGGTGATAGCCTATTTAATCTCTGCACTTCAGCTGGCTCCTGCACTGGAGCTGCCTCACAGGCTCACCAGAAACATTCTGCTGATTTTAGAGAGCTGTTCCCTCCCTTTACAGCGCATTCCAGAGAAAATTCCCAGATTTACACCGATTTTTGTGACATGGGGAAAGTCACCTGACAGAGGCAGGCCTTGCCTTTTTTTCAAGTTGTGGTGCCAAGTCAGATGCATAGAAGGAATAGTTATGTTTCTGCTTCATTTAACAGGTCTAATCTTGAAAAAAAAAAAAAAAAGAGCTGATAGATTTTAGCTGAATTTTTCAGACAAAATACAGCTCGAGACAAAGATTTGACTTTGAAAAACGTAACCTAGATAGCCCAGAGATAACAGAGCTGGGAAGTGGCAGACAGATGTGTTGAGTGTGCTTCCCACTGATGGGTGCTGTCTGCAGAAAGTTGCTGCTATCAGAAATCTACATTTTGCTGCTGAAATGGTGGGGAATAATCCTCATTTTCAAGCTTCTGGCTCAGAAGGAGGCCCTCGCTTCTGCAGCAGCCCTTTGTAGGATTATTTCTGATTTCCTGGCACTTTTCCTAGTTCATAAAAGGGTGGTGCACTGAGATGCCTGACAAGACTTAGAACTTTTCTAGTTCTCTTCAAGTGTTGCTCAGGTGCCCTTGTATTGCTCCCTCCCTCCTGGAATCACTCTGAACTTGCCAACATTTCATGGCCAGGTGGGTGCTGCTGTTAAGGGGCTGCAGGGTTGGGATGCATCCCTTAAAACTTCACTCCTGGGAGGCTCTGACCAAGTTTTGAGCTGCTAAAAAATCCTGGTGCCCTGCAGTTACCCCTGAAAACTGAGGATGTACCTTAGATAAAGGAACTGTGAAAGCTCAGGGGAGGGTGCAGAGGTTGTGGTTGGATACTGAAGTTTGTCACTTGCTGCCACTGCCACCTCCCCAGCCCTGGGGCTGCCCCGGACCCACCTTTGCTCACAGCTGGCTGTGCACTCGGGCTTTCAGTGCCTCAGAAGCTGTGTGCAGCAGAATTCCA
The DNA here is from genome assembly GCA_027886175.1 of Phylloscopus collybita. NCBI lineage: Eukaryota > Metazoa > Chordata > Aves > Passeriformes > Phylloscopidae > Phylloscopus > Phylloscopus collybita. The sequence continues at coordinate 14,669,824 of JAJNNQ010000045.1, forward strand.
GCCGGCAGAGCCCGGGGTGTTGGATGCAGCAGCTCTCTGTCTGATGCAACGGGACAGCAAGCAGTGACCTGTCCCGGATCCCTGCTGGGGCAGCGGGGATCGATGAAGGATGGAGGGTGGGAGGGACGAGCTGGAGAAAGCCAACTTTGCTGCCTTTATCTTGCTGGCAGCTTTCATCAGAGCCGTGTGTGTGCGGAGGGACACGGTGACAGCTTTGTCATTTCTGCCACGGGAGTGCCCAAAATAAACGATGATTGCATCTCAGCACCAGGCGGGAAAGAGAGAGAGAGAGAGAGAGACCTCTGTGCTAATTTAATCAATTGCTGGCGTTTCAGAGCCCGGGCTGCTGCTGCTGCTGCTGCTGCTCCGTGTTTGCTCTGCGATGTCACCCGAGAGTGGTCGGGGATGGGGATTGGGATGGGGATGGGGATGGGGATGGGGATGGGGATGGGGATGGGGATGGGATGGGGATGGGGATGGGGATGGGGATGGGGATGGGGATGGGGATGGGGATGGGACTGGGATGGGGATGGGATGGGGATGGGGATGGGATGGGGATGGGGATGGGGATGAGATGGGGATGGGGATGGGATGGGGATGGGGGTGAGGATGGGGATGGGGATGGGATGGGATGGGGATGGGGATGGGGGTGAGGATGGGGATGGGGATGGGGATGGGGGTGAGGATGGGGATGGGGATGGGATGGGGATGGGGATGGGGGTGAGGATGGGGATGGGGATGGGGATGGGGATGGGGATGGGGATGGGGATGGGGATGGGGATGGGGATGGGGATGGGAATGGGGATGGGGATGGGAACGGGGATGGGGATGGGGATGCGGAGCGCAGGGAAGCAGCCGGGTCCGATAGCAGCCGCTGGTGTGTGACCTCACTCGCGTCCCGGGGGACATGAGATCATGAGCGTGCCAGAGCTCTGGGAAGGATTGGATTTGTCGGGAGCAGCAGGATGGCCTGCGAGTGATCTCATCGCAGCCCCCGGGGAAGGGCGCTGGCTGCTGCCAGCCCGGCTGCCAGGACTCAATCCCCATCCCCACCTCAGCAATTAGTGATTGGCCTGCGATGACATCACTGATGACAGAGCTAACTGGGACAACACAGCAAAATTCCAGGGGAATTTCCCCCTTCTCCAGGAGCTTAGCAAATAAAAGGATTTCGACAGGACAAACCCGAATCTTTCAGCCCGGATAATGTCATTGCAGATTAAGATTCGTTCTGGGCTTGGTTTGGCCCCAGCTGTCCCTGGGACAGAACAAACCGGGGGTGGCCCTGAATTAGACACTTATTCAGGCTTTGGTGAAGATTGACAAAGGATGCTGCCCGTTCTTTGAGAGAGAAGCATTCCAACCAGCACACTTCCCCCTCCCCACCCTGAGGTCTCTGGTCCCTTTGAGTTTTAAATGCCCCGAGGGTTTAATTTTCAGCGCCAGTCTTTTTATCTGTGCCCTGCCCAAGAGCCAGCACACACACCTGAGGGGAAGGGGAAGGATGCTGTCAAACATCACTAATTTGATTCTTTGGGATTACCTAAAAAGTTCTCAGGAAGACTGGGGTCACTTTACATTTAATCCCTGTGCTTTCAGAAGGGGGTGTAAGGTCAAAGAGATCTAACTCACTTTTCTTTTCCCACTGATAATAATATCTACAATTTACATCCTATTAATCCCATATTGACCTTTGCTTTTCTGCATCACTGTCCAGATACACACTTTATTGCCTGTCAATAACCTGGAGTTTGGTTTAAAGTTTAAAATTTAAAATTTTTGGTTTAAAATTTAAAAGTTTAAAGTTCCAGCATGCAGCCTGGCTGGGTCAGTGACAGAGCCCTGTGGAGGAATGAAGGGATGTTTATCCTTTCTAGGCACAGAGGTCAGGGGCTGCAGTGGTCTCTGCACCATTTAACAGGGCAGTGATCAGTGAACACCAGCCCTGCACAAATTAAATGTTCTTCTTTTGACTTCCTGATCATAATCCTGTCTCACTTGCCTGGTTGTCTCGCAGGGAAAGTTTTATCTGATCATTGAGGAGCTGAGCCAGCTGTTCCGCTCCCTGGTCCCCATCCAGCTGTGGTACAAGTACATCATGGGAGATGATCCATCCAGCAGCTACTTCCTGGGTGGGATCCTGATCATCATGTACAGCCTCTGCAAGGTGAGCACCACCTCCTGAGCAGCCCCTGGGAGCTGTGGCAGGAGCAGGGGGAGCAGCACCAAGGGACAAACTTCGTGCACCTTTCAGCTGTGGCTGTCCCTGCCCCGGGGGAACTGCAGCCTTGCTTCAGCTGCCAGAGGCATTTTGCTCCCCAGCATGTGGGCATTGCTGGGCAGGGGGAGGATCTGAGGCTGCTCCCGGTGTTGCATCAGACTCATGAAGTCATTGCTGCTCTGCTAATCCCTCTCTGCAGAGGCTGCAGGAGAAGGGGAGCTGGTCCTGGGGGAGCGGTGCTGGCTGGCTCCACACCTCCAGGTGTCACACGGAGGCAGGCTGCACACACTCACATGCTTGTCTCTGAGCTTTCCTCTGCCCCTCACAGCTCTGGCTGCAGCAGGGAGGGAAAAGCAGCATGCAAGCCTGGATAAGGTCCCATTCTAGGTCCTGGCTTGGCTGATACAAGCCATGGGCAGGGATAATTCACGTTTCCTCAAGAACAAGAGCACAAAGTTGGTACAAGTGGAGATGAGCAGGTGTGATTTAGTCAGAGGAGTCCCAGGTCTAGAAAGAGTTGTGATTCTAATGCTGTGTGTTAAACCCTGCCCAGGGACAGAGCAGTAGCTGAAGCAAACTGTGAAAAAGCAGATATTCTCCCCTCTGAGAAGGGCCAGGCTTGCTCCAGCCTTGTCTGTGCCTGTGGATCTACAGGAACAGACTGAAAAATGAAGAATAGAGAATATACCCAAGCTGGAAACAGCTCAGAGGGGCAGAGCAATGCTGCATTATAGTGTAGCTCTGTATTGTGTAGGAATAGGGTCATGCAACCCCTCCTGTCCAGGGCTTTACAGTTCTTGTGACCAGATTAGGCAGAGGAGGTCGTGGCCAGTGAAGTGATGTGGTCACAGCAGGTCTGAGACCAAGCCAGGAGCAGAGCAAACAGTGCCAGGCCAGGAGCACAGGAGGCCAGTGTAGCTCCCTGCACACCCCTGCAGCCCCAGCTCTTTCCTGCTCCTCTCTCTGTGCTTTGGGGGAGGATTGCTGGCCCTTTCAGAGCTGTCACTGCCTGGACCCACTGCAGGACCCACCCTTCCCTGCCCCTCTGCCCTGGCAGCTCAGGTGTGCAGCCCACAGGTGTGCAGGAACAGATTCCAAGGGATCTTTCTGGTTCCCTGCTTGCAAAAGTAACTTAGCAGCTGGAAAAGGGATGCAGGTTCCATTTCTTACACCTGGAGAAGCCCTCAGAGTGGGAAGATGCTGGTGGGGAACTCTGCTCCTTGGAGCAAGAGGAGCCAAGCTGAAAACCACATCAGACAGAGCCACAGCAATGAGGCAGCTCAGGGTGAGGATGAGGATGAGGATGAGGATGAGGAGTCAGCCCAGGTCATGGGGTGTCCAGAGCAGGGGGATCTGGAGCAAGGCACAGCTGAACTGGACACCAGAACCTTCAGAGCACAGCTCAGCCATCAGCTGAGACCTCCAGGGCTGAGCTTAACTCAGGGACAGGGGTTATGGGAGGAGAGCCCAGGTGAGGCTCCTCAGGGCCTGGCACAGGTGGGAGCAGCTCCTGAGGGGTTAACTTGATGTTCCTGTCCTGTGGAGCCTTTATAGGGAGTGTTGGGGTGATCTAGATTGGAAGAGCAGCTTCATTTTGGGAAGTTTGTGCCCAGGTCAGGGTCAGCCCTGTGCACACCAAGACTTTGCTTGGAAATGAAGGGAAAAGGGGGAGCTCCTCTCCCAGTGCAGGGCATGGAGCCCATCCCATTTACAGTCACCAGAGCTGCAGGTCCAGCTCCTTGCCTGAGACACTGAAAATATTCCCCCAAGGAGTCCACATTAGCAAAGCCACAAACCACATTAGAAAAAACCACAGCAGCCAATTTGGCACTGAGAGCTTCTGTGCTCCTGGCAGAATTCCAGGGCTCGGCTCGGGCTGTGTCCCCTTCCCCTGCACAGGGGGCAGGAGCACTTCCAGGAGGTTGCTGGGAGCTGTGGTGCTCTGCAACCCCTGTCCTTGAGTTAAGCTCAGCCCTGGAGGTCTCAGCTGATGGCTGAGCTGTGCCCTGAAGGTGCTGGTGTCCAGTTCAGCTGTGTCTTGCTCTAGATCCCCCTGCTCTGGACATCCCAGCACCTGGGCTGACTCCTCATCCTCACCCTGAGCTGCCTCATTGCTGTGGCTCTGTCTGATGTGGTTTTCAGTTTGGCTCCTCTTGCTCCAAGGAGCAGAGTTCCCCACCAGCATCTTCCCACTCTGAGGGCTTCTCCAGGTCTAAGAAATGGAACCTGCATCCCTTTTCCAGCTGCTGAGTTACTTCTGCAGGTGCCTCTGGCTGGACTGTGTAGTCAGGAGCCTGTGGTTTTGGTGGAGAAACCCCAGGTGGTGACAAGCAGAGCATCCAGGTTGTGTTTTCCCCCTGTCCCAGTTGTGAAACGGTGGCCAGTACAACAGAGAATGGATAAGAAGTGGATGTTGGCTCTCTGAAAACACCCAGCTCTTGGGGCTGCAGGGAGCTCCAGAGGGAGAGAAATGGGGGAGGAATATGGGCTGGGAGAGAGGAGAAGAGAGGAGACCTTGGAGTCCTGCTGGAAGCAAAGCAGCCAGGAGAAGCTGGGATTTGCACTGTGGGAAAGGGCTGATCCCCATGCCTGGTAGGAGATGGAACATCTGAGGCAGTGGGCAGCCCCAGGTGGTGGAAACTTGACTGGAAGGAGCCTGGGAGCCCTGTCTGTGCTGACTGGAAGCTTTATTGGTGCCCTCATTTGCTTCCACATCCATTGCAGGATGAGCTCATTGCAGTGAGCCCACTCAATCACGCTCACCAAAAACACATCAAGAGCAGAAAGCCAGCTCCACTCTGTGCCTTTGCAGCTGCAGCAGCACAGCCTCCCCTGCCCTCAGGTGACAGCCAACAGCTCCTGCTGTGCCACCAGCCCCAGCTGATGCAGGGCTGCTCCTTGCACTGTTACTTTTTCAGGTCTTGTTCAGTTCAGTGTCCTTCTCTGTGTTCTGCCAGCAAATAGGGAAGGTAAAGGTGATGGACTGGATTAGGTTTTCAAGCTATTTTCTTTTTTTTTTTTTTCCTCTTTCTCCTTTTTCCTTTCCTCTTCCTTTCCTTTCCTTTCCTTTCCTTTCCTTTCCTTTCCTTTCCTTTCCTTTCCTTTCCTTTCCTTTCCTTTCCTTTCCTTTCCTTTCCTTTCCTTTCCTTTCCTTTCCTTTCCTTTCCTTTCCTTTCCTTTCCTTTCCTTTCCTTTCCTTTCCTTTCCTTTCCTTTCCTTTCCTTTCCTTTCCTTTCCTTTCCTTTCCTTTCCTTTCCTTTCCTTTCCTTTCCTTTCCTTTCCTTTCCTTTCCTTTCCTTTCCCTTCCTTTCCCTTCCCTTCCCTTCCCTTCCCTATGTGAACAGGTTCATTTTAGCCCTTCCCTGCTTAGTGGGGTGGACAGTTGTCCCCAGCACAGCCTGCTGCCAGCCCCTCTCTGTGTCCTGTGAAGTCCCCAGTTTGCAGTCAGCTGCTCCCAGAGCTTTCCTGGCTACCCTTCCCCGCTGTCAATTCCCATTTATTACATATTTCATGATCACCATGAAATCTTTTTTTGGCACCATTGTTTCTTTTTCCCCCTCTGAGTATCCCTTTGGAGAATGTTTCTGGACTCTCACACTCACACACAGAGGTTTTGTGAGAACCATCTAAAATGGGATGTGGTTTTTTTGGGTTTTTTTGCAGTCTTTTGACATCTGTGGCCGTGTGGGAAGTGTCAGGAAGGCGCTGAAGGTCCTTTGCACCCCCCAGGTAAGGAGTTCAGCAGGGAGGAGCAGTCTCAGAGGTGGAACCTTGTTCCTGCTGCATGAGAAAATCGCTGGCCCTTTCAGAGGTGTCACTGCCTGGACCCACTGCAGGACCCACCCTTCCCTGCCCCTCTGCCCTGGCAGCTCAGGTGTGCAGCCCACAGGTGTGCAGGAACAGATTCCAAGGGATCTTTCTGGTTCCCTGCTTGCAAAAGTTACTCAGCAGCTGGAAAAGGGATGCAGGTTCCATTTCTTAGACCTGGAGAAGCCCTCAGAGTGGGAAGATGCTGGTGGGGAACTCTGCTCCTTGGAGCAAGAGGAGCCAAGCTGAAAACCACGTCAGACAGAGCCACAGCAATGAGGCAGCTCAGGGTGAGGATGAGGAGTCCCCCACAGGTGTCTGGAAAGTGCTCTGTGCATCAGAAGCACAGAATAAAACAACCTTATCCCATGGCTGGGGGCTCCTGTCAGGGATGTCAGGAACCTTTTCTGACATCTGCCCTGCCCCAGCCGTGGTGAGAGATTGTTCCTGTTCTGTCTGATTGGAAGAAGCTCTGTGCAATGTGGATTAATCCAACTGCAAGGAGCTGGCAAAACTTTGTAGTGCAGAGTGTGGGAAGGGCTTTGTGGTGCCTGATGTGCAGTGACATTGAAAGAGACCCTGCAGGGCCCAGGAATTATCCCAGGCACTGCATTCCACAGGGCTGGTATTTAGATCTGCTGCTGCAGTGACTTACATTTGAAAAGGGTAAAAGCAAAGACTGTGGAGGAAAAGAATCTCATCAAAGTTTGTTAGAGCTTATCTTGCTTGTTCCCTGGGCTTGGGCTGGTCATTTTCCCTCAGCAGGTTTCTGTTTCCCCAAAATCTGTTACAGTGGGAGAAGCAACATTCACCTTGCATGTATCTAAAGAGAAAGTGGGCAGCCTGTGGGTGCTGCTGTTCTCTTCCTTCTATTGTCTGCTTGCTAATAATAATAATAATAATAATGCCTCCCTCCCTCCATCTAAACACCCCTGCAAATGATGCTGAATTAATCCTCTCAGCTCCCTGTTGAGCTCATTAAATTCCATTATCCTTGCTGCACGAGTGGAGGCCCTAAAAGATGGAGCCAGCTGGAGGGGAAAGGCAAACAGGGAGCACAGAACTCCCTCTGTGCCCTGATCCCCCTTCCCCAAGCAGTGACACGACACCACTGGTGTCCCTGGGGGCAATCTGGGGCTGAAAAGCAATCTTTGTGCACCTTTATCCTTCCAATCCCTTGACACGGGTGGGTTTTGTTTCCCCCCCCTCTCCCTGACAGACCTATGGGGTCCGTGCCACCAGCCAGCAGTGCAGTGAGGCAGGAGACATCTGTGCCATTTGCCAGGCAGAGTTCAGGGAGCCCCTGATCCTTCTGTGCCAGGTAAGAGCCCAAAACTACCCTGTTGGCCATCCATCAATGTACTCCAGCCAGCCTGGGAGCTCCTGAAGTGCCTTTGCTGGCTCTTGGTCCAGCTGCTGGTGGATATTTCTTGCCCTGGATACCCACTGGGTTGTGGTTGTGGGATGGACACGTCCCTGTGGGGCAGGGCCTGCAATGGGGCTGGGGTGAGCAGAGCTTTCCCTGCCCCCTTGAGGGAGCTGGGTAGCTGCAATGCTCCCTTTTGATAACAGGGTTATCAAATTAAAGCCATCCTGTGCAGCAAAGGTGCCTCTTAGCCTTGCTGGGAGCACCTGTGCAGATGTTTCCAGGCTGGAAGCCTCCGAGAAGCTGCTTTGGGAGAGTTGGGATTTTGAGGAGTGGCATTTCTGCTGGCTCCACGTGTGTGCAGGAGTTCTCAGCTTCTCACAGCTCCTCCTCCCTGCTCCTTTCCTGCTCTCCCAGTCTGGGACAGGATGGTGTGTGCTGGAGAGAGCCCGGGGAGGGGTCAGTGCAAACGAGGGGAGGGGATGGGGGGTGAAAACCGACATTTGTGGAAAAGGGGAAACTGGGACTGCAGAATAAAGCAAATAGAAGGAGCAGGGAGAAGAAAGGAGTTGATTGAGCTCGGTAGGACTTGGATAACTCAGGGAAACTGAGGATGGAAATGTGATAGAGGAAAAAAAAACAAAACCCTCTCAGCCCAGGTGTTGTAGTCCCTTTGGAATGTTTCTTTCCCGTGCTGCTATTAGAAACCCGAGCGCTACAGCGTTAGAGCTTTGGCAGCCTGGGGGCTCACTGTCCACGCCCCGGCAGTGCCGCTGGTGACAATCCCCGTGTGTCCCCAGCACGTGTTCTGCGAGGAGTGCCTGTGCCTCTGGTTCGACCGCGAGAAGACGTGTCCGCTGTGCCGCTCGGTCACCGTGGAGACGCTGCGCTGCTGGAAGGACGGCACCACCTCCGCTCACTTCCAGGTGTACTGAGAGCCGGGCAGCTCCCCCGGCACGGCACGGCACGGCACGGCACGGCACGGCACGGCACGGCACGGCACGGCACGGCACGGCACGGCACGGCACGGCACGGCGGCTGCTGGAAACCCTCGGCATCCCTGCTCAGCCCCTTCCTCCTGCTCTGAGCCAACAGAACAGTTGTGACTTGGCCAGAAGCTTTACCCTGGGAGGCAGGGGAGGTGTGGGTTATGTTATGGTGTTTGTGGAGCTTACAGGGTTTTAAAGTGTCTGGGATGTTCCCTGTTTTCCTGTCCTTTTAGCGTGGACAAACACTGTGTGTCCAGGGCAGGGGTGCTGAACAAAGCTGGGCTGAGGAGCTTCCTATCACCCGGCCCTACATTCCCTGAACTCTATGGATTTATAGAATTACACAGCACCTCTCTCTGAGAACTCTTCCCAAGCAGGGCTTCAGAACCTCCTGTCCAAAGCTGCAGTTGGAGAAATGTCATTTCCCAGCTGCTGCTCTTCCAGCTGATTCCACAAATGGCACGTGCTGTCACCTTAAGAGAATCACAGGGAGCTTTGGGAGGGACCCCGCCAGTGAAGCTGGAAATGACACTTCCTTTCCCTGGGAACGTTCTTCCTCTTTCATTTGCATGATGAGACTCCCTGATTTCCCAGTCTGGGGAGAGCAGAGAGTGCTTAAAGTCGAGTTGGGTTTGTCTGGATGGAAATCCAGCGATTGACCAAGAGCATCTCACAAACTCAGTGTCTTTGCCCTGCTGTCTCCTCAGCCAGGACCTGCCTGGGTCCTCCAGCAGGGAAAACCAGAGCCTTGGACTTCAGCAGGAGCTCCTGAGGAAGGAGCTCCCTGACAGGAATTGACAGGGATTAACCCCATCCCTGTGGCCGAGGTCTCTGCTGAGGTTCTCCAGCAGCACAAGCCCTCAGAGGGAGCTGCTGTTTCTTCTGGAGCTTTCCCTGTCCCCAAAGCACCTCTGCTCCCACCCCGTCAGGAACAGCAGCACCTTCCCAGCTCATTGCCATGGAAATGGCTCAAGGTGACAGCCCCACCTGAGCCATCAGCAGCAGGAGGCTCCTGAGGGAACCAGGCTGTGTCTGTGCTGATGGAAGCTCCACAGGGGAGGATTTAAAGCAAAGGGAGCTGATGGGAACAGGATTGAGGCTCCACATTTCTTTGGAAATAACAGCTCAGTGTGGCTGAGGAGGAATGAGCAGAGCCTGAGCTTGGGGAGAGGCCAAGCCTGGCTCGGGAGGTGCAAGGGAGGCAGAGGAGGAAAAGCTTTACTTTCCAAAACAAATTCCTGTCTGATGGATCCTGGGACAGCAGGGAACTAAGCCAGGGAGTGTCACTGCTCTCTGCAATGGGAATGGCTTCCCTTGCTTGGGATGGGAGAGAGTTCACAACGGCAGGGTTGTCACTGGGCATAAAAATGTTGTGTGTGCTAGCCTGGAATATTCCCCAGGAAAAGGGGAAATCAGTGATTCCATGGGCAGGGATTTTCTGGAAGGTCTTAGTGTCACCCAAGGCTTGGTGCTTCTGCTTTCAAACTGTTTGAAAAGCTACTTCTCATTCTGGGTTTTTTTTGGTTTTTTTTTTCTTTCCCTAAATGCTCCTGGAAATTCTGTTTGGAGAAGTGTAGGAAAAGCTCAGTAGGAGCCCAGCTGTACAGAAAACTGCTTCAAAATTTTGGTTTTTATTTGGTGGTAAGGCAGGAAAGCAAAGGGAAAGTGTGGGGTTGCACTCTTAAAGTTTTGGGGGTTTTTGGGGAGGATGGTCCTACCTTCTCCTAGAACATGAGACTCAGACCAGAAAACATCCAGGGGAAACTTCAGTTCCAATGACAGCTGCTGGGAACATGCTGATTTCCATGGGAAAACAGGGAAGGCTGTGGAAGGAAATTCCTCTGAGAGAGGAAATAAAACCCGGAGCCTTTTTTTTTTTTTTTTTTTTTTTTTTTGCCATTGAACAGTTATTTTTCTTTTTTTTTTTTTTTTAATAAATTCCTTATAAATATGTACAAAGAGTCTCAGCATATGAAATTCCTTTTACAAAAGAGAGAAGCCCCATCCAGCCAGGACCAGGAGCCTCCTGGAGCTCCAGGAACTCCGAGCACAGGCCCTGCCCTTGCTTTGGTGAGGGGGAAAGCTGCACAGTGACCCTGCTGTTACATCCCAATGGTGCTGGATCAGCAAAATGCCAGGAATTGGGCATTCCCTGCCTGCCATGCCCTTGGCAAGGCCCCTGGGAGAGACTGAGGGATTCACAGTGGCCTCAGGACTAAGGAGGATTGGGAGGGTTTTGTGACAAACTGTGGTGGATGACTGGGAAAGGGATGCTGTAAAAAACCCAGGGAGTTTAAATCCCACTGCAGCTGGGTTTGCTCTGCTTGGTGCCACCTGTAACTACTGATGGAGTAACTAAGAGAGGTGTAATTAGTAATGGTGTAACTAATAAATGGCCATTTAATCCTCAGAGGCTTTGAGTGAATATTTATCAAGCTCCAAAGTCACTTCCTGTAAATATTAAAAACCTTGGGAAGTTCAGGCACTTCAGTAATTCCCTCAGAGCGGACACTGAAGTCACATCAAAAACTCACTCCTGTACTCAAATAAATATCGCCAGGGAAAAAATATTCACCTGTTTGGATTTTGTGGTGTAGAAACCCAAGGCAGGAGCAGCAGGTGAGGATCCCTCCCCTGTTCTCAGACTGGCTGGTCCTAGGGAAGCCCAATTCCCATGGGATTTACAGTTCCCTCAGCCCCTGGATCTGGCACTGGCATGGCCAGAGTCTCATTTCCATTGGCGTGGAAAGTTCAGCTCACACCCAGCAAAGTGACACAAGAACGAGGCTGAGTTTGAAGCCTGGATTGAAAATGGAATTTGCTGGGAGCAAACTGGCTCCAAGGAAAGTTGTGCACCTGCTGGGGAGCTGGGACACAGCCAGGAGGGTTGGACATGGACAACGTGTCCAGGATTCAGTGTGGAGCCTCAGGTAATCTGTTCCACACACACCAGGCTCCTGTTGAGATCAGGGACAGAGGTGTAGGAAAATGGAATATTATGTGCTCTTCTGTCCTCACTGGGGCCACTTTTCACAGGGCAGTGCAGTTTTCCAGCTGGGAATACCTCGTTCCAGGCTGTCTGTGGACAGGCACTGCACCAGTTTAACCAGTTCAGTTTGTCATGGATTTCAACAGCAGGAACTGCTTCTGCTCATGCTGAGGGTTTAAGAGATCTTTCTAACTTTTACTGTGATACAGAAACAAAACGAACTCACAAATCAGATGGAATTGATTCAAGAAGTGTTTGGGATTTAAGGGAATTGCCTTAGCTTTGGGCTTGGCTCAAGGAGGAATTCCTGCCTCCCTGCTCTGAAGCAGGAGCAGGATGGGATTCTCCCCCCTCCCCACTGCCATTCCCTGCTTTGGGTGATTTGCTGGAAGTTTGCCCGGGGTGCTGCTCCTCCTGGGCACACCAAGCTGTGTGACAGGAGGCCTGCTCCCATTCCATGCTTTTTTTTACCAGCTGAAAACAATTCTGCATGAGAGGAGGAAGGGATGTGGAACTGATGGGCCAAGCCCTGCCCTGGTGTAACCCAGCAGTCGCTGCTGCAGCCCGGAGCCCACTGCCCAAAGGAGCAGGTGGCAGAGGAGCTGAGCAGCAGCCCACACCGGGCTGCTCCTTTACCTTGGAATGCAGAATTCCAGGTTGTGCTTGGGAGCTGCCTTGGCAGAGAGCTGCTTTAAAAAATTCATGAAGAGTTCCCTCCCAGGCGCGCTCTGCGCAGACCATGAGCTCATTGCTGCGCTCTGCTCTGCTCTGCTCTGCTCGCTGCTGCTGCTGAAACCCGAGAGGGCTCTGCTACCCCTCCCTGGCCTTCCCAGCTGACCCAACCCAGGGATTGCTCGGCTGCTGTGAGAAAACAAAAGGGCCAGAGGGGAACTGTGCCGGTTTCCTGCCCACGGGAGGGGACAGGGAATTTCCAGGGAGTTGACCCTTCCCTTTCCGTGCAAAACACCAAGCGGGGGCAAAGCGGATCTTGTAGAAAGGATAAAAACACTCCTTGTCAAAAAAAAATAAAAATGGAGGCGTTCAAGGATAGCAATTACACCACAAAATGTAAGGCTTTGACAAATCCGTACCCTCAAAGAAGGAATTCCAGTTCTGTACAGGGAATTCTGGCTACAAAACTCCAAAAACTTCACCCTCGGCTCATGCGAAACATCCAGTTTGGAACTACAAAAGTGAAGCAAACCAGGAACAAGGCAGGGTTTGGGGGTGCCAGACCTGCTCTGGTTTCCACTTGGGAAGCACCATAGATGTGGTTGTTCCATGCTGGGCAGGAGAAGACTTTGAACGTTTTTTGCTGACTGTTTGGAGCCCCCGAGGAGAGCAATCCCCCGGGGAGCTCTGAGGTTTGGGAATTTTTACAGACAAGCCTGTCTAGGGAGGGTTGGGACTGAGGGAGACCAGCCAATCCCTGCACTGGGGCTGATCACAGATTTGGGGGCTCTCCCGAGGTGGAGAGGACAGAATTTCCTTTCCTTTTCCTTGTGCTGTTCCAAGGGGAATTGAAACTCTGGGAGCAGCCTGAAGGCTGCAGCCCCCAACAGCCAGGGCAGCAGGAGAGCCAAGGGCAGTGCCAGCTGTGTGCACAGGGAACATGGAATCATGCCTGCTCCAGGTGAGCAGTTTGTTACATTCAGAGCTGATAAAGGTGAGGAATCTGTGGGAGAGCCTCTGAGGGATGTGACCCAGCTCCAGGCCTGTCCCAGGGCTGGGGAGGATGTGCAGGGGGTGTCCCCTTACAGCCAAGTGTCACATCCCTGGTTCCTGTTCAAGTGGGACTTGTGCCATTCCATGTGCACGATTTCGCTCCCACATTCCAGGGATTACCAGGAAATGGTCTTTTCAAGGCTCTGCCCAGCACTGCTGGGATCAGCTGAGGCTCCTCCTTTTGTGAGTAGAAATTTGTCCTTGTTTCTGTAGGAGACTGAGCCAGGAAGGGGTTCAGGATGCTGAGGATTACTGAGCATCAGGCCAAAAATGGCAGGAAAATGTTTCATTGGTCCCTGTGGCTCTGAGACCATCCAAAGGCTATGGACAGACAAACTACACAGAGCTACACCACCCCTCCCAACACTGCACATCACCTAAGGCAGGGCAAGGCCCTTCACTAGGAACAATCTGCTCTTCCAGCAGAGCCCTTGCTGCTGTTTGGGAATGGACTTGGATCAATAACAGCCAGGAAAATGCGTGCAGGGGCTCGAAACGCTGCGGTGAATATTTGAGAAAGGGAGAATTTAGCTTTCAGATTGCTTAGAAACCTTTCTCCTGGAAAATGCAGGGTCTGACTGGACACAGCGACCTTCCTGGGCTGGGCGAGGGGTGGGAAGTATTTTTAAAAGACAAGGAGCCAAATTTCCTGCAGAAATCGGGTTCTAAGGTTCCTTCATGCCTCTGAAAACGCCCTCCCTGCCACGGCAGGGTGAATATTCTGCTGCAAATATCTGAAGGTAGGAAAAAATGTTTCTAAAAAAAACTGTGCACGGGTTGCTGCACGTGGAAGGTACCCGAAATCTGACAGGTAGTTTTGGCTGCAAGGAAAAAAGTGCTCAGTACTAGACTGAAAAAAAGCCCTTTGACTTCTAAGGCCAAGTTCTCCTGTTATCCCCTGCTCTAGTGATCAGTCTGGATAAGAGTTCTCTTCCCTGCTTCACAGGATTTGGGACTGAATAAATCACCATGCAGGAGAGTTCCCAGCTCTGGAGCTGCAGAAGTGCTGCTCTAGCAGAGTTTGATGTGCACACTGCAGTGGAAAGGGCCCTGTGTCCTTTCCACCTCAGTGCCTGCTGCTTCCCAAGCTCCACGCTGTCAAAAGAAAAAGAACTGCTCCAAAGAGAAAGAGTTTTATAAAGTTCTGGGGTAGATTATTTGTTTTTGTCTTAGTTTCTGCAGAGATTGAAAGAAAGAAAAAAAAAAAATAGCACCTTCTCAACAAGTCTTTTTTTTTTTTTTTTGCTATCTCGTGTATAAATATCAATAACCAAAATAGATCTTTCCTTGTCCCACTGTTTCATTTCAGAACATCCTCTTGGGGAAACTGTAGCACCACAGAGAGGCAAGTTTAGCCCCGGACAAATATTTAAATGTAGCACCAGAGAAACTAAAGTCATAGGAAAAGCTGCTCTCCCCTGGTGCCAGAGCATGAATATTTACACACACAAACTGCTGTCCCAGCACCCCCCCGCTCCCCCGCCGCGGCGGCGCGCTCGGAATTCTCTTGGAATTCTCAGGATTGCTAAATCTGGGTGTAGAGATTCCTCCTGATCCTGCTGCATTCAATGGGCCAGCAGGGCAGTGAGGGGGGTGGGTGTCCAGCAGGGCCAGCAGCAGTGCCAAGGCTCGGCCTGCAGGAGCAGCAGGGCTGCTGACAGCAGCGATCTACAGGGAATGTCGCTTACGCTCTCTCGACAAGGCATGCACGCGTCCACGTCTGCATACACAGGGGATTACATTCTTCTATATATAAGCAGGTTTTTGTGTCTCTGGTTTTGCTGCTGGGCCCTTGAACAGCTCCTTCCGGGCAAATCCTCCTTCTCACGTCGCCCAAAGCACTTCCAGCATCTCCCCACTTTCTTTCTTTCTTTTCTCTCCACTCTTCACAGCTTGCTGCTCAGGCTCTGGATTCCCTGGAGGAAAAGGGGAAACAATTTTCTCCAAGGGCACAGGGTTTGCTCCAGCCTAAGGAAGCAAAAGAACGGGGTTGGATGTTAATTATGTTGATGCACTGGGTACAATAAAAGCTTCTTTTAAATTTATGCTCGAGCCCTCCTACTAAACTGAGGGACAAGAAGAGGTGTGGAATTTATGGGGAGGACGGTTTGTGGCTCAGACAGGAGATGATGCCTTTGGCCCTGGGCACTGCAGATTTCTGGGAGCTCTCCCCCTTGCCAGGCTCCTTTTGGGTGCTCCAGCTTCATTTACATCACGTTAGCAGCAATGTGAACTTTTAGGGAAGCCATTAAATTGGTTCCAGGTAGGCAGTGGGGTGCACGGGAGTATCACAGGAGACTGGAAGAACTCACTCATTCCTGGCTCTGCCACTGATTAGATTTGTGGCCTCGGGCAAACCACTGCTTTCACTTCTGCTGGAAAATGAGGGCACTAATAACTTCTTTGCCTCACAGGTGGGCTGCGAGCCTTAATTAATAAAGTGCTCAGAGAAAGGCACCCATCTAAGTGCAAATTAGCAGGAGAGGTGCCCAAGGGGCATCTGCAATGAAATTCCCATGTCCCAGCGTTTATCCCCCCCGGTTTGTTGACAGCAGCCCCGGCTGGGGCAGATGCCACGGATATCTCGTTGGCAGGGGGCTGTGACAGTGAGAGATCCTAGGAAAACCGGCACGGAGAAACCTCTGCCGGCCGCCGGGATGTGGTGATTTCACCGCTGGGAGAAGGGGGGGAGCCGCTGCCGGTGCAAGTGCAGCAGCTATGAAGTCACACTGTAATTAGGGCCGGCCAACAGCCCCGGGGCAGATCCTGAGCTGCCTCACTCCGGAATCCCTTCCCTTCCTGCTGTCCTGCCCTGGCCATGCCAGCGGGAAGGCAGCAGGAGACAGCCTTGGGCTGGGCTGAACCTCCAGGGAAAGAGGTGAATTCTGGTGCTGCCGTGACTCGGAGCAGAACCACCGAGTGGGAAGCGACTCACAGGGCTCATCAGCCCAATTCCTGACTCCAGGACACCCCAGCAATGCCACGCTGTGCCTGAGAGCCGAGCCCAAACGCAGCCTTGGGGCTGGGACCTTTCCCTGTTCCGGCCACCTGGAATGTCTCTGGTGCCTGGGCAGGAGACTGAGCCCCGTCTGCTTTATCCCAATTCCTGCCAGCTGCGCACAGGATGTGGCAATCCCAGCCTCTCCCTCCCTCATTCCCAGCATTGCTCTCTAGTTTCAAGGAACCTGAAGCAACAGTGGGGATAGCTGGAAGGAGGAAGGCCGGGATGAAGGCTCCAGAGGTGAAGCACATTTCCCATGTGCTGTCAGCCAGCCCCGTCCCAGGGCTGCTGCAACCCCAAGCTCCATCTCCCACATCCCACCTGCCCTCTGGAGTGTCCCAAAGTGGTTTAGCAGAGCTGCTTGGCTTTTTTTGGCAGAAGGCAAACAGGAGGAGAGGTGTTTGCTGTGTGGGAAGGGATGAACGCAGCTACAGAAAAGCAGCAGCAGCTGGGCACGGGGAGTCAATGCAGAGCTGTCAGGGATAGCCCGGGGCTTGGAATGTGCCCCTGCTCAGCCTCCGGAGCTGCGTGCCTGGGACACAGCCCCTCCTGCATCCCTGTGGGACACAGGCACACAGCACCACGGCATTCTCCAGGCCTGGGAAACATCAGCAGGAGGGGATTTGAGCACCTGCACGCCCCACACAAGATGCCAGAATTCCCCAGAGCAGGGCAGAGCCGAGGCTGTGAGTGTGGCACTGCACAAAGCAGGAGGATGTGGTTGCCTCCACTCCAAGAGGTGAGATATTTACTCAAGTTACACTGGAATAAAGAGTTCAGGAGTTGATTAAAGGATTTCCTCCCCAGCAAAACCATTTAATCCTTATTTATTATTTCTCCTGGAGCAGCACTTCCAACTGCCAAGCTCTGAACCCTTGTCCTGCTGTGCCACCCATGGCTGGCGACAGATCATCCGTGGTGTCACTGTATTTTACAAACTGTCTCTCTGTGTCACTTAACGTATAGAAAATCTATAAAAACCTGTAAAAGTTGATAAATCCTAGAACATCTTGAACTCCAAGCGATAAATCTGCTCCAGGGCAGGCAAAGAGCTCAGCACAACGTTTATGCATCTCACAAGCCCCATTCTAAGGGCTTAAATGGCTCTTAAGTTTTGCATCAGCCTCGTGCTGGCCTTCTGCAGGAAGGTGAATTTCATGGAAAGAATAAAAGAGAACCCCAGAATCCTGGCCCCGAGCCCATCTCTCAATAAACCAATTTTGAATATCCTAGGCTGTGTTAAAGCCATTTCTGGGTGCATATTGGCTGCATTGCCAGTATCTG
The DNA here is from genome assembly GCA_027886175.1 of Phylloscopus collybita. Lineage (NCBI taxonomy): Eukaryota > Metazoa > Chordata > Aves > Passeriformes > Phylloscopidae > Phylloscopus > Phylloscopus collybita. Next base: position 14,687,206 of record JAJNNQ010000045.1, read on the forward strand.
ACTCATTAATGGAATATACTTTGAGCCAATTCTGATCTCATTTACAGCACCGTAAATCCAGGGCAACCCAATTGACTCCAGTGGAGTTACTCCAAATTTCCCACAATAGGCACTCAGCAGACAGAGCAAAAATTTGGTACTTTGGGTCTGAAAAGAGCTGAGGAAAGCCAAACTACATCCCATTTGTACTGGGGTGGATAGTAAGTTGGAAAGAGAGCCAGCATATCCCTTCTGTAGAGCTGCTGAAAAATTGATTATTTTATGTGCCATTCTTAAAAGGCTGAAACTTTGGGGGAAACCATCCACAACTATCAACATTTTCATTTCCTCATGAAATAAAAGGAATTACAGCTGAGTGCCTATATGAAAACTGCAGTGTCTACTGGAAACATGGATGGGAGTGATAAGAAAGAATTCAAATCCTTTGAAATCTTTTCATGGGAACTGACGTTCCCTTTGGTGATGTACCCGTCTGTGCCTGGGCATTTAGGGAGAGACAGATTTTGCTCAGGAAGTTGCTCTCAACCATTGCACAAATAAAGCAACGAGGTTATGAGACAACAAATGGCTTTGGTTGCAAAACCACCTCAGCCAACCTGGCCACATCCCGGTGCTTTACCACACACAAGCAGTTCTGCTTCCCAATTATCTGGAATTCTCCAGCCTTATCCCACAGTTTTACCAAAAAAAACCAAAAAACCAAGCTGCTTTTCTCATGGATGCTGAGCGGGATGGGCATGAAATAACTCAGGTAGGGGGGTCCTGTGTCTCTTAGCACTTCTCTGACTGATCTTTATTCAGGAAAGGGAGGAGAAGCCACCTTTGGGCAGCACCTGCACAAAGCCAGAGCAGAGTTTTTTTGCTCCCGGCTCCGGGCAGCAGCTGTTAAAGGGAGTTCTGCTCACAGCTACTGTGTCAGCATGGAACTGCTCCATTTAAATGGATTACAGGGGCCACTCGCTTGGCACACGTCCCACCGCTAATAAACAAAATAACAGTTATTGATATATTGAAAGGGGAAAGATATATCCAAGGGCTTGGATCGCTGAGGGCACGCTGGAGGCAGCGACTAAACGAGGCACAATCGTTTCCGTCCTCGCAGCAGCAGCTTAATGAGGGAACAAGGGCTGGGCAAGAGCCCTGTCAAATTCCCAAGCAGCCCCATCCGTGTACACTCACACTTCATTAGCATCTCCGCGGGAGATGGAAGGGGAACTTGGAAGACCAAAAAAACAATTGGGAGGGGGTTCAAGAGCACTAGGGACGAACTGGGAAGAACTGGTGTGGCCGGGAGATCTTTGCATAGGAAGATCAGGGAACTCAGACAGCCAAAAAAATACATTTGGGCTCCAATCCTCTCACAAAGACTGTCCTGCTTGGCCTCAGGCCACCTGTGGAATGAGCCATTTCTGGACTGCTGTTTGTTTGTGCAAACTCTGGTGCTTGTTTATCGGGAGAGTTAATGTTGAAGGTTTTCTTTATTCAATTTAACTGTGAGGGTGGCAGGGACCTTTGGCTTTTTTCGAGCAGGATGCTTGCCACTGGGAAGGGCTGGCTTTTTCCTGATCCAGGAGGATAAACAACAGAGCCTGCCTCTTTGTGTGAGGGACACACACAGGGTGCACGAGGCTGGATGCTTGTCCTGGTGCAGAACCAGCTCTCTGCATCTCCACAGCCTCTGGTCCTTCGTTTGCTCTGCTCTCCTGCACAGCTCAGTGGGATACCTCCAGAAATCTTATCAACCCAGTTTTAATACAGATAATTAACTGCACTGAGACTTTGGACAGAGTGGCTCTGCATGAACCTCGCAGCAAACAGTGGGGGGAATTCCTGGCAACACAGTGGGCACGGAACCAGGCTGGTGGAGCTGGCAGGGACAAGTAGGGTTTGATTTTAATACACTGCCACTCCTGAACTAACAGAGCGAAATACAAGTGACATTGTATGCCAAACTGGCACCTGACAACTATACTTCATGCCCTGGTTGGATGTTTCAAGGTGATGTCAGATTACATATTACAAAACTGCCAGTTGCGAAGCATCCGTCCCCAAATCCCAAGCACGGTCCGCAGATGCAAGCTGGTCACAGGAGCAGCCCCAGTCCTGCTCTCACTGGCATCACCCAGGGCTGGGGGAGCAGGAGGGGTTCCCTGGAGCACGGGATTATTCCCTGAGCTGTGCTGTTGTGTAAAGCCACACGGAGCTGAGGGAACAAGCTGCCTCAGAAGCCGTGCGTGCGCGCACAGCAGCCAAGGCTGCTGCCTCTTGAAAAAGCAGGAGAGGAACTCGAGGAATAACCCAAGCTGAAACTGGCCTTTTCCTCTTTTCTCCATTCCTTCTGCAACCAGCAGATCATGAGACAAAGGCTGACTCTGCAGGGCACTCATTAACTGTACAAGTTACTCTCCTCTCACCAGCCTTTCCATGAAATCCCAAGATCACAAGTGGTTAGAGGCTGGACTTCCCAGCTTGTTGCAGGACAATGTTATTGCCACTGCAGAGTTCTCTGAGGACGGCAGAAAAATACCTGTTTCGTTCAGAAATACTCTGCTGAGGTAATCAAACACTGTCTCACCTTATATCTCAAAGGCTAACTCAGCTCACTGCACTGTCACTGGGGCTCTGAGACACCGCAGACTGTCAGAAACCTCCACTGGTGGAAGCAAATTACTGCTCAGGATGAAAAGATTATTAATGGCCAGAATAACTGAGGTGTAGATGACACAGTTAATTATTCTGGGCTTGCATTGTATTTTCATCTGCAGCTTGGTCACTTGTGCCTTAGAAGCGTGGCAGGAGTGGGGCAGGTTGCACACAGGGACAGCCAGGAGAGTGTCACAGCCAGGAGAGTGTCACCATCTCGCACCTTTATCCCTGAAAGCGCTTCCCATCACACACCAGGAGCTCCTTTTCAGCCTTACACGTGTATTTGTGTCCAGGAGCATTTGGAGGCAGCTCAACACTGTCTGCCTGTGGCAGCCTTTGTGGGCAGGATGGTGCTGCCCATGGAATTCGCCTCGGAGGCGCCCAGGACAAGGCTTGGCTTTTCCACAGCCTCTCATCAAAGCCATTTATAAGCAACTGGTGGGCACAAATGGAAGCAGAGCACTCCAGGATCAACAGCAGAAGAGATTGGGGAAAAGAATAGTGTCTGCCCAACAAACCTTCACAAAAATTAATACTCCAAACAGCTACGGCCTCGTGGGATTGCCAGGAAGTCTGGGCTGAGTGTGTGCACGGATCACCAGGGCCAGCTAACAGGCTCCCTCTGCCAGCCCTGCTCACCTGCCACCTTCTCTGCTTGGGATGGAGTCCCAGACTGGGCAGGGAGGAATCTCCCTGGCTTGTTAGAAAGAAAAGGACATTTGAGACATTAGATAAGGGAGATCAGTGCAGTTCCCCCCTTGGATTTCAGCTCTGTTTGCGCTCAGAGAGGCCAGCAAGGCAGACGGGTGGGTTTGCTTCCAAACACTGGAACCAAACTTGCCACAAACCGACGGGGAGGGAGAGACGTGTTTGCTCTGCTCCTGACCACAGCCCACACCACTGACACCACCTCTGAGGGCTTTGCTGGGCACAGCCCTGCAGGCACCATCCACTGCCCGCTTTTACAGAAACTGAGGCTTTGGTTCATCAAAACCCCACAGTTCTCCTCTGTTTTTATTTCAGAGAAAGCTTTCCAAGGGTGACCAGCGGAACCTCCCGCCAGACACAGCGGTTGTGACTCAGATGGATGACAACAATGCCCCCCCCAGTGTGCACACACACAGTGCAAACACACAGACCTGCTGCAAAACCTCGTTTTTAAACTCTCTGATAACCTGACTTCCCCTCCAAACCACCCTGTCCAAGCTGGTGGGATACCAGAGCATGCTGAAAGTTAGACATGCACTGAAATTGTTCCCTGAACGCAGACAGACACTGGGGGGTGTTTATGATGCAATTTAAAGCATCCAAAACAGAAGCCCGTGCTCCTTAGGTCTATGGTGACAAATTCAAGACCCAAAGAACATGACAGAGCACCCAAAATCCCTCAGGTGACCCCAAATATGCCCAGCATCCCTGAGTACTGCCAGGGCTGAGGGTGCAGATCTGTCCCCATAAGCCCCAGAGCTGTCACCAAGATGACAACAACGAAGGTTACAGGACCAGGAATGTCCTGGCTCCCTGCTGCTCATTTGCTCAATGGCTCTGGAGCACAGAACCAGCAGCAACTGGACTTGGGTGCTTTTCCTGGCCAGTCCTCTCAGGGAGAACCCCCAGCACTGGGCAAGGTATTACCCAAAAACACAGAGCCAATGTCCCAGGCTGGGGACACTCCACCACGCAGTGACCTTAGCGATGGGTGCCCGTGGGTCTAAAGCTCACCAGGGAATGGCAGGACACAGGGAAAGTTCCTCCATGCAAAAGAGGGCTGGAGGTTTGGCAGGCACGGGTGTGCGTGGCATCCTCCAGCTCCCGGGACCGGCAGCCGGGGCAACACGGGACCTGCTCGGCTCCCCCTGAGCTGCCGGGCACGGAGCTCGACCTGCCCCACGAGAGCACGGGTGGCGCGGGCGGAGGGAAGCCACGAGGGTGAAAGCCGTGAAAAGTTTGGGGAAGGGGAAAAGGGGCGTTTGAAGAGTCCTGGGAAACGGGGAGAGGAGAGAGGGAAAGCGGGGACGGACGGGACAGCGGGGGAAAGGTGAGAGCGACAGGTCGGTGCGACCTGGCACCAGCAGTGCAGGGAGAGGAAGAGAGAGAGGAAAGGAGAGGAAGAGGGATAGGAAAAGGAGAGAGATCGGTGCCACCCGGCAGCACGAGCAGCCCGCAGCTCGGTGCGCTGCCGCGATCAGCCCCGCAGCCCGGCGAGGCGCGGGTACCGCGGACAGCGCGCTCCGCCGGGCCGGACCGAGCCGAGCCCCGCCAGCTCCCGCCGCCCGTCCCGTGCCGACCCCGCTGCGCGCCGAGCCCCGCCGGCCGCCCCGTCCCGCGCCCACCTGTTGCGCGTCCCGCCTGCTTCCCGCTCCGTCCAGCGCCCCTCTCCCTAGAGGCTCCTCCTGCGGATCAGCCAGGCCAGCGCGGCCGCGGGCGTGAGCGCGCAGAGCAGCCCCGCCACGGCGGCCAGGCGGCGGGCGGCCGAGGGGCCGCGGCCCCGAGCCTTGCGCCGCTGCTCCAGCTCATCGCCCAGGCGGCGCAGGCGGGCGGCGACCCGGCGGGCGGCGGCCTCGGGCCGGGCGGCGCGGCCGGGGCCGCAGGGGCTGCAGGGCGCGGGGGGGCCGCGCAGCGCGCACGGGCACATGGCTGCGTCCGCTCGCCGCCGAGCCCGCCGAGTGTGCGGCGGGCGGGACGCGGGCGGGACACGGGGGGGAACGGGGGGTTACATCATCCCCCGCGGGGCGGTGCTCGGCCGCGGGCGGAGAGGGGGGAGCCGGGAGACGGCGCGGGGGTGGAGGGCAGGGGGGGACAAGCGGCCGGGCGGTGGGACGGTCTGGTGTCCAGCGGTGGTGTGGGAGTTGGGTGGGACGGCGGAGGGGCGCGGGGGTAGACTGGGGATGGAGGGGACGGCGTGGGGGTGGAGGGGACGGCAGAGGGATGCGGGTGATGGCGTGGGGATAGAAGGACACGGGGGGGACTGTGGGGGGACAGTGCTTGTGTGGTGGGACACTGCGGTATCCACGGAGGGGTGGGAGTTCAGTGGGACAGCATGGGAATGGATGGATGGATGGATGGATGGATGGATGGATGGATGGATGGACGGACAGTGTTGGGGTGGAGGGGACAGCAGAGGGATGCAGGGACACTGAGGATGGAATGACAGTGTGGGACAGGGAGTGGAGGGAACAAACAGTGCTTGTGTGGTGGAAGATTGTGGTATCCGGGGTGGGATATTGATGGGACAGTGTAGGAATGGGGGGATAGCATGGGGGTGGAGGGGACAGTGTGGGATAGACGGGACACTGGGGAAGGTGGGACAGAGAGGTCGGTGTGGAGATGGAGGGACAATCTGGGGATAGAGAGGACAATGTGGGATAGAGGGGCCAGCGTGGGGCTAGAGGGACAGTCTGGGGGTAGAGGGGAAGTGTGAGGAAGGTGGGACAGTGTGGGACAGAGGGGATAGCATGGGGATGGAGGGGACAGTGTGGGGATAGAAGGGACATTATGGGGACAGTGTGGGGATAGAGGGGACTGTGGGACAGAGGGGCCGGCGTGGGGATAGAGGGACAGTGCGAGGCTGCAGATGACTGTGGGCTGGAGGAGGGGACAGCGAGGAGATGCAGGGGGGCAGTGAGGGGATTACACAGAGCTGGAGCCGATTTCATCACCCACAGCATTACGGATTCGGATCACATTTCGGGTGGCCGAGGCAGGAGCACGCAGCCCCCGGCACTGACCCGGGGCCCGCGGAGCCTCCCCAGCTGCCGGGGCACAGAGCAGGGCTGGCATCTCCAGGCAGGGCTCCCTGCACACACCAGCCTGGGATGGACACGCGGGGGGGGCTCCCTGTGGGGCAGGAATCACCCCAAACCAGCTCGTTTCACCCCCTGCTTTGCAGAGAAGCTCCTGGCAAATCATCCCAGCTCATCCACCCTCCCTGGAACAGCCCCACACCCTGCTGCAGGGGCAGCTCCTGGTCTGCAGCCCCAGCAATGGTGCACCCCAGGGAGACCCCTCCTCTAAGTCCCTCCAAGTGATTGTTTTGTAGGGAAAACAAGCCATAGAGTCACAGACTGGTTTGGGTTGGAAAGGACCTTAAACACCATCCCATTCCACCCCTCCCACGGGCAGGGACACCTCCCACTGTCCCAGGCTGCTCCCAGCCCCAGTGCCCAGCCTGGCCTTGGGCACTGCCAGGGATCCAGGGGCAGCCACAGCTGCTCTGGGCACCCTGTGCCAGCCCTGCCCACCCTGCCAGGGAACAATTCCTGCCCAATCTCCCAGCCAGCCCTGCCCTCTGGCACTGGGAAGCCATTCCCTGTGTCCTGTCCCTCCAGCCCTTGTCTCCAGTCCCTCTCCAGCTCTCCTGGAGCCCCTTCAGGCCCTGGCAGGGGCTCTGAGCTCTCCCTGGAGCCTTCTCCTCTCCAGGTGAGCACCCCCAGCTCTCCCAGCCTGGCTCCAGAGCAGAGGGGCTCCAGCCCTGGGAGCATCTCCTGCTCTGGTCTCACTCCAGCTGTTCCAGGTTCTTCCCATGTTGGGGACCCCAGAGCCAGGGGCAGCTCTGCAGGTGGGGTCTCACCTGGGCAGGGCAGAGGGGCAGAACCCTCCCTCCTTTCCTGCTGCCCACGCTGGGGGCTCAGCCCAGGGCAGGGGGCTTTTGGGGTCCAGCACACATGGCTAAGGCACGGCCAGCCTTCACCCACCTGTCCTTTGCAGGGTTTCTCCATACAGGAGTTTCTGCCCTAAACGAAGTGGTTTGGGTTCTTGGACTCCTCTTCATGTTCGTTAAGTTGGGTTTTATATACAGCACAGGCAGCACCAAGCTGTAGAGGAGACAAACCAGCAAGTGGCCCATGAGGAAGGAAGAGGAGGACACCAGGGTGGGGGTAACTGCACAAGGCACTGCTGAGAGCCAGGGCTGTGTTTTACAGTCTGTTCTAGAAGGACCAGCTGTTTGACTTTCACCAACACATCACCTGCCTGCTCTATTTCCTCGAGGGCTCCACAGGAATCGTTCTGAAGACTTGAGCACTCGTGGGCTCTCTGCTCCCCTGGGCAGCTGGACTGGCTGAAGAAGCAGCAGAGGCTTCACTTTGAACTTCAGCATCCTTTGAACACAGTCTTTGAGCACCAAGGTGTGTTGATACTGGAGAGGAACCGATCCAACTTCCCCCAAACACCATGAAAGTGGCAGCTCTTGGGCTGTAGTGGCTGCAGGAGCTGGGTGTGATTCAAACAGCAAAACACCTTCCCAGCGGGTGTGGTGAGCACGGCAGCAGTGGGGGCACCCCTGCCCACCCGCTCGGCTTCAGATACGGCCAAGAGAAAGGAAAAAATGGCCTTAGAGAGGTTCATCGGTCACTCAGAGCGGCCACTTGTATGGGCAACAACCCTCTCGTGGGAGCGGCTTCTCCCCGCGGGACCGGCCGTGGGTGCGAGGGGGCTGAGGGCTCCTCAGCGGGACCGGCCGTGGCTGTGAGGGGCTGAGGGCTCCCAGCGGGACCGGCCGTGGGTGCGAGGGGCTGAGGGCTCCCAGCGGGACCGGCCGTGGCTGTGAGGGGCTGAGGGCTCCCAGCGGGACCGGCCGTGGGTGCGAGGGGCTGAGGGCTCCTCAGCGGGACCGGCCGTGGCTGTGAGGGGCTGAGGGCTCCCAGCGGGACCGGCCGTGGCTGTGAGGGGCTGAGGGCTCCTCAGCGGGACCGGCCTTGGCTGTGAGGGGGCTGAGGGCTCCTCAGCGGGACCGGCCGTGGCTGAGGGCTCCCAGCGGGGCTCTGCCCAGCGGGATCCTGCCCTGTCCCTGTCCCCGGCCACGGCCGAAGGCTCCCAAGCAGGGCCCAGAGCCCAGACCGATCCTGCCATCTCCGCGGCCTCGCCCGGCCGCCCGTGCCTCTCCAGAGCCAGGCCGGACCCTCAGGCCACCATCGCCGCTCTCGTGCGGGGACCACAAAGTGACAGCCCCGGCCCCAACACCAGCTTCATTCCCGGGGCTCGGCCCCAAAACCGGCTTCATTCCCGGCACCAGCACCGGCTTCATTCCTGGGCCCCGGCCTCAACACCGGCTTCATTCTCGAGCCCCAGCCCCATCCCCGGTCCCGGCGGCGGCAGCGGAACCTTGTGGCGGCGGAACGCGCGGGCGCGGGGCGCGGTTTCCGTGCCGCGCCGGGCCGGCCCCGTCGCCATGGCCGCGGTGCCGGCGGAGCGGGAGCGGCCCCGCCGGCCGGAGGAACGGGCCGGGGGCGCGAAGCGGCGGCGGCGGGAGGAACCCCCTCAGGAACCACCGGAGGAGTCCCCGGAGAGGTCGGGAGAGACCCTGAGGGAGCTCCCGGCCGAGCCTGGGTACCTGGCGCTGGCCCGCGGGCTGCTGGCCGGCGGCTCCCCGGCCCTCCGCAGCCCGGCGCCCGCCCGGCCCGCCGAGGAACCCGCGGGGGACGGAGCCGGAGATGGGGACGACCTGCTGGGGCAGCTGATCCGAGACCTGGTAGGGCTGCGCGGGGCCGGGGGCGGCCCTGGGGCTGTGCCGGGGACAGGCCCGGCTCCAGGCGGGGAGGGCCGGGTACCGGGGCACGGAGAGGGGCTCGGCTGAGGGGCCGCTGGGAGGCGGCGAGAAAAGGAGACGTTGAATTTCTGTTCCTGTGTGTGAATTTCTGTTCTTGTGTGCTTGTTTATAACCTCAGCTGCTGATTATACATCCTTTTACAAAGTTTTAACCCTTCAAAATCCGCTTGTCGCCTGTAATGGTACATGGTGGGATTGTTGGGGTGTCCTGAGCGGGGCTAGAATGGGCTCGATGATCCTCTACGGTCTCATCCAACTTGATATACTCCGTGACTATATGAAATAATATTTTTTTCCTCTTTAAGATTTCTGTTGTTTACTCAGGCAGTTTGATGCGAGTGCAGTAAATAAGGATATCCTGCCTTGTGACACAGCAGTGTAGTAAGACAACAAGCTTTAGTTCTTTAAATAAAGGCGTTAATTTGGAAATAGCCTTAAATACAGTTCTGAACCAGATAAAAGTTATTTTGGTAAATCCTCTAAATGCCATAGAGATGTTATTTACAGCATAGGAAAACTAGGGGGGAAACCCATTTTCTTGTTTCTCAGTAACCTCACTATGACTAATTACTCTTTGCTTAAAAAAATTAAAAGGAACAGATTAAATTTCTGTCTGCAAGGCACAAATTAATCCATTTACAGAATTAGTGCTCCATTAGCACACAGGAGCCCGAATCTGTCTCAGAGGGGTTGGTTGTATTTGAGTTTTGGACTCATTCCAGTAGACTTTTAAGACAGACTGGTGCTGACTTAACATCCCTGCTTCCTTGAGCAGAGGACAAGCTGCGGGAATTTTTGGGAGTGTGGGAAGACCTGGATCTGCCCCTAATTGTTAGGATTGCCTTAGAGTGGGATCAGTATGAGTTTGTGCTCTGCCTTCAGAACCTCAGGCAGATCCCAAATCGGGATCATCCCCAGCCTCCTGGCCCTTTCCTAACCCCCATTCCTTTGTTTCTTTTTAGGTCTCTTCTACAGCCACTCTTCGTTTAAACTTGGACCCCTTTGCAGCACCAAAGTAGAAAAAAAACCAAACCAAAACAAACCAAAACCAACAAAACAAAAGTCACTTCTGGGTTTATTTGAAGCAGGGTATAAATCCTCTTGCAGCTCAGTTTATAAAAAGCCTGCCTAGCTGTGTTTTTTTGCTCTTTCCCCCTCCTTTCCTCGAGAGCAGCATTGGTGCTGAGCGTTGTGTCAGCACCGCTGTGTCTGCAGGCTCTGGGTCCTCTGCCAGCCCGGGATCTGCTGCCTGGACACGGGTCAAGTCCAGTTTGGAAGGAGCACATCCGTGGTGGTGCCGTGCCTGAGCCCACAAGCCCGGAGCTCACACTCCCTGCCCCAGGGCTGCTGTGGTTACCGGTGTGGGCAGCCCGTGGCTCCGGGGCGGTGCCGCTGGAGCCGAGCGGGATCACATCTGGCCGGCTCGGGGGCTTGCCTGCATGTGGCCGCGGAGAGGCTCCCGTTGTGTTTTCCTTGGGGGTCCCTGTTGGAGAGGGATGGGATTTTACAGCACACGAAAGCAAAACAGATCCTGCGGCTCCGCAGCGGGGAGCGGAGCCAGCGGCCCCAGCGCGGGGCAGGGGAGAGGAGCTGTTTGTGCAGGGAAAGCGTGGATGAGCAGGCAGGGGAGCAGCAGGCTTGGCTGCAGGTCCTGCTTTAAGTAACCTTAGAGCAAGGGGGAGGTTCCAGTCTGTGTGAAGTGATGCTTTGTTGCTGAAAAGACCTGATGGGAACGTTGCCCGTTGTTTGTGTTGTCCAAACGCTTGCCTAGTGTAGAGTATCTTCTGTTTTAAAAACCACACCACCACGTTATATCGTGATTTCCGTGAGTAAGTGCTCTGAATAAACCCAGGGTATCCCTGCTCTTCTATTAGAAAGCACGCTGGTTGTGTCCGACGAGAGAGATGATCTGAAGAGCAGGATACTCTTTGGGACACCTGGTTTATTGGTCGTGGGGAGGCAGCCTAACCGGGAAGAGTCCAGGGATCCAGGAGCAAGCAAGCAAGCAGGAGTGCCGAGAGGGCAAGAGAGAGATTTTACCTCTTACATTCCATTTTAACCCTTTCTATCGTGAATATTCTAATGAGCATCAACCAATCACCTCTAGATACAAAATCTACAGAATCTACATATAGCCTATGGGAACTACAACATTACAATACTACTCTACAGACCAAAATCCTGAAAAACCACCTTATCCCTGATACCTGAGAAGGTCCAACCCTTTATTCATCCTTTTGTCCTGGCAAGGGTGTCACTGACTCACCCAGCCCAGTCTTTTCAGCTAACCTAACCACCTTCTTGTCCAGCCTTACAGTTCAAATTTTGCTTTTAGTTCTATTCCTCTTGGAGGTTTCATACTTTTAGAATCTTTTACTAATAAATCATCTCTGCAGGGCCCAGCTACTTCATCCTCTCCAACACTCTTCTACTTTGGTACTGCAAATGGCCCAGATTTGAGTGAGAAGGAGTGGTTGTAGGAGAGATCTACAAAGAAACAAAGGTACCAGGGTTAGGGAAGTGCCAAGAGAGAGGAGATGATCCTGCTTTGGGATGCCTGAGCTTCTGAAGGCAAACAGTGGAGGTGGGTTTTAACTGAGCAGCTGATTTTGTGCATGAGGATGGATAGACAATGATCAGGAGCACCTCAGGGGGGACAGAAACCAGAGAAAACACTGGAGAGCAAAACTGGCGACATAGAAATGGTCAGAATCAGCTGATGTAGCTCCTTCTCTATTACAGAGTATAAAAATTTTGAATATCCAGATAGGATAAGAGAGAAGGTAAATCTTGTGGTGATAACTGCAGAAAGAAGATATAATAATTATGTAATTAAACCAAACAAAATCCATCTAGGAAAAACCCATGTGCTGCATTTAGCTGTTAGCTTAAATTGATGGATTTGGCTTCAGATTTTTGTTTGAGGTGCTCAATCAGTTAAAGGAGGAACATTTCATATTAAAAAGACATTTTTATGTTAGTAATGAAAGAAACCAGCATCATCTCCATTCAATTTTATTTTAAAAATTTGTAAATTTTTCCATCATGTGGGATTGAAATCTTGCAATTGAAGTTGATAATGGGCATATGTCTTCCAAGTGCTTATTTATTGGGTCTTTTTGGCACTTTAGCTAAACTATTTTACTAGAACTTGTGTCTTGCCTTTCTCTGCCCTTTGGAGGGCCATGAAAGGGGGGAGAGGCAGGAGAGCTCCTGATGTTTTCGTGGAGCTGTGGTGGCCCTGAGGACACACCATTCCTTCTCCGTGCCCTGGTAACTTCTCCTGCTGTCAAACTGTGTGTTAAACCAGCCTGACAAGTGATATTCTTCTTTTTCCTTTCCAGAATGAAATCAATGAGGTTCCTTTTTTCGATGTGCAGCTGCCTTATGAGCTGGCACTGAAGATATTCCAGTACCTGGGCAAGGCTGAGCTGGGGAGGTGTGCCCAGGTAAGTGCTGCTGGCAGTTTGCTGCTCTGATACCACTTAGAGCTGGCAGAAATAGTGAAAAACCAGGCAGTTCCATGTAGGGAAGTGGGGTGGCAGCCCATGGAACTCAGCTGGTTGTGCTTTCACTTACAGGAGACAGTTCCAAAGCTGAATGTTGAAAATGTAGTGGTTCATGAGCTGGATTTACAGCTGCACTTGAGCAGAGTTAAACAAAACATCTGTGGCTTGGGCAGCAGCGAAGCCTTAAAATTGAAAATAAGTAGTACAAAGGTATTTTGATTTAAGTGAGTGTTCTGAAGCATTTTTGATTCAGGTGAGTGTGTTGCAGTATTTAGAACTTAGCACTTGGCATGGCAAGAGCTGCTCCTCCCCCTTTCCAGCGTGGGATTGAACCACAGACTCTGGAGTAGTAACTTCTTGTCTGTAGTATCTCCACGTGAGGCTAAATTCTTAAATGACCCTGATTTCCTCCCCCCAGCTCTGCAAGAGGTTTATATTTTTCTTTTCTGATACTTTCAGGTAATGCTCTCAGCAGTCTGTACTCAGACGTGGCCCATAATTTATGTGTAGTTGTAAACTGCCTGTCTCTTCCAGAGCTTTACCAACTGAAACACTCACTCTCACCTCATTCTGCTTAGGGTTGTTCAGCCCACACTCTTGGGCCTGTTTATTTCCTTTCTTCACACACTGAACGATGAACCTCCTCTCTGAATGAGTCTTCAAAGCAAACTTAATTGGCAAGTGCTGATTACCCTGTGAAATCAAGCAAAATATTGTGGATATAATTCCAACTTCTCCTGTGGTCACTGTTTAGGGTTCCAGGCTGATGTTCATTAACTTTTATATACAAAGCACATCTTGCAACTTCACAAAAATCCAACCAAAACCATTCTTTGTGTTACAGACAGTCTAGGGCATGGTTTGAGTGGAGGAAAAAATGTTAATGTGTGAAAACTGAGAAGTGACAGACAGGGTCTGTTGAGGATGGTAAGCTAAATTCAAATATTCTGCAAACAGCCCAGGCTTTGAAAGGAAATTTGGCTTTTAATGTTCAGTATGGGTAGTGTTAAATAGCTACAAGTGTTTATTGCTTAAATCTTTGACTTGCTAATGCCTTTTAGGAACAGGGACTGTTTAAAGAAAATGAATTCCTCGTGCAGGACTGCTCTTGTGGAGGGCAGAACTCTCTAGGATTGTTTTTTGATGCTGTCCAGGACAGGGAAGTTTTCAGATATGCTCAAGTTTCTATCCCTTGGGGTAGAGCTATGCCATCAGTAAAGGCCACAGCCCATGACAGGGAACAGGGTTGCATTTTTGAAGCAGATTAATTTAAGGTTATTCTTTCACTCTTTCCTCCCCCCTTCCTTAGGCATGATCAGTTTACCTCTGGCATAGTAAAAAGATTGGCTGCTGTAGGGCTGCTCCTTTTCCCTGTGCTTGGGGCTGCACTGGATTTCTCTCCCCTTCCCTTTGCTTTTTAGCTTGAACCTGTTCTCATGAGATGTGTTTTAACACACACAGTTTTCCACATTTCTCATTCTCCTCTTCCCAAGTCATTGTTCCTTTGTGGCAGCTGACAGGTAGCTGAGCAAGTGCCCAGTGTTTTACAGGGCTTTCCCAATCAGATGAATATCCAGTGCAGAGCTGGCTTCTTTTTAAGTGTTCAAATAAAAAGCAGAGCCATAAAATTAAATAGCATTTTCATTTTTCTCTTGATGGTTTTGTTTTTGAAGGGGGGGAGCCCTCTTCTGTTCCATGGAAAACCCTGCTGCTTTATGGTGTTATCCTAGAAAGGTTTTTTTTTATTATTAAGGTGCCTTGGGATTTCAGTGAAATTGGGCCAGTTGGTGGAATTGGCATCATTATCTATGTGAGTGCCTTTGGAGAAAACCTGTTTGCTTAGTTCTTTATGCCAAATTGGTAACCAACTAACACGAAAGGAGCCTGACTGCAGAGCCTCTCTGAGATTTAATCACACCACAGACTGTCTGGAGAACTTTAATTTCACCTTGATATTTCCCTCTCCCTCACTCTCCCACAGTTTTCCTTTGATTTTTGGAATTAGTACTGTAAACCACAACCTGTCTGTGTGGCACTGGAAATACAAAAGCCTGTAAATAAACGTCCTCAGTGCCTGAGCTCTGCTGGCTCTGCAGCAGGGGGGTGACATTCAGTAGCATCCACCAGACCAGTCTCCCTGTTGATATCCCACATTTGGAATTCAAGGAGAAAAGTATCCAGGGCTTCATGTAGCACAGAACAGGCCAGAGCAATGCTGAGTTTTGTCCTGTGAGCACTTTTTGATTGTGTTCTGACCATTGGCAGAAATATCTGTACCAGGAGTGACTCTCCTGTGAGTGTGAGCAGGTTTGGGAATAGTCACTCCTTCCTCCTGCTCAGGATGCAGAGGGAAAGGAAAAACAATCCCTTGGGACACCACAGATGTGACAAACTGAAATGTCCTTGTGTGATTTGGGGCTGAGAGTGTAGATGCATCAATTTTACCCATGGCCTGGGGACATGGCCTTTGTGGTTCAGCTTGTGTTTGAATTCAGCAGCACTGAATTTTGGCAGTTTTGTTTCTGAGCAGGTGAGGGAGAAATCCCCTTGACTTGCTAGGTTTTCATCGTAGAGAAGGTTTAGAAGTGTTTACCAACACAGGAATTGTGTATGTATCTGGGGCAAGGGAGACTGTTTCTAGGAATTTAGGAATGAATTGTCATGCATAAATCAAGAATTTCAGCTGCTTTCCTCCAGGGCTTCTGGGATTTTCAAACTGTTGAGGCTTTAGTGTTTATACATTTACAAAAAGAAAATTGAATGTGGTTTTTTGAGCATGGTTTTGCATCAGGATTGTTTATGGGTAAAAGCCATCATCCATCCTCATTGTGATTCCCAGAGAGAGCAGAGAAATGGATGGATAAGGATATCCCTGCCCTGGGCAGCAGGAAAGGAGGGAGGGTTCTGCCCCTCTGCCCTGCTCAGGTGAGACCCCACCTGCAGAGCTGCCCCTGGCTCTGGGGTCCCCAACATGGGAAGGACCTGGAACAGCTGGAGTGAGACCAGAGCAGGAGATGCTCCCAGGGCTGGAGCCCCTCTGCTCTGGAGCCAGGCTGGGAGAGCTGGGGGTGCTCACCTGGGGAGGAGAAGGCTCCAGGGAGAGCTCAGAGCCCCTGCCAGGGCCTGAAGGGGCTGCAGGAGAGCTGGAGAGGGACTGGGGACAAGGGCTGGAGGGACAGGACACAGGGAATGGCTTCCCAGTGCCAGAGGGCAGGGCTGGCTGGGAGATTGGGCAGGAATTGTTCCCTGGGAGGGTGGGCAGGGGCTGGGCTGGAATTCCCAGAGCAGCTGTGGCTGCCCCTGGATCCCTGGCAGTGCCCAAGGCCAGGCTGGACAGGGTTTGGAGCAGCCTGGGACAGTGGGAGGTGTCCCTGGCCATGGCAGGGGGTGACACTGGGTGGTCTTTAGGTCCTTTCCAGCCCAAAACATTTTGTACTCAGGGCTGTGAACAGAAAAGATGAGCAGCTTCCATTAGAACGGCTTTGGATTAAATACTTGGCACTATTTTTTGTACTGAGCTCAAAGTCCAGCTAGTTCTAATTGAGGCCCCTGGTCTCAGCAAATGAGCCTTGACTCTGCCTTTGTGTGTCTGGGGAAGAAAATAAACCTAGTGAAATAAAAACCATTATCAGATGCAGAGGGATGAATAAACCTTCATTAGGATTTGAGCCAGTTGATTTAGATGGGATTAGAAGAAATTTTGGATTTGATGGAAGAGGTGGGGTTTTTTAGGGGGAAGAATATCCCCCAGAGGCAAAACCAAATAGCAAAGCCTATGTCAGCAAAAGCC
Source organism: Phylloscopus collybita (assembly GCA_027886175.1). Lineage (NCBI taxonomy): Eukaryota > Metazoa > Chordata > Aves > Passeriformes > Phylloscopidae > Phylloscopus > Phylloscopus collybita. The sequence continues at coordinate 14,703,697 of JAJNNQ010000045.1, forward strand.
TTTGAAGTCCTTCAGAACATTATTACTTGCTGAACTATAAAATATAAAACTGTCCCTGTGTGGAGCTCAGGGGAACCCAAACTTTCTTTGCTGAGAACAGTTGTAAAAAGATAATAGGAACGCTGAAGACAAAATTAAATTCAGGACTCCAAATCCATATACAAGTCTGTAGGATGTTGTCATTGATCCTTGCTGGAGTTTCTGTGCAGTTCAGATTTGGAAACAGTTTTAACAAGAGCTTTGCACATCTCAGCTCCTCTCCAGCACCCAGCCTTTGGGTGCATGTAAATAAAGCCATAATGCCCTGGCTTTTGGGGCCTCACCTGAAACTCCCAAGTCAAGCAGATCTAATAAAGCTGACTTGAAGCCAATGGCTGGTTTTAATGCTGCAGCTCACAGTGGTGCTGTAAAGTGAAATGCTTGAGACTCTTTATTAGTGATTTCGTGCAGCTGAGCCTCGCTCAGTGGGGTTTTACAAGGGATTGGCATGCGAGTTTGGGGCTGTAAGAAAAGGCTGGGTTAGGGACCCTTTGGAAATTTAGGCTTGTAAAGCAGCAGGGTTTGCTGTAATTTGATTGAAAAAAAATCAGGATAGGATAGGATCTTTATTCTCCCTGAAAGTTGAAAAGGCAGTCGAAATTTTATGTAGCTCCCCCCTCCCCACTACCCCGTTTTTCTTTTGTTTTACTGTCTTTATAAAATGCTTTTAAGGCCTTGAAACTTGAAAAGGTCTGTGCAATATTGTCTGTTTTGGCAGACTGAAAGGTGTGTGTTTATTTTTGATTTTTTTTTTTTTTTTTTTCTTTTGGAGAGCAAGGCAAAAGCTGGCCTGGTTTGGCTGTGCTTCCCTGTGCGTGTGCTCAGCCTGTCCCTGTCAGGAAAATGTGCTGCTGTTTGGGGAGGGGGCAGAGGTTCTGCCTGGGGAGCTCCACTCCTGCACCACAGCTGCTCTTTTGGTGTGTCAGCAGAAAGCTGCTTTGGGGTGGGTTGGTTTTTGTTTTTTTGGTTTTTTTTTTTTTTTTTTTGTATTCTTGGAGCAATAACACAGATATTTATCCGACTTTTCAAATCAAAATGAGAGCAAATTCCTCATGGTTTGGATTTGGGATTGCCTCTTTTTTGGTGCTTTTGAAGTTGCTGAGTGTGTCCCTCTAGGGACAGGAGCACTCAGCACTTGGATTCCAGGGTGATGTGTGTTGCTGGAGAAGCCCCAGTGGTGGTTCTGTCATTTCAGGGCTTTATTGTTGCCCTGTGCAGGTTGTTTCCTTTGTCAGAGGATGGAAGGGGATTGTCTCCCTCTGCCAGTTTGCACTGAGGTCTCTGGGTGATTAAGAACATTCATTTTGCTGCATTTGGATATTCCTGTTTGAGCACTGCTCTTTTCTGTAGGTCTCAGATCTTAGAAACACTTGCAGGTTACTCAGGTCACCCCTTCTTTCATCATATTAAACATTTTTTATGTCTGTGACTATGGAAAAAATGGCAAATAAATAAAAAGAGATGGTCCTGGGAGAGTTTGTGTCTATGGGAGGCTTGGATTCTTGGCATAATCTGGGGACTGAAATGAACATTAGATGCTTAATTGTAACTTACTGAAAATGATGTCAGTCTCAGAAGGTTCTTTTAATCTTTTTAGAAACAGAGCACAATTGATTGCTGCTTTCACCAGCCGTGGCTTTCATTGGTTACGTCTGTTTTTTTAAATTAAGAATTACAGAGGGAAAAAAAAAAGCTACTTAAGTTGGCTCTTACCTCTTGAATCTTTAATTCTGAGCCCACAATTGATTGTGATGAAGCTGTTCTCTCTGGAATGGGCAGCAACTTGAGGCTGCTTGAAAAACTTAATAATTCATTCCTATTTATGCATACTGTAATACAATAGGTTATAAATCACTAATGTCATACCTCTAGCAGGCATTGTCAGTGGGGCTTCAGAGATGTGGTGCTGTGATCTGAGAGGGTCTCTTAGCTACAAATATGAAAATAAATTCATATTTTTGCTCTACGCTCAAAATTCTCTCTTAATTGTTGCTTTCCCTGTCAAGATTTTCCAGTCACTGGTATTTCAGGTTGACAGTGTGGCCACTAAACTGGTGTCCACGTTATGTGGAGTTTTAGTGGAGGATAAACTCAGTTATTTCCTGAAGAACCCACAGAAGACAAGCCTTTTGTTAAAGGTCTGGGGATTTTATACACTCAGGTGTATAAGGAGTGAACAAATACATTTGTTCGAGTAAGACTTTCATCTTAGTACCAGCCTCTATAAATTTATGTGTTTATATTTCAGCTACTATTTAGTACTTCATATTCAATCGAATTTTTTTCCTGATACATTTGTGAGAGATCCATATGTAACCATTGATTTCTAGGTCAGCAGGACGTGGAAAATCCTTGCAGAAGATGAAGTGTTGTGGTACCGGCTGTGCCAGGAGGAGGGATACCTGTTGGACATGAGCATCTCCGACCATTCCTGCTGGAAGCTCGCCCTCAAAAACTGCAGAGCCAGGGAGCACATGCTGAAAACCAACTGGAAGGTGAGAGGGGATTTCCTTAGAGGGATCCAGGTGCTGGGGAAAAATGGGAACCTGGTTCGAGCAAGTGGGAGAGGAATGCTGCTGCTGCGTTTTGCAGCTCATTTGCAGCTGAAAGCTGCTTGGGGGGGTTTTGGGCTAGAGGTGTCTTCTGTCAACAGCAGCAGCAGCACAGCTGGGAGGGTCCCAGCAATGGGTTTTGGTGGAGGAATGGGAGCACCAACCCCTGTGTCCTCTCTGCAGAACCGCGTGGGTGCCGTGAGCCAGCTGCGCTACGAGCCCGGCCGGGTCCTGTGCGACGTCCACTGCTGCGACGGCCTGGTCATGGCTGGGTGAGCACGGGCTGGGCACGGCCCTCTGCACCTGCAGCAGAGGCTGCAGTGCCCCCTGCATCTTCTCTAGGGGGTGTGATGCCCACTGCATCTTCTGTAGTGTAATGCCACTCCATCTATTAGAGAGTGTGTAGTGCCCATCCCATCTTCTGTAGGGTGTGTAATGCCCATTCCATCTTCTGTAGAGTGTGTAATGCCCATTCCATCTTCTGTAGGGTGTGTAATGCCCATTCCATCTTCTGTAGAGTGTGTAATGCCCATTCCATCTTCTGTAGAGTGTGTAATGCCCATTCCATCTTCTGTAGGGTGTGTAATGCCCATTCCATCTTCTGTAGGGTGTGTAATGCCCATTCCATCTTCTGTAGAGTGTGTAATGCCCATTCCATCTTCTGTAGGGTGTGTAATGCCCACTGCATCTTCTGTAGGGTGTGTAACGCCCTCTCCATCTTTTATAGAGTGTGCAGTGCCCACTGCATCTTCTGTAGGGTGTGTAATGCCCACTGCATCTTCTATAGGGTGTGTAATGCCACTGCATCTTCTGTAGTGTGTGTAATGTCCACTCCACCTTTTATAGGGTGTGTAATGCCCACTGCATCTTCTGTAGAGTGTGTAACGCCCACTCCACCTTGTATAGGGTGTGCAGTGCCCACTGCATCTTCTATAGTGTGTGTAATGCCCACTGCATCTTTTATAGGGTGTGTACTGCTCACTCCATCTCCTACAGAAAGTGTAATGCCCCTTCCATCTTTTATGGAGTGTGTAATGCCCATTCCATCCTTACCAGAGTGTGTAATGACCACTCTATCTTTAGTAGTGTGTGGAATGCCCACTCCACCTTTTATAGAGTGTGTAAGGCTCACTCCACATTTAACAGAGAGTGTAAATCTTGCTCCATTCTTACCAGGCTGTGTAGTGTCCACTCCACCTTCACCATCTCAGGTGCTTCTTTTCATAAATTCAAAAGCAGCTGTTGTTTGAAGCATAAGAATGGATTCACCTGCAGTTCCTGAGTGACTGTTGAGGGTGGTTATCTCTATTTACCTCAGCAGTTCAAATTTTCATGCAACTATTCAGAAGTTATCTCATGTACAAGTAGTCCCTGTAAAAACTCGGGTGCTTTCTGATGAACTCCATCTATTGTTTTGCTGTGGAAGCACCCAGAACATATTAAACATTTTACACATCTGTTGAAAAATCCCCTTTATTTATGTTTTTCCATAAAAATCTCTTAATCACGAAGATATCTTGTCACAGCACAAAAATAACTTTAGAAGGACTGTTACTTTTCTCCATTCTTTCTTAAAAGACAACCTGGGAGGAAAATAACCCACTCAGAACAGATAAACTCAAACTTCTCTTTTCCTAATAGAGAAGTTTTCTGGACCTTGGTTTAATGATAGCTATTCTTGTGGTTTATACTCTTTAATATAATTTTAAGAGCCTCACAATTTTTTAGAAGAGGTTCTCTCAGTAAGTGTGAGGCTTTAGTGTGTTTTCTGTTTGGATTTCACAGGTTCAGTAATTAGTAACCCTCCAGAAATCACATGAGTAAATGAAAATTATGCTGTATGTCCTGGGGAGCTTGACATACCAGAGTTCAGTGTTGTATGGTAGCACTTCATGTTAGTGGTGTGGGATTAGAGAAAACTGCTTCTAAAATTCTTTAAAATTCACAGACTGGTTGTAAGAAAGATGCCTGGAAAACTCTTAATTCATGGAAATGCTTCGGAATGTTCTTGGGCAGCTGAGAGCAGGACTCTGAACTATCAGCCAGCAAACCCAGTTGTCTCCATGCTGCTGCCAAAACCTCCAGCTCTTCTTTTCCTTCATTTTCCCCATTGTATTTATATCCAAACAGGCAGTGGATAGGAGTTATGCAGATTAAATCACATTTCTGAAGTATTAATTAACAAAGGTTATGAATCCTGCGTATTAAACTCAAATAGTCCATATTTTGGCTTGGTGTATTACAGAAGTTGGGTTCTGACAGTTGCACACACCCTTTTCATATTGGTGAATTTACTCCAGGGGTTTGGTACAATTAAATAATTCAGGTTCCTGAAAATAGGTGAGCAGGTAGGAGACCACTGAGGGAAATTTGCATGTGTGTATCCTGTAGAAAAAGTGATCACTTAAATGACTTTCCAGTTATTTCTCTGAAAAATGATTTATCTCTTTATGAAGCTGTGAGCATATATTTGATCAAACAGCATGAGGAAATTAGAATTCAGCTGTTTGAATTTACCTGGTTAGTAAATGAGAAGTTCAGAGTATTAGAACATAAAAATTATATTATGTCCCTTGCTGTTTACTGCTTGTCCTGCACTCTGCTTTGTCTCTTAATTTGTTAAGTGGTAAATATCAAACAAGGGAGTGTTCAAGTTATAACTAAAACTTCCAAGGGCATCAGCAAATTGTGCAGGGAAATACTTTATGTGCATTTGGGAAGTACTTAGGATATTGAGGATTTTGTTGGGGTTTTGTTGTTTGCTGTGTTTTTATTTTTTAAATCCAACCATAACCCTCCCCTGTCTCTCCCAACTTATAAAATTGTACTTAATGGCATTGTGCTTTCAAATTTGTCATAAAAGTGTAATGAATCTGGTGATCAATAGCAAACCGTTGCATTCTTTCAGTACTGAAGAAGTAATTTAATAGCTGAGGTTTACAAAGTCAATTCTCCTCTCAGTATAAATACCAATTATCTGTTACATTTAATGATTCTCTCTCCCGTTTCACAGACACTTGTGTGCTCAGCTTTGCATGGGAGTAGTCAGTGATTACAGAGGGCCCTGTGTGTGAGTTTGCAAGGCCTGATGCTGCTAACCCAGAGCTGTGAGGCATTTCCCAAGGTTTTTCTGGCCAGTGGCTTGGGCCATCACCTTTCTTCTGTCTCAGGTTGCTGCACTGGGCGCTCAGGGCTGCTCAAGTTTTCAGGAGGTTTTTTTGATCAGAATTCCCTCAGCTACTCCTGATGCTCCAGCCCCTCAAGGTGCTTTTTGTACTGAGGGGCCCAGAACTTGGACAGAGGATTGGAGGTGCCCCAGGAGGGACAGCCCAGGTGCCCTTGGCCTTCTTGCACAGCTGGGCTGGTGACGCCCAGGGCCTTGTCCACCTTGTGCAGCTTCTCCTCCCCAGGCCTCTGGCATTCCCTGGGGTGGTGGTGGCCCAGGGTAGGACCCAGCACTTTGCCCTGGTGATGTTCTGTCCCAGAACTTTGCCTGGCACTGAGGTCAGCATTTCCCTGGATCCTCCCTCCAGCCCAGCTCCTAGATGGGCACCACGATTGCTGACCTCAGTCCCCTGTGTAGGGAGGGTCCATGGATCCCACCCCCCTCAATGGAATTGTGTGCCCTAAGTGCTGCAGCAGAATGCCAACCATTTCTCCTTGGATCATGGGGGCTTCATTCTGTTCCCTGTCCCCTTTTTCCAGCCCGGGTACCCTGAGGACAAGGCCTTAATTCCCTCAGCCTTTTCCTCATCTTTTGTCACTGTTTCTCCCTGATCCAATAAAGATGGAGATTCTCCTTAGCAATCCTTTTGTTGCCGATGTATTTATAGAAACATCTTTAATTCTTTTTCTGGCAGCAGCCAAGATTAAGTTCCAGTTGGGCTGAGAGGAGTTCTGGTTGGAGAGAGCAGGAATGCTGGGGTTGGTGTGTTTGGGAATCTGGGAGCAAGCCTGGAATCACTGATTGATTTGAACCTGTGCTGTGCTAGGTGTGATCTTGTCATCTTCGCTGTCCTGCTTCAAACTCTGCTGCAGAGTGGAATCGTTTTTATTTTAGTTGCTGTAGAGCTTTTTTAGTCTTTCTGAAAAGGAATTTATACAGGTATAAATATACAGGGCAGAGTGACTTAAACCAGCAGCTGCCAGCGTGATTTAAAGAGGCACAGTTTGAACTGGTTCAGGAGCAGCTCTTTATTAACCTGTGGAGGAAGCAAAGGTGCACTAGACAGAGAAATACCCCTGCTCCATGCACTCTGCACTTTTCCCCACGCTGCTGCCCAGGCTGAAGCCAGGAGATGGCAGAATATCAAGGATTGATTAAATGTAACCTGAGCCGGGAGCCGAAGGTGGCTGCGAGCAGCTCCCCTTTGTGCGAGCCTGACATCAGATAATTCAATCTGGCCTGCACACCGAGCTTCTTGTGTTGGTCATTAAAATTTCATCCCGGTGGTTACGAGGCTTGTTTTCTGGGTCAGCCCCTGAATCCCTTTTCATTTGAGCCAGTGGTGTTTGTGGTTACCTCACTCCCAATCAATGCTGTATTCGCCAGCCTTTCTACGGTTACACGTCTCGAAGGATCTTCTCTAAAGGGATGATGTTCTCCCCCTCACCCTCGATTCAAATGGAGTTTCAGCCCTAAGTCAGAGCTTACTTAAAGCAATTATATAGCTGCTTGCTTGGCTTTTAGAAATTCCTACTGGCGATGAGGCTCGCTGTGCCTAATGCTGTCATTTACTGCACAGAGTGCCTGGATTGCTTCACTTTCTCTTACTAAAATCTGGATTTATCTAGGGGTTTTTAAAGCAAATGCGTGTTCAGAGGGTAAAATTGCTACTTTTTTGCTACTTTCCCTTTTTTTTTTTTTTTTTTTTTGGCAGCCTAGTCAGAAGTTGTGTTCTCCTGGACCAGAGTGATCTCAGAAGATGCATCTGGTCCTTGTTTGACCTTGTCATTCCAGAGGGTGCCATGGTGTGACATGCCCGTGGCACCTTGTGAGGCTGCTGCTGCCTGACTGGCTCTGAAATACTCACCTGTGGCTGTTCCTCAGCCCTGTGGTGACCTTGCCTTGTGCTGGTGGTGCCCATCTCCCCTCACAGCTCACCCCTAAAACCACACCAAGCGGGCTCTGAGGGGGATGTGTTAATTTTTTTAATGCTTGCAGGAAAAGCCCTGTGGCTTCACTGCTGCTGCTGGTGGCTCTGAAAATAAACAAACAGAAGAGGCCCAGAGTCAGACCATCCTTCCCAAGATCCAGAACTATAAATTACCATCTTTTCCTTTCTTTTTTCTTCAGTTTTCCATGACTGAGTGGTGGCCTGTTAGTGAGGAGCTTGGCCACAAACTGATTTAGCAGATGCTGTGAGGAGTCCCTGCACCTCTTACAGACTGGGAAATCAGCCCTGGGTTCTCTTGAAATTTTAATTTCAGATGTTTTCCTCCTTCCCCACTAAATACTGCCAGCTTTCCTTGAGATTTGAGGAGTTAGGACTAGTGAGATTCATCTGCTGATTGCTTTGATAAACCAACAGATTCACATTTCCTCCCTTTTCAGGGTGGAGCACACCTGGCACTGGTGGTATTTCCCCAAGTGATGCTTGATAAAGGAAATGAGAAGCTAAGGAAGGACTTCCTAAATATCCTGTCTGGTTCCTTAAGGGAATCTGGACATTTATTTTTCATGCTGACATCCTAAATCCTGAAATGATTTTATACAGTGGTCTTCATTCTGGCGAGTCTTGTGGGAGCACTCACAAACAATTTGGCCTTTCAGTCATTCTGAGCAAGATCTACACACAGGTAGCTGCTCCTTTATGGTGAGTTCCTTTGTTCTCTTCCACCACCTCCCACTCCACTTTACTCCTGCTCAAAGGTGACCTGCAAATGACTTTTTAGAAGCTGGGCTTGCCATTCTGTTCAGTTTCATAATGATGTGTGAAACTAGCCCGAAAGGCTTGAAAACGCTTTCCTGCACTTTTTAAAACTTCATGTCAACTCTCATCTAATTTGGATTTTTTGCTATAGGGCCTGTGGGTTATTCTCAAGGTATTTATTATTAGCTCTTGCATCTTAATTCAGTGTGCAGACCCGAGGAAACCAAAATATTAATTAGTAATGAAAATGAATCAAAGTTAACAAACTGAAGGCTTGAAACAGCCTCAATAAACCCCTGCCTTGTTTAATTGCCTAAATTTCACTTATATGATGGCACAACTTTCATAGATTCCTCCCTCCCCTCCCAGTGACTGCGAGCCAAGATGTCAAACAAAGCAGAAGGTGAAAATAATTGCTTTTTTTTTTTTTTTTCTTCAGCCTTCCCCAAACCTTTTGTGCTCTCTTCACTCATTCTTGTCATTGTTAAGGAGCAGTGTCAGGGCTCCTCTTTTCCATGTGAGTCACCCTGAGGAGGCTGAATGACATCATGAGTTCAGAGGGGTCTGGTGACAGATGACCAGGGGCTTAGGTAAGGTTTTGTTAGTGACAGCCAGGCTGGCTTTTCTGTCAGCTCCTGAAAAAAGCCTTTCAGGTGAAACCAAGAGTAGAAGGCTGATCTGACTCTTTGTGGAAGCTGCTTTTCCAACCTGCCTGGCCCCTGGAGTTTGTGGTTTACCTGTGGGTTTTGCTGCTGCAGGGATGTGCTCAGTGATGCCTTCAGTGTTCTCAGTAATTTTGAGTTTGTAAATCCTGGTTTTCTACTAAGGCCAGACAAACCCATCCTTCTTTCTACTTAACTTCTTGAAGATTTCATTTTTCCTCTTTGGGCTGTCACCATCAGTGCCTGGAGTTCAGCTGATGCCTCTCCTCTCTGCTGCTTGCAGCGTGTTGCAGTTTGAGTTCCTTCCAACCAGCAAACAGATCAATTTCCAGCGTCCTCAGATGGTGTTTTCTCACCTCTGCCTGCAACTGGAGCCATTGTTTTCTCTGTGGTTTGTCCTTCGTGACATAATAGGGCTGATGGAGCAGAGCCTTCCCAAATTGCATCACAATTCCTCCTGAATTCTTATGGAGAAGATTTTATTTTTTTTTCTCCTGTATGCACAGTAATTTGTTTCCTTGGTAGAGCAGCTGCTTTAATTAATGGGCCTGGGCTGATGCAAGCCACTGGAACCTTGAGCTAAGGGATGGGAGATTCTTTGCCTTAAAAATCAAATTACTTGAAACAGTTTGGCTTTTTCTAATTGCTGCTTTTATAAATGTTCATTAAAATGTTTTCCTTACAATACAACCCTTTGGCTTGTTTCTGTTCCCTTGGTATGACATTTGCATGCACTTAATATAGAAGGTGAGGCAGAAGCAGTGAGGATGGTGAAATGTTAATTTTGTTACAGATAACAGTGCTAAGCTGCAGAACTACACACTCCAGCAGCTTAACCCATTTTCTTGAGGGATAATTTCCCAAACAAAGCCCTAAAAATGAAGGTAGAAGCTGTCTGCAGCTCCATTTCTGTGAGGGGTCCACAGATGGGCGTGGGTTGGTAAATTGGAAGTCAGGTTCCCAGCAGAAGAGTTTGGGAACTGATCATGAGGATGCTCAGAATGGATTTCCTACATGCTAAATCTAAAAGTGCTTCCAGATCCATTTTGGGACACATTAGTCACATTTTTCATTGCTGCACTCATATATCAAGCAACCCAAAAGAACATTTGGATGAAATCAGGGAGATTAATTTTCTACTCTACGTTCTCTACCAGCATTAGGATTGTTTCAAACTCTGGTTTTGGTTTACCCCCATCTGTTTTTCCTTGTGTTTTATGGTGTAGCTTAGTGCTATGTAATAGAAAATTTTCTCTTCCCTGTTCCATTTGTGTTTTATTTTTGGCCGTTGTGTTCTATTTATATTCCTTTTTTTTTTTTTTGCCATGTGAAGTAGCTCTTTTCTGCTACCATTAGTTTTTCCTGAACCCTTTCCTTAATGGATCCCTCAGCCAAGCTACCTGTTGGTTAGAGTTGGCAAAAATCAATGTGTCCAAATACCTGGGAGAACTGGGAACTTTTACCTCTTGCAGTCTTTGAGGCACCTCACCCTGTGGTAGGTGTTTCTAAGCAATCCATCATTCATCCCCCACTTCAGAGGAGTACAGAGAAGGTGCTAGAATCCCTTTAATTCCAGCATTTTTAATTGTGATTGAGGTGCCTGCCAAGGTGCCATGGCTCTGTCTCTCATGAGCCTTGGACAGAAGATGAAGCTCAGGAGCAATTTGAAGCAGCTTGAAGGCGTTTGGGCTTGGGTTTGCATCTTTAATTGGGCCTTATTCTAGAGCCTGCTGAGGGGGGGGCACTGGCTGATACCTTAATTAAACACATGAAGGACTGGAGAGTTGCTTTTGGTGGATTAAGGATGAAAGCTCTGAGGTGCTTGTTGGAGCAAGACAATGCAAAATACTCATTATTTTACTTGCTTATCAACAGGCGCCCATTTAAACAGAGACTGTTACTGCAGCAAAATTCCTACTGACTTCAATAAAATGCACTGACATTGTAAGGACTTCATAATCTTTTGAGTATTAACAGATGGTCACTGCCTGCCTGAAACAAAGTTGTTGGGGTTTTTTTTTTTTTGGTTTTTTTTTTGGTTTGTTGATCACCGCAGGTATCTGGAAACGGAACAGATTTTGCCTTCTGGAAATCAGACCTGACTGTGAAACAAAGGGGGTTCTTTCTCCTTCCTTTTCCTTGCTGCAGACTCTTTAGAGAAAATATGGAAAATGTGAACTGGTTTCTTGGTGTGTTTTATCAGAAGTCTTTGGTGACCAAGCCCAACTTGGTGCAGCAAGCCTTGCCCTAGAGGGGTGTGCTTGAGGCAGCACCAAAAGTGAGTGGCACCAGCATCCTGTCTGAACAGAAACCCAGCAAGGGTCTTGTTGACCCTGTGCTTTGAAGTGAAATTCTGCAGTGCCAGCAGTAGCCCAGCCATGAAGGAAAGCAGTTTGTCTTTGCTGCTGCCATGGACTGAATGAGTGGAGTCTCAACTGTTTGGAAAATGTTCCCGTTAACAGTTTTTCTTTTGTGTATTTGTCAGTTTATATATTAGTTGCAGTTGTACTTTGCACAAACACTAATTAGACAGCCATCAACACTCAGGGCCAAAGGCTTACTAACAATGCAACTGTGATAGCAGTGTCTTAATTGGTTGAGTATAATTGTCATTAGGCAACCATAAAGACATCTGGGGCTCTGGAGAGAGATCAGCCTCCCCCTCCTCCTCTTCCCCAAATTTGTTCTGGCTATTGCTATGCAGCACAGTGGAGCTTTTTTCAGATGAGATTCTGTGTTTTGACCAGTTTCCTGATGTTTTTCTCCTTATGAAATCGTCTGCCTCTTCAGCACCACTTCATTAGAACTGTGCCCAGCCTCCAGCTCTGCTTCCTCCCACATGTGCTCTGCACTCCACCACCTGCTTCCCAGACATTCATCGTGGGGCAGCAGCAGCAGCAGCTTTTTAGCCCCAGCTCCTTCTGCTTTCACTCACGTGAGAGGGCACAAGCAAAATGTTCATCTCATTAGGGCATCACTGCCAGTAAAAAGTAGTCACCACGCTTTTGGTTAGTGAGTAGGTATTTTTATTGTGTATGAATTTAATTTTTCTCAGTTTTTCTATGTCATATTCATTTTCACCTATTGTTGCTCCATTTCAGCAAGGTTTTGATGCATCTCTGTAAAGCTGAAGTTGAATCTCCAGGCTAATTTTTACAGCTAGATCTATATCTGGCCAGAATTACAGAATGGGCTTGTTGAGGAGAAGTATATTTAGAAAAATACAGCTTGTCTCTTCTCCTGCTGCTGCTTCTCGTGTCTCTATACTGAAATATTCCAAAGAACAAGGGCAGAGTGGAATGTGAGTCCATCAAAGAAGCTGAGTTATTTGGGTGGAGAGGCTCTGTTGACCATCAGAGTAGGAAAAATGTGTCTTTGAGTAGAGAGAGCTGGGAGCCAGGTGTGATGTGGATGGAAGGAATCAGGAAAGGGACACATCTGCCTTGTGAGCAACAGGCTTCTTGTTGCTCCCTGTCGTGCTCAGGAGAGCAAGGCTTTGGACAGCCTTTCTAAATGAAATGAAGCAGGTGTGGTCTCTAATGGGGGTCATTTTAGGGTTTGGGGTTGGGTTGTTGGGTCTGCTCAACAAGTGCAGAGTGCACATGGTATCAGGTGTTGGAGTATTTACCTGCCACTGCAGTGATGAGCTCATGGCACCCATCAGGGGAAACCAGCAGCAGCAGCAGCTGAATGCTCTTGGTGTCAGAGCAAATAGGATGTGATCACTGTTGTGTTCAACAGGAAGGGAGCTGTGAGTTGGTTTGGGTGTTTTTTCACTCCAGCAGAAAGCTAAGTGGGCATTTCATTGCCATCTTGGTGGAAAAATCAGTAACGGTGGGTTTGGAGTGCTGGGTTTGTTCTTGGGCAGGACTTGCATCTGGGGTTGTTTAATTGAGTGATCCAAATGAAATTTTCAGGGCAAAATGTAAAAGTTGTGGTGGGAAATGAATAGAAATCTTGAAATTATCTAGAAATAGTGCAGTGTGTTCCTTTCTCCAGCCATCTCTATTGATAGGGCAGATTTGCCAATTATCTGCAATAAAGCAGCCTTTTTATTTTTTTTTACAGCAAGGCAGTGCTTTAATAGTTTAAAAAGCCTTTTGTTGTGGCTACAAATTGAAAGTGTGGTGCTCTTTACAACAGCATTAATTTTTTTTTTTCCCTTCTGAATTGGATTCATCTGTGTTTGAAATTTTTCCAGTTCAGTCCTGGTGCAGGCCCAGTACACACTGGAAATGGGCAGTGGAGGAGCTGGTTTATATCTCCCATTTCCCCAGGCTGGTTCCCTGCCCAGACCTGGAACTCCACTTGTGTGTTCACCACGGTCTTGAGGAACATCTCTCCCAGTTCTTCAGCTTTGCTGCATGGGACTGCCCTGGGAAGGATGGGAATGGTGGAAAAATGGGGGAGGAGGGATACAGGAAGCCTTAGGAACCTTCCTGAGGAACCTGTGCTGTGCTGGCACTGCTGGGATTTCTGGGCAACCACCAGGGAGGTTTGGTGGGCTCTTGCAGGGTTCTCCTGGCACGTGGAATCTCCCTGGTGTCTGTCACTGGAGGGAGCACCACGGCCAGGATGCTCTCAGGGATTTTTGGGCAGTGTCAGAGCCCACTGGGCACAGCTGGGCAAACTCTGGTGTCCTGCAGGTCCTGGGAGAGCACCATGGCTCCGTGGCACAGGAGTGGGAGCTCTCCAGCATGGCCTGATCCACCAGGGAGTGGAGGAACGAGGAGGCTGCAGGGTGGGCTGGTGCAGACCCTGCCAAACAGGTCCCAGCACAAGCACATCAGAATTTGTGTCAATTTGGTTTCAAACCAATGTGGCCAGAAGTGTTTGGTGGTGCTGCTCCAGTTTGAGCTTGGCTTGGAGGTGGCTCAGGTGGTGCTTTGTGAACAAAGAGCAGTTCAGACTAAATTTTGACTTGGTCGAATTCTGAGGTAAAATTAATTTAGGGATTTACTGTGGTCCTGTGATGTTGGATCTCTAATTCCAGGATTGCAGTCATTGCATTGTTATTTTTGGTGGATCCCTTGTGTCCCAGGCTGTGTAGGGAAACCAGATGCTGTGTGCCCTGAGAATTATCCAGCCCTGGATTCTCCTCTTCTGCCATTTTCTCCATCTCTCAGTCTTTGTTTTTCCATCTCCAGCCTGGACTGTGTGAGAGCTACACCAGGAGGAGATGCTGTTCTTCCTTGTTTATTTAGAGATGAACACAAATATTCTGTCACTGAGTTCTGTCCAGTCTACCAGTGTTTTATGTCTCCCCTGAAACTCAGTGACAAGAGAATTTTGGCTTCCCTTGGGAGGAATCTGCTGCTCTTGGCAGTCAGGAGAAGCTCGAAAACACGACCCCAACCAACCCTAACAGAAGGAAACATAAATCAGCTCAAAACTAAAATGCTTCCAAAACATTGTGTGCCTCTTGTTGAAGGGGACTGCAGCAGATCTGCGCAATCACCTGTCCTGTTGTGGTTTATCTCCAGATTTTGAAGCAAAATGAGCCCTTTCCAGTTTTGCAAACTGAAGAGATTTGTTGTGATCTGATCCACGCTCTTGTGTCCAATCCAGCGTGAAACATTTTGCTTTGGGGAAGCTTCCTTCTTGGTCTGTTCTTCTTAAATTGTGCTGCTGTAAATTGGAATTAAATTAATTGGACATTAAATTGGAAATGAAAGCAGGATTCAGAGGAGGTTTGGGCCTCGTTTGCAGAGGGAGGGAAAGGGAGAAGTGTCCCACCCTGCTCTCTCATTTCCCTGTAAGGCACAGCAGAGGAGGCAGGTGACAAGGACACAGTTCCCTCTCTTCCTGCTCAGTGCAGGGAATTAATGTGCATCTCCCTCTGCCTGACAGATTTCACCACTCCCCTGGGCACTTTAATTCCTTCTGTAAATTGGAGCCTTTTCACCAGGAGATGTTGGGAGTGATCTGCTCCCAGTACCAGGAGCCCTGGGCATGGCACTGCCCAGAGAGCTGGGAAACCTGAGTGCAACTCCCACATCTCCTAAACCTTCCTTTCCTTCTTTTTCTGTGTAATTAACTGGGGTTTTTCCTCATAAGCACAGCACAGCCAGGTTCCCACCCATCAGACCTCTGAGGCTTGTAAGAATCACTCTCACATAATACTTTTCCCCCAAAAATCAGGATGTAACAACAAAGGTGACAGAGCAGGAAGCACCTTTGATTTTCCAAAAGAATCCAAGTGTCAGCTATGCCAGAGGAGGACATCTGGTGATGTTAATTATCACAGTTTTGTCAAAACTGGCCTTAAATAGTTACTGAATTGTGGTCTTTGACCAGTTGTAGAAGCTTCTCTGCTTTTTCACTGATTTTTTTTTTCCTTTGATAGTCTCCTGTGTGGGCATAGATGGCCCAGAGCAGTTTATCCATTGTTTGCTGTGTAACAACTTTCCTTCATTCAGATATATTCAATATTATCTGAAGAGTTTAGTTCTGTTTCTTTATTTCCTCATTGACAAGCTGATGTTAAACTACAGTTTTTGTGATGTTTTAGTGAGCCTATTGCAAAAAAGGAACCACTGCCTTAATTCTGAAGACAACACTTAGTCGAATTAATTAATTAGTCGTCAGAGATGTGTGTAAATTGATCTGTTGATGAGACATCAAGGAATTTCTTCTATAAAAAGAAATTTCTTCCTATAAAGAGCAGTAGGTTGGGTGAGTGCTTGTATGGACATAGATAAATGCTCTGGTTTAACACGACCACCAGTCTTGAAAGACTGAAAAGAACCAGTTTGAAGTTTTGCCATGATGTAATTTAGTCTTGTTCCTGATTTCCTTTTTCCTCTTGAGCCTTGTGTGTTAGTTGCAAAGTGAATATTGATAGTGGTAGCTCAGTTGCGTGGGTCACAGAATCACAGAATGAACGGGGTTGGAAAAGACTTTTGAGAACATCAAGTCCAACCTGTGACCCAACAGCTCCTCATCAGCTAAACCCTGGCACTGAGTGCCACATCCAGGCTTTTTTTAAACATTTCCAGGGATGCTGACTCCACCACCTCCCTGGGCAGACAGTCCCAGTGCCCAACCACTCTTTCAGTGAAGATTTTTTTTCTAATGTTTAACCTAAACTCAACTTGAGGCTGTGTCCTCTCATTCTGTTTTGCCTGGGAGAAAAGACCAACCTCCCCTGGCTACAGCTTCCTGTCAGGGAGTTGTGCAGAGTGACAAGGTCTCCTCTGACCCTTCCTTTGTCCAGGCTGAACCACCCCAGCTCCCTCAGTGGTTCCTCACAGGACTTGTGTTCCAAGTTCCAGCCTTATTGCTCTCCTCTGGATGAATTCAGGCATCTCAACATCCCTCCTAAACTGTCCAGAGCTGGACACAGCACTCGAGGTGCTGCCCCACCAGTGCTGAGTGCCTTTTTTGGATTCTTTTGGAAAATCAAAGGTGCTTCCTGCTCTGTCACCTTTGATGATACATCCTGATTTTAGGGGGAAAAGTAAGAGTGATTCTTAGAAGCCTCGAGGTCTGGTGGGTGGGAATCTGGCTGTGCTGTCCTTATGAGGAAAAACCCCAGTTAACTACACAGAAAAAGAAGGAAAGGAAGGTTTAGGAGATGTGAGAGTTGCCACATCACTCCTTTTAGCCCCAATTACAATTTACCTGCCTGCCTTGGTAGACTTTGGCACCACATTCAATAAATGGGAACTCAAATGGGCAAAGCTGCTGGTTTGGTGCACAAACTTGGGGGGAGGCTCAGTCTGGGAGCTGTTTTAACCCGTTCCAGTTCCTCCCTCCCTGCAGATGCAGCGGGGGTGACCTTTCCTTTGTGTTGCAGGTACACCTCAGGGGAGGTGAGGCTGTGGGACACCCGCACCTGGGACTACACAGCCCCATGGCTACAGCTTCCTGTCAGGGAGTTGTGCACAGTGACAAGTCACCCTTATTTTGTCCAGGTTGAACCACCCCAGCTCCCTCAATGGTTCCTCACAGGACTTGTGTTCCAAGTTCCAGCCTTATTGCTCTCCTCTGGATGAATTCAGGCATCTCAACATCCCTCCTAAACTGTCCAGAGCTGGACACAGCACTCGAGGTGCTGCCCCACCAGTGCTGGGTGCCTTTTTTGGATTCTTTTGGAAAATCAAAGGTGCTTCCTGCTCTGTCACCTTTGTTGATACGTCCTGATTTTAGGGGGAAAAAGTAAGAGTGATTCTTACAAGCCTCAGAGGTCTGGTGGGTGGGAATCTGGCTGTGCTGTGCTTATGAGGAAAAACCCCAGTTAACTACACAGAAAAAGAAGGAAAGGAAGGTTTAGGAGATGTGAGAGTTGCCACACCACTCCTTGTAGCCCCAATTACAATTTACCTGCCTGCCTTGGTAGACTTTGGCACCACATTCAATAAATGGGAACTCAAATGGGCAAAGCTGCTGGTTTGGTGCACAAACTTGGGGGGAGGCTCAGTCTGGGAGCTGTTTTAACCCGTTCCAGTTCCTCCCTCCCTGCAGATGCAGCGGGGGTGACCTTTCCTTTGTGTTGCAGGTACACCTCAGGGGAGGTGAGGCTGTGGGACACCCGCACCTGGGACTACACAGCCCCCTGGCTACAGCTTCCTGTCAGGGAGTTGTGCAGAGTGACAAGGTCACCTCTGACCCTTCCTTTGTCCAGGTTGAACCACCCCAGCTCCTTCAGTGGTTCCTCACAGGACTTGTGTTCCAAGTTCCAGCCTTATTGCCCTCTGGATGAGTTCAGGCATCTCAACATCTCTCCTAAACTATCCAGAGCTGGACACAATACTCAAGGTGCTACCCCACCAGTGCTGAGTGCCTTTTTTGGATTCTTTTGGAAAATCAAAGGTGCTTCCTGCTCTGTCACCTTTGTTGATACATCCTGATTTTAGGGGGAAAAGTAAGAGTGATTCTTACAAGCCTCAGAGGTCTGGTGGGTGGGAATCTGGCTGTGCTGTGCTTATGAGGAAAAACCTCAGTTAGGTACACAGAAAAAGAAGGAAAGGAAGGTTTAAGGGATGTGAGAGTTGCCACACCACTCCTTGTAGCCCCAATTACAATTTACCTGCCTGCCTTGGTAGGCTCTGGCACCACATTCAATAAATGGGAACTCAAATGGGCAAAGCTGCTGGTTTGGTGCACAAACTTGGGGGGAGGCTCAGTCTGGGAGCTGTTTTAACCCGTTCCAGTTCCTCCCTCCCTGCAGATGCAGCAGGGGTGACCTTTCCTTTGTGTTGCAGGTACACCTCAGGGGAGGTGAGGCTGTGGGACACCCGCACCTGGGACTACACAGCCCCCTGGCTACAGCTTCCTGTCAGGGAGTTGTGCACAGTGACAAGGTCACCTCTGACCCTTCCTTTGTCCAGGTTGAACCACCCCAGCTCCTTCAGTGGTTCCTCACAGGACTTGTGTTCCAAGTTCCAGCCTTATTGCCCTCTGGATGAGTTCAGGCATCTCAACATCTCTCCTAAACTATCCAGAGCTGGACACAATACTCAAGGTGCTACCCCACCAGTGCTGAGTGCCTTTTTTGGATTCTTTTGGAAAATCAAAGGTGCTTCCTGCTCTGTCACCTTTGTTGATACATCCTGATTTTAGGGGGAAAAGTAAGAGTGATTCTTACAAGCCTCAGAGGTCTGGTGGGTGGGAATCTGGCTGTGCTGTGCTTATGAGGAAAAACCTCAGTTAGGTACACAGAAAAAGAAGGAAAGGAAGGTTTAAGGGATGTGAGAGTTGCCACACCACTCCTTGTAGCCCCAATTACAATTTACCTGCCTGCCTTGGTAGGCTCTGGCACCACATTCAATAAATGGGAACTCAAATGGGCAAAGCTGCTGGTTTGGTGCACAAACTTGGGGGGAGGCTCAGTCTGGGAGCTGTTTTAACCCGTTCCAGTTCCTCCCTCCCTGCAGATGCAGCAGGGGTGACCTTTCCTTTGTGTTGCAGGTACACCTCAGGGGAGGTGAGGCTGTGGGACACCCGCACCTGGGACTACACAGCCCCCTGGCTACAGCTTCCTGTCAGGGAGTTGTGCACAGTGACAAGGTCACCTCTGACCCTTCCTTTGTCCAGGTTGAACCACCCCAGCTCCTTCAGTGGTTCCTCACAGGACTTGTGTTCCAAGTTCCAGCTTTATTGCTCTCCTCTGGATGAATTCAGGCATCTCAACATTCCTCCTAAACTGTCCAGAGCTGGACACAGCACTCGAGGTGCTGCCCCACCAGTGCTGAGTGCCTTTTTTGGATTCTTTTGGAAAATCAAAGGTGCTTCCTGCTCTGTCACCTTTGATGATACATCCTGATTTTAGGGGGAAAAAGTAAGAGTGATTCTTAGAAGCCTCGAGGTCTGGTGGGTGGGAATCTGGCTGTGCTGTGCTTATGAGGAAAAACCTCAGTTAACTACACAGAAAAAGAAGGAAAGGAAGGTTTAGGAGATGTGAGAGTTGCCACACCACTCTTTTTAGCCCAAATTACAATTTACCTGCCTGCCTTGGTAGGCTCTGGCACCACATTCAATAAATGGGAACTCAAATGGGCAAAGCTGCTGGTTTGGTGCACAAACTTGGGGGGAGGCTCAGTCTGGGAGCTGTTTTAACCCGTTCCAGTTCCTCCCTCCCTGCAGATGCAGCGGGGGTGACCTTTCCTTTGTGTTGCAGGTACACCTCAGGGGAGGTGAGGCTGTGGGACACCCGCACCTGGGACTACACAGCCCCTGTGCTGGCAGGCCCTGGAGGGGCTGGAGCCTGGCCACACGTCTCCTTTGTCAGGATAAACAACTCCCTGGCTGTGGCAGCCTACGAGGACGGTGAGCAACCACAACTCTCTCCTCCCTATTAAAACAACAGCAACAAGGAGAAAAAAAAAAAAAAAAAAGGCCAAAAAAAAAAAAAAAAAAAAAAAAAAGCTTTACAAAAATGAAGCAGCTGTGCTCAGCTTTTTGTGTGTCTGTAATCCTGTGTATCCACACACACGCACACACTTGCTTTTATGTGAGAAAGTTGGCCAATAACCCTAAATGCATTAGGAGGCATTGGAACATTGCACCCATTAAAACTGAGCTTTAATTCCTACTGGAGCTGCTGCACAAAGCTTGAGTGCCAGGCTGTAGTCCAGCCAAGCTATCTTAAGCAAATAACTTGTTTTGCTATAAAAATATTAAATATTCTTCCACCAGCCTTCTCCTCTGGCCAAAACTCCCTTGGGGTGCTGTGGAGCTTTGTTATGGGGATGGTGGTAAACTTGGATGTCTGATTAATCCCCGTCCCTCTCGCTCTTGGCGTGGTGTGTGGATGCACTGAAGTGTTGGTTTGCAGGGCTGGGTTGTTATTATATACTTGGATTTAAAGAAATGAAAGCTTTGACCTAATATTTAGTGAAACCTTCATAAAATCCTGATTGTGTGCCTTGTTTTAAATATCCTTAGAGGGTTTCTATAATGGACAATGAGAGCCAGAGACCGACATCTTCTGGATGTGGGAACAGCAATTAAAAAAGTCAGGTTTGGACAGTGCCAGCCGACTGGGATCCTAAACTGAGGGGCTCAGGCAGAACTCAACTCCCATCATCTTTCTTTAAAATGCATAATTTGATACTTAAAATGTCCCATTAGGTATAAATGAAGGATGTTTGTAAGTTTAGAGAGCTTTGTACACATACTGTCTTTGATCCTGGCGTTTCTACGTGGTCAAAACAAAGCAGAAGGTGGATAATCCAAACAAAATCCCTAATCCATACTTTTATTTTAGAAGTTAATTAAATGCTTTATGTGTTTTAAGATTCTCAACATCCTTAGCTTTTTTTTTTTTTTCCTACCTTGGATCATGCCAGAATGGTTTTCTGTGGGTAAAAATCTTTAATGGGCAGCATTTTCTGACAACAGCGAATCTGGTGTTATTAATATTATTTACTCGAGTCACAGGAAAATTATAACACAGGTTTAAGTGCTGGCTTTTCTTCCATTGTGCAAGCAATGACTAGCAGAGGGTCTTTTGTTTGTTTTCTAGTTTCCCACTGACTAATCTAATAATTTGTCTGGGGTTTTTTTTTTGCCTGTCATATCCCTTGCTGTCAGTGCTGTGACTGAACTAGTTTGCATAAAGCTCGGCGTCTTTTATTCTTTTGGGTAGAAATTTTAATAGGCTCTGTGATATGGCAGTTACTCTGATTTGAGAAGCCTTGGTCAGAATAGATTAGTTTCTATGGGAATAGGGAAATAAAAAGACCCATTTTAGCAGTGTTTACTAACTGCAAGCCGAAAGCACATATTTACAGTTTGGTGGAGAGAGTTATTTTAAATTTTTGGGGAGGGAGCGGACGGCTTTGAAGATAATGCGTTTGATTGTTCTTTGTTGTACTTTTCCAGCTCCCTTTCCTCTTTGTTTGTAAGTTTGACTAACCCAGAGAAACCATCTGCTCGTGTTGGAGGTGGTGCTGTCAGGCAGTCTAGACTTCCCTGGCGAATCCCTGGCTGGTCCCGATCCCGTCGGCTGCTCCCGGTCCCGCAGGGCTCCCGCAGCGCTGGCCTTGGCTCCCCAGCCCAGGGCAGGGCTGGCAGGCACAGCCTGCCCTGCTCTGCTCCTCAGCTCCCTTCCCAAGGCACAGCAGGCAGGGGCAAGGACAGAGGTTTGTCCTCCCAGGGTGTCCCTAACCCAAGCGGGTTGTCACTTTTTGAAGGAAAATAGGATTGTGGCTCCTGGTGGGACAGGACGCCTCGGAGAGATGGGCTGCAGGGAGAAGGAGAGGAGGTGGAAATGGATGGGGAGCAAATGAAGTTCCCTGTGCCCGTGCCAGCGCTCAGTGGGGGCACTGGATGTACACCTGGGGCAACGGGACTTGGCAACTCGAGCCACAGTTGTGATTTTTGAATTCCAACCCACTGGCCTCATATTTCTTCTGCCTTGTTTCCTATTGTCAGCACTGGCAGTGCTCCAGTTTGATTTTACCACTAATTGTGTTGCACGTTACCGAACTGAAATGAATCAAATCGAAATGCTTTTCCTGGAGCATTAGATAAAGCAGGCGAGGGTTCTGGGTAATGAGCAGATGCTGCTAATGCAGGGACAGGAGAGGCCTTGCCAGGACTCCATCTGCTCCATGCTTGCCTGCCTTTGGCTGGGAGCCACAGCTTTTGGGAAACAGCAGTCTACTTCAGCCATCCCTCTCCCCCCCTGCGCTCTGGAGCTGCATGGTTTGACTGGAAAACAATGTGCAGCAACAGGAGAACAGAACTTTTTTTTTTTTTTTCCTGCTGTCCTTTAAAGGCCGTGGCCACCCTGGTGCAGGCACGGCGGGGGGACACGGCTCTGCTGCCCTGCTTGTACCTCCTCAGACCCACTGTGAGGAGCTGGTGGCTCTTCAGCAGCTGCAGAGTCACTCCATGGAGCAGAGGAGGGTGCTTGCTGCAGGGGTCAGAGGTGCTCCTGCCTGCTGCAGGCTCCACAGGAGGGGAATTTTGGCAGCGCTGCTTTTTGGAATTCTGTGCTCTCGTCCTTCCCGATGCACCTTAAGCTGCCTGGGGGTGTTGTAAACCCTCTTTGCAGAGTGATGGGTTTGGTGCCTCTCCCTGAGTGCCAGGACTTGCTCCAAGAGAGCCAGGAGCATTCCAGACCGGCTGGAGTGAAGGAAGAAGTGTTAGAAGAAAACTGCAGGAGCTGGGGCTGGGGTGTTTATTCCCATTGGTGGCTGTGGGTGCAGATCTCTTGGTTTGGCTGAGTGGAATGTGCTTTCCCATCCCAATTATCCCATTCCCCATGCTGGGAATGAAACAGGGTCTGTGCCTTCTCTAAGGAGCTGTCCAGGGATGGATTTGTGTGGAAATCCCTGGAAGAAGGGTGGTGGAGGTAAAATTTGGGAACATTTGGTGGGAACTGGTGTGGTAATGGTAGTGTGAGGGCAAGGCTCTCCTCACTGAGGTCTGATCTCTCACTCTGTGTGCCCTCAGGACCTGCTGGAAGTGAAAATTAAATGTAAAATGTTGGTTAATGAACTTCAAGTATCTACTAAGGCTAAGTTGGCTCCTCCAACTAGAAATGTTTTTGGGAAAAACTCAAAATTCACAGCAACAGGTTCTGATACTCCAGGCTGGTGCTCATTTCCACCCATGCTTTTCTTATACTGCTTCATAGAGATATGATGTAGCTGAAATTAATGTTCCCACTTGGGGGTAAAAAGAAACACCTGTAAGGAGCCATAGAACCATAGAATAGCCTGAGTTGGAAGGGACCCACAGGGATCAAGCCCAAGGGTTTTCAAAAGGTAAAAAAGGGTTTTATTTTGTTTAAATCCAGGTGGCAAGACCACAACTCTGAAACAGGACAAACATCATGGGGAGCTGTGAATTCAGCACCTTCTGGCCTTCCCACACCCTTGTGTTTAGAAGTTGAAGTGAATGAGCCTTTAAACCATGAGCACATTTGGATTCCCTGCTCCAGCACAGACAAAATTCTGGGATTTAATTTATTTTTTTTTTTCAGATATTGCACATGTAAATTGCTTTACATCTCTTCCAAAGCTGGCAGCAGCCACCAGCTGACAGCAAATGCTGGTTTTAACATGGGAGAGCTGATGCAATGGGATCTCCAAGGATTCGAGCTGGGGTCTTCCACACCCAGATCCAGCCCTCCCATCCCCGGGCAGGCAGCTCAGGTGGGCAGTGCCCAGCTCAGGAGGGGCTCAGACAGGCTCTGTGACCCTGCCAGGCACAGCCAGGATAATATTTACAAGTGAGATTTAACACTGTTTGCTCTGTGCTTGTGCTGCCTGGCCCTGTCGGAGGATTAGGGGATTTTAAAGGAAAAGAGACACTTGGGTTTGTTTCATTTTGTAGCAAAAGCCTTGCCTGTGATAGCAGAGGAAAACCTGTGTGGAAACAGATGTAACAGCTGCTTTTGCAGGATGTCTTTTGTGCTGCCAGCGCTGCTGATGGAGAGAGAGGAAGCCTGCAGCCTCCCACCTTTGACACAGCAAGAGCTGGGCAAGGCTGGTGATGCTCCCGAAATCTGGAGTTCAGTCAGGATCAGCACTGCACCCCCTGAGGCACAACAGCCTCATGCTCAATATTTTATCCTAGTACTTCCCAGTCTGGAGTGAGTGGCAATAAATGGACCTTTCATCAGGCCACAGTTCCAAAATACATGGGTTGGGAGTTGAATTTTTTTTGTCAAATCTGGGGCAAAGTGATGAACGAGGCCGGTGCAGTGATTGCCACGTTGAATTCAGCCTTACACCGCCAGCAGCAGCTTCTTGCACTTCTTCTCTTGAGCCACAATGATTTTCCAGCTTGCTCATAATTCTGAATAATTTTGGGGAGCTATTGTTAGAGTTCTGTTGGAATAATCACAATTCTGGTGCAGAGTTTAGCCTGCTGTGAAAGTGCTGCTTATAATTCTGATTTAATGACCTTCTAACACTGGTAAGATTTCAGTATTAAAAAAAAATTAAAAAGATAAGGTATGGCTGCAACCTTAACTTCACCTCAGCAGAGGAATTGCTGTGGAAATGAGGTGCTGGGCAGTGCTGGAGGCAGGAAGACAGACTGTGGAGAGCAGTGATCTCATCTGCACTGCTAAATCTTAGCCTGATTTTTTATTTTTTTTTTCTTTTAGTGCCACACTAATAACCTGAACTGGAATGGTGTGGGATTTTTTGCTCTTACCCAAACATGATTGACTGTTGCAAGGACTTGCACACCCATAAATACCTTTTACTGTTTTTGCAGTGAAATGCAGAATACTCTGAGCAGCACTTTCAGCCCTCACAGCAGCTTTACCTATTTATAAATCCAGTGGAGTGTTTGCTTTTTCTGTTTTCCTTCTGTCCTGATCCTTGTGGGTCCCTCCCAACTCAGGATATTCCCTGAACTCTCCTTGTTACTCTTTACTTTGTGCTCCTCCATCACATGTAAATTTGTGACTGGTCACCTTTTTTTTTAGATTACCAGGAATGTATTGCCCATATCATGTATCAGATGTTGCACATTCTGTGTTTCCTTGGTTAAAATCTTTTATTTTGAACAGATTTTGTCATGTCTGATAAGCAGTATTATAATTATTATTAATAATAATAACAATATTAATAATAAGTGACTTGTTGCCCAAAATTAGAGAGCAGAACCCTGAACTCTGAGTTTCCCAGTTTGCTTCTGTGATCAGAATAAATTTTTTTCCCCCAGAACTTTTGTCCATTTAGATGCTGTTAAACCCAGTGAAATGTCCATCACAGAGAAGTGTCAACAAAAGCTTCACTGAAAGCAAACCAGCCTCCCTTTTCCCCTTCATCAACCTGGTCTTTAATTGGGATAAATTTTCTGCTGGACAAAAATTGAAAACCCTCCCGCTCGGAGGAGCCTGGCAGCCCAAATCCATGATCTGACACAGAAGTCCAGTTCTAACTCCCTTTATCTGATATCATTGATGGGGTTTATCTTTATCACTGATGGGGTTTTTTGGGTTTTTTTGCCTGGCTCAATCATCTCTCCTGGAGATGAGACCTCCCCACCCCTTTGCTTTGGGGAAGAGGTGCCTCAGCTCAGCCCTGCTGTGGGCTGCAGCCTGTGCTGCCCAGTTGGATTTGTTAACTGGTTTGGAGCTGCGTGCAACCAGTCTCGTTCTGCAAACCCAGTTCAGCAGTTATTTACCTTTCAAGCAATTAACATAATTACCATTATGCTAAGAAGTCATTTTGGGAAGTTCTGCTCCGAGCCCTTACGGCTCCGTCGGGACAGTTTTAGTCGGGACTTATCTTTGTGATGGAAGCCTAATTGCAGTTTTGGCTTTGTGTAAACAAACAGAGGCGGCTAATTGTTTAGGCAAATAGCAGATTAATTTAAATATTCATCCCTAATAAAACAAAAATGGTCCCCATTATGGTTCTCATTCCCATGGTGAGGAATATAAATATGCAGTGGGAGTGCCATTAGACAGGGATCTTCAGGATTATCTGCATTATTTCACATCGGTAGCACTTTCCAGATACCAAATAATCTTTACAAAAGCTACCATAAATCAATTTAAACTCATTTAGCTACCATTTCACTATGTGCAGTTTCATTACCACACTCTTGCTTCACCTCCTCTGGGACTGGGGAGGAGTGTTTGCAAACTGGCAGTGGTGCCCATCCACAGCTGTCTGTCAGGGCTTTTATGTCTCCTTCTGAAGGAAGAGCTGCCATTAATCATTTCATCATTAACGTGCTCCACTGGAAGGGAGGCTTCTCCAGCCCTGCCTGTCACGTTGGAAGATTGCTTCTCCTTAATTCAGTGCAAAGGTGGCCCAGAAGGCTCCAATTCCCTTCTGTTCCCTCCTGATTGCCTAAGGTTGCTCTTACTCAGATTATGATGCTTTTAAATAGAGAATTGAGGAGCCAAGCTGGCAAAAAATGCAATTACAAATATGTTTTCTTTTAACTTACACTCCTTTATTCTTTAGGATTTGTATTCTTTAAGCTTTTCTCTGTGGTGGCCAGGGACAGGACCCAGGGAATGGCTGGAGCTGTGTTGGGGAGGTTTAGGTGAAGATCAGGAAAGGTTCTTCCCCCAGAGGGTGCTGGGCACTGCCCAGGCTCCCCAGGGAATGGGCACGGCCCTGGGGCTGCCAGAGCTTTGAACACCACTCCCAGGGATTGTTGTGGGGTCTGTGCAGGGCCAGGAGCTGGGCTGGATGATCCTTGTGGGGCCCTTCCAGCTCAGGACATTCTGTGAATCGTGCAGCAAAGTGACTTAATATTGGAGTGTGGGTTCAAAACCTCACTGGTTTTGGGGTAATTGAGAGCCTCTCTATAACAGGGCAAAATTTCAGGTGTCTGTTTGCATCTGGTCTCCAAACATGGAAATGTGAGAAAAGTCAAAGAGTCTTCCTCAAGGTAACTAGTGATCTTATTGGAGAGTCAGAAATTAGGGATTAGGTGCAGATCAATAGAGCCTGGAATCACAGAATCACAGATGGGTTTGGGTTGGAACCTTAAAGCTCATCCAGTGCCACCCCCTGCTGTGGGCAGGGACACCTCCCACTGCCCCAGGCTGCTCCCAGCCCCAGTGTCCAGCCTGGCCTTGGGCACTGCCAGGGATCCAGGGGCAGCCACAGCTGCTCTGGGCACCCTGTGCCATGGCCTGCCCACCCTGCCAGAGAACAATTCCTTCCCAATATCTCATCTGTACATCCCCTCCTTCAGCTTCAGGCCAGAGCACCTGCATTTCCTCTGAACCTGTCCCGTGCTCAGAGGAACCACAGCACCCTGAAGTTCAGGAGTCCTGCCCTCATCTCTTCCCTGTGTATCCCTTTGTTCCACCCTTTGATTTGCAGCTGTTGAAAAAAGCTCTTTGAGAGCCACGAGCTAACCCACAGTGCCCATCTCCCCGTGTTGCAGGCACTGTCAGTGTTTGGAGCCTGCTGCTGGGGCAGGAGCCCATCCATCACTTCCAGCACAACCAGCACATCCAGGCCCTGGCGCTGGCCCCGGGCGGCTCCGCGGTGGCCACGGCCTCCGGCTTCCAGGTCAAGGTGGAGAGCCCCGACGACAAAGGGTTCTGGCAAACCCCAGGAACCTTTGAAATCCAGAAACTGGTGAGTCTCCAGGCTACTCTGCTTCGTTTCCAGGAGCTCCTGATGCTGATTTTTGGTAGGGTTAAGATGGTTCTTCTAAAAGTCTTACGGCCTGAGCTGGATCTCGGGGCGTTACCAGCTCGAGGCTCTGACTTTGGAGCAGGTTAAGGGATGAGTCTTCCTTCCATCCCTGAAGAGCAAGGGTGAACTGCTGGCTTAAACTAGGAGTGAAAATGAACACAAGTCCATATGGTGCAGGAGGTTGGCTGGGGTTTAATTTTTTTTTTTTTTTTTTTTTTTTTTTGTCAACAATAAACTAAGTTGGCTCATTTTGTAAATCAGTTTTCTCGCGTAGAATTGGAGCTGAAACTCCAGGTCTCATTCCAGATCCACACTATCTGATTAATTCTGAGGCAGGATATTGCAGGCAGCCTAATAAGTGTCACTTGTGAAGCTGTAACTGCTCGTGCAGCTTCTTGAGGTTGCACCTTCTGTCACTGAAGTTTTGGGAGTTGTAATTAAAACTCATTCTCTGAAGTTTTATTTTGTCTCAGAGTATCAGCATTTGTTTGAAAGGGGAAGGAAGTGTGTAGGAATAAATGAGTCTTGCAGCCTCTCTCCTGTAGGAGGAAGCTGTGCAGTTAGAGGGTGTGAAGTGATTTAAACCACTCCTGATTAATCCCCCTTCCAAAGCTCAATCAGTCTTACAGTTCAGAAATCAGCTTGATACTTGGTCTTTGTGTGGCATTAATCCATAATTCCTGAGATGATTCAGGACACACACGAGTAGTTTGTTCCGTTCAGCACGTGGCACTAGCGATGCAAAAGCAATTTTGACTGTGTTAGAATAAATTAAAAATAAAAAAAAAATAAAATAAAAAAAAAGTCTGCTCTTTTTAGGTCAACTTCCTTAATCTGGTTCCAGATGTCACGGGGAGCCCAGTGGCTGTGGCAGCTGCAGAGGACATTGTCTATCTCCTGAAAGCAGAAGATCCTGGCAGAATTCTCCACTCTGTCTATGGTCAGCCTGTCACCTGCCTCGATGTGGCTGCTCAC
Organism: Phylloscopus collybita; assembly: GCA_027886175.1. Lineage (NCBI taxonomy): Eukaryota > Metazoa > Chordata > Aves > Passeriformes > Phylloscopidae > Phylloscopus > Phylloscopus collybita. The sequence continues at coordinate 14,732,382 of JAJNNQ010000045.1, forward strand.
GAAGCAGCCTTTGGCATCAAAACCTTTGGCTGGTTGTTGAATGAGCCCAACCAGGTATTGTAATTATTCTCTGGTAAGATTTTTTTTATACCTTTGTAATTAAGGAAGAAAAGAGTTCATGCTGAGGAGTTCTTTCCCTGCTCTCCAGCTTTTGACAGTAGAGAGAGGACAATTCAGTGCAATAATCTGATGCTTCTTTGTGTTCTTCTGTGGGCTGAAGTGAGGGATTATTGTTCAGCCAGCTGGGTTCACTTTGCAACCTCTGCTCCTCAGCAAGGCCCAGCTCAGTTTATGCTGCATCAATGGCAGCAGGAGGAACTCATCTCAAAAAACCAACCTAAAAACCCCAGTAAATAACCCCAAATCCCAAACCATCCCTCAGCCTTTCCGCTGAGGGATCCTGAGCAGTGTCAAGCAAATGAGCACCCTTAGGAGGGGGGTGCTTTTTGTGCCATGCTCTTGAGTATTTGGCCAAACTGTGAAGAGAATTTGGTGTTTCCAGATGCCTTGGGAAGAGTTCCTGTCCCTTTCCTGCATCTTGCCTCCCCTTTGCACTCCCAGTTTTTGTGTTACACTTCGGGTTATCAGCAGTGAGGGAAGGAGGGTGCTTCAGGCAGTGGGGAAGGGAGCAGGAATGGAGCACCCAGCACTGCACTGTGCTCTGTAGTGTAAAAATGCAGGATTTCCCTTGGCAAGTGACTGGAATGGGAAAGCTTTACTTAAGACTTCCTCTGCAAGGAATAAACATGTCCAGCTACATCTCATTGCCCTTAAATTCCCCTTTGACCACAAATACCTCGAGGGCTGACCTGCTGGGAGCCGTGCTGCCTTTATTAATTCCTTTGCTGTCCTAATCCAGCTCCTTTCCCTCCAGAGGTGGGAGGTCAGGAGGTAAAACTGCCTCATTTGGGGGCATTACCCCAAGTGATCACTTTTGTGCCTCATAAAGAGCAGAGAAACCTCCCCGGGCCCCAAGCGCCGCTCAGCAAAGCCGGACATCTTTCCTAATTTAGTCCCCAGCTCCCTGGCTCTTGCTGGCAGATTGTATTAAGCCTGGTGCATCCTAATCAGGGAGATGGGCCCAGACGGCCAGGGGGGTGGGGGGTGTGACAAGGACACTGCCTTGGCACTGCTGCTCCAGCTGACATCACGCCGGAAATTAATTACCGATGTCTATTATGATAATTACCGGCCCCGCGCAGACGTGAAGGGACTTTGCAGCGGCTGATTACGGTGACAATCTGTCCTGGGGAGAGCTCTCCGGCCTGGAAATGGAATCCTGGAGGATTCCAGCCCCGTTGGCTGCTGCCTGTGTTTCTCCCCCACTTTGGGGTTTTCTTTGTTTTCCTCCCGGGGTTGTTGTTTCCTTTCTCGCCATCCCTGCCTAGTAACCTGCTTCCTGATGAAAACACTCAGGGAAAACCATCTTTTTTTTTCCTGCCTCTCTCTCTTCTTTTTTTAAAACCCTTTTCTAATTTTAGCCACGTTTGACAGCAGAGCCGAGATCTGAGGCGTACGTTTTGCGGGAACTTTTTATGTTGGAGAGGAGGAAAACATCAGATCCGTGGCCTAGACTTGGCTCCTGTCAGATGAGAGACACCCGAGCAAGGAGGGAGGGGAGAACAGAAATGCTTCATCCCGGAGAAGTTCAGCTTTAGTAGCACCAGACAACCCAAATATGATGCTGTTTCTTGAAAGTTCTTCTGCCTTTAGTGCTCCCAGAACTCGTTTTTGAAGTTAAGCCACGAAAGATTTTGTTGTTTCAGCTCTGTTAACTCAACGTGAAACCCCTTAAAGTCCGAATTCTGAGATCTGTGTTCCCATCTAGGCTTGTCTAGGGCTAATTAAATAGCCCAGAGAATGACCCACTGGGGAAATCCTTATTCCCAGGGCATCCAGGGGACATTCCTGGAGGGATGATGTCAGGCCAGTGACACATCCCCCGTGTCAGGCAGTTTGGGAGCCCCGTGATCACAGAGCTGCTGCTGCAGCACCACCGAGGCTGGGCATTCACCATTCATGGGGTTTAAACACCGTGGGGGAGATGAAATCCACAGATTGGCTTTGCTCCTCTTCATGTCAGGATCTAAACCTCGTAAGGAGGCAGCAGGATAAATGTTAGGCTTGACTGCATCTGGTTTCTGATGCAATCTGGATCTGGCTGGAGTTCTTCTCATAGCTGGTGCCTTTATAAACTTCCCTGAATCTTGCTGTCAGGTAAGTCTGGTCTCCTACTTTAGCTCAGGTGAGCTTTGTGGATTATTTCTGTGAAATTTAGAGGTGTTTATTCTCCTGAGATGAGGGAAGCAATCCTAAAAACTTTCTCCTGTATTTCAAAATCTCTTCAAAAATTTTAACATAATTCAGCAATTCTTGGGGATATGAGATAATGAACAAAGGAGGATTTGGGGGGTTTTCTACCAAAAAGGCTTCATACAGCATGCATGAGAACTTTTATTACAGATATTGCCAGGCACAGTTCAGCTCTGGGTTTGATTGCTTTGTGCACAAACGTGAACCTGATCCCAGGACTGGTGGATGGTGAAGAGAGGAGGGAAGGGATGATTTTCCAGCCTCCAGCTCAGAGGCCAGAAGGCTGCATGTGCTGAGCTCAGCTCTCTTGGGTGCTGCTTGCTAATGCTGTTGCTTGTGCAGCTCTTTGGAGCTGCTGGTTGCCTTGTACTTGAGGAAAGGTGTTCAACCTCACCTGGCTCCTCTCTGCAGCCATTGAAACACTGCCTGGGCTTGCTCATGGATTTCGTGTTTCCATGGAATTCTTCAGCTGCTTGGAAATGTGAGTGTATCCAATGGAATTAACCACGGCTGTGAACTGATAGTGAGTGAAAGCAAATTTTATACCATAGAATCACAGAGTGGTTTGGGTTGGGAGGGACCTTAAAGCTCCTTCCACTGTCCCAGGCTGCTCCAAGCCCTGTCCATCCTGGCCTTGGACACTTCCAGAGGATCCAGGGGCAGCCACAACTTCTCTGGACAACAGTAAACAATCCTTTAAATTGAGTTTCATACTTTACAGTCATTTTTGGATGATATATTTAGGGTCATGGCTGCTTTATGTGAGCTTTTACACCTTACTTACACCTTATTTTAACTAAAATCCTTCTAACTGAGAAGCTGCATTGTCTTTTCTGGCGTTGAGTGTCTCCAGTTCTCACAGAGTTCCAAAGACTTCATTTTTTTTAATCTTAGTTTGTCTTGTTTAAATAATGTAGAGTTTTTCACTTCTGTTGGCCCCCATGACCCTTGTAAAGAGCCCAATTTTCAACAAATTCATCTTCATGAACTCTTGTTTTCATACCAGTAGAAGGGCAGGGCTTGCTGGTGGCTGAACAGATGGATCTTGCCCAAATGTCTCTCTTTGAGGAGCTGCAGGTCTGCAGGGTGTTAGCAGATCTTTGGAGGTGTTGAAAGGTGTTTAAAATACCTTTTCCCTTATAAATGCTTTGGTGCCACGTCAGAGAGGCAGAACTCTCTTGAGGAACTGAACTGTGTTGGCCACTACAAGAAAAAAGAGACCAGCAGAGAGTCCAGAACTTTTCCTCGTCTAAATTTTGTATGTTTTATTGATCAAACACTCTAAATGGCCAGGAATAATTGTGCAAATTGAAATAAATAAAAGGCTAATTCAATAATAAATAAAGAAATCCCTTTCTCCTGGCTGACATTAAGGACATCCTGCTTTTTTTTCCCCTGGTTGTGCTACGGTGTGAGTGCCTCAAAACTGGCACGGTGGCTTAGGTGGGTGCCTCAGGTTTGGAAAATACAGCTGCTGGGGTGTGCCACCAATATTCCAGGTGATGCAACCAAGGGATTTAATGCAGTTTTTAAGGTTCTCCTTGCCTCCCTTCTCCATGGGAGAAGGTTTCCCTCAGGTTAGGAGGGTTGGAGGGGTTTTCTGAGCGTGTGGGTGGTTCGGTGGGTAAACACAACAACCTCCCCAGGGCTGCTGGAGCTCTCAGCCCAGGCTTCAGCCACGAGTCAAACGAGCTTGGTGACCCCATTCCAGGTCCTAGCAGACATCTGCCCACATCCCAGCCCATCATCCCAGGCTGGCAGAGCCCCGGGGGCTGGCAGTGCCCAGGGCTGCAGGTGCATTGGCAGCACAACGCTTGGCTCCCTTTTCTTTGCCACCAGCCTGAAGCCTCGCTCTGGAACTCCAGGCACAGGGAAACTTCAAAGGGAAAAGCAAACTCCACTTGTCTTTAGCTCTGTGTGTGACTTTGTGCAGCAGGTGTTGGATGGGGAGGAGCAGGGAGCTGTTTTTCCTGCTGGGTTTGCTGGGAGCTGTGCGGGCTCTGGTGGTTTTTTGGGTTTTCAGGCATCGCCCGGCGCATGCGTCTGCCAGGAGAAGTCACCTTTAGGATGGCATGAAAGTCAATTTTCCACATGCTCAGAGAAGCACTCGTGTTCCCAGCTCCCCACAATGACTTATATCTGGCAAGAACTTGAAAAATAGTCTCTCTGGCTGATTGTCAAAAATTACATCATATTGGAGTAAACTGCTTTTAAATCAAACATCCATTATTCATGGATATTAACTGCTTTTTTATTTATTTATTTATTTTAACTGGCTGTTTTGTGTTTGATTTACTCTTTTTCTTCCTCTCTGATTGTCTGTCTGTCTCCCTCAGCTGCTCCTTTTTAAATCTTAGCTCATCTTGAAATTTATGGAGCCAGAACACTTATCTGTGTGCACAAGTCTCAGCGTGCTGACCTTGCATTTGTTAACAGTCAAATTGTTTTTGTTGTTGTTGCAGCGTTGTGTGCCATATTTACAGTAGGCAATCCAATACATTTGCACTGGGAAACTGTGCCCCTGGGGCTTGTAAACTTTAAAAATATTCTTGTTTTCCACATCACTTTAGAAATAAAACCCGAACTTGCAGCAGTGTGTACCATATGTTGTCTTTAATTTGATGAGTTCCCCCCACAAATGCATATTTCTGCTTTTGTAGGTACTCTCTGGATTGGATGGGTTTGACCTGAGCAGAAACCAGATTCTTTTTTATTTATGGTGGACTTGGACATTCATGACCCTTTTTTTTTTTTTTTTTTTGGCAGTATTTGTGTGTATTCAGGCAATGTTTTTTCCAGTTGGCAGAGGGCTGGACCAAAGCAAAGGGGAGAAACATAATCTGAAAATAAATGTAAATTCAGTTCTCAGGCTTGCTGCTTGATCCTCTGCCACTCTGAGCAACTCAGGATGGTTTTATTTTACTTAAAATGACAAAAACTTCAATCCTGGAGGGTTCTTTCTGAAAAAGTGGTTCTGTAATGGATCCTGTGTGTTTTTAAGTGAGGAAAAGGATGCAGGGTTTGAGTGTGGTTTTACAATGTGCTTTCTGCTGATGTTTATGATCCTTCCTCCACTACTGCATCTAAATAAGAACCAAATACAGACAGAGGGATTCACCCAGGTCTGAGACAGCTCAGCCTCCACCTGCCCCACGCTGTTCCTGTGGACAGGAGGCAGGAATGGGCTGGGAAGGGAAAGGGAAAGCAGCTCTTCCCCAGGGCAGGCGTGTGCTGGCTGCCATCCAGGACAGTGGGATGGACACCCCAGCTCTTGTTGAAAGTACCACAGGCTCTTTGATAACAAGTGCTCAGGGATTTGTTGTTTTAATGTTCCGTCCAAAAAAGACATCTCCCAACAACACAGCATCCCAAAACACCTGCTGGGGTTTTGGCCACGCATGGAAGAGTTCCATCAGCAGCATTTCCTTCAGTTCCTTGGTTTTTCTTGGAAGTGTCTCAAGCAGAGTGCATCGACCACGCTTGACCTCACTTAGCAGCGAGATGTAACAAAGCTCACAGCTCAGCTCTTCTGGCTCCAGAGCCTTTAATTCTTTGGGAATTAATTTCAGGCATCTTTCACGAGTTCTTGGACAGCATTTAAAGAGAGTTCCCTGTTCCCCAGCGCTCTGCAGTTCCTTGCAGAGCAGTAACTTTGCCTTTTTTTTTTTTTTTTCCCCTGGCCTGGTGAATTTGCCAGCTCCCCAGTACATCCCTCCCACAGGGGCGGCCACAGGCTGAGCCGTGCCCAAGTCACCCAGCAAAGAGGGGAATTAGTCTAATGCACTGCCTTAACAAAGGGGAGACTATCAGCTTGAATAATTAATACCCCCAGTCTGTGGCAGTGGGCTGAAATGAAGTCCCATTTGCTCAGCCTTATTAAAAGAGAGAGAGAGAGAGAGAGAGAGAGAGGGGGAAGGATGGTAAAGGTCGTTAAGGGACTTGTAACAGGGGAAGGATCGCCTCGGAGATGGATAATGTGTTTGCTAATCTCTGTGGTCTTTAACTAAACAGAATGCTGGAGGTGCTCTGGCTATTCCTGGCTTGTTGAATTATTAAGCATTCAGGGAGATTGCCTGGCTCTTGGCCAACGACTTGGACTTTTCATTTGGCCAATGTTAATGGGTGACACTTTTTATTTGGGGTGTTGGAGCCCGGTGCTGGCTGCACGGGGTCTTTAATGCTTTTCCTCCCCGAGGTCCCAGTGGGGCCAGGGCTGCTCGTTAGTGTGTTATCCCAGGGTTCTTCATTTCACACCCAAATGCTCTTGGTTCTCTTCCCCCAGTTCAGTACCTATTAGGTCACTGGGCTTGGGTGTCCATTATAGGATTATAAATACCTTTAAAAGGGTAATCCCTTTGCAGTGTGCATTATAGGATTATAAACCTCCCAGAGATCTTATGCTTTATCTGCCCTTTAACACACAGGCCCTTATTTCAAGTCCCTATTGACCAGGTATTTCCATTCTCTCTCCTTGGCCTTTGTAAGGAAAATCCTTCTTGCCTTGGGATATTACAGGAGAGCTCATCAGAGGTGTTCCAGCAACTTCAGAATTGTCATCAGTGTGCTTTTAAATCCCTGTCTCCAGGAAATTATTATTCAGACTTAAGCATTCTGAGTGCTTTTAGCTTCTTTACTTATCAATTGGTCAGGATAAGGGTTTGAAATTCATTTGCAGGTCATAAAACTGCTCAAGACAGGTTGAATTTCGAGACAGGCAAAACCTGGATACTGAAAATCACAAAGAGACTCTTCCAATTGGTTAGAAAGATATTTGTGCATGATAACATTTAAAATAAATTTCATTTTAACCATCAATCTTCTTATTGATGGTTAAAATCAACAATCTTTAAAAGAATAGAGATGGGCATAGGAAGGAATTGAAGGGGGTAGAAGAAGATGATATAAGCTTTTTTCCATTTTTGTGAGTGTGAACTCTTATATTTTTTTTTTACAGATGCCTAAATGCAAACACTTTAAATTGGTGGCCACCTACAAGTTATGTGAGGAGAAATCAATCGTTTTTCCAGCTGCTGTTACCTGTGAGCTTTGCCACAGGGCTGCAGGCAGGAGAAAATGTAACATGGAAAATGTTCCATGGGCATCTTTCAGTGCTACGTGGAAGCAATTTTTCATTCCAGCCTTTCATGGCCATGGCTAGATGTTCAAGTATGTATCCTGTCTTTATAGCAGAGATGGGAGCTCTGGTCATTTAGGTAAATTAATAGTTTATGGATGTTGACTGCAAGTATCAGCCCCAGGGGACTTTTAAGAAAGCAGCTTTTGGCCCTCTCCCCTCTGGAGTTTAACATCCAGCTGGGAAGGGCTCAACTGGGAGCTGGAATACATCACTCCTGACCCCATCAGTTCTTGTTCTTAAGCTGAATTCAGCAGTTTATTGACTTGGTCTTTTGTTCCAAACTTTCCAAGGAGAAGTTTGGATTGCCAGGCACAGATATTAATTTCCTTTGCACTGAAAACCCTTCGAGGTGCCTTTGCCAGAACGTCATTATCTGTGGGTTTGGTTACTGAGCTGTTGGGAGCTGGGCTGAAGTGAGAACAGGCTGTAAACTGTTTTTTACCTCAAACACTAACATTTCCATTTAGTTTGTGGCAGCTTTTTCCTTGGGGTGGAAGCTGAAATTAATTTTTATTTAAATTTAACTTTTACATCCTAGGTTTTCCAACAAAGGCCATCCTTGCTTTGGCTTTTTTTGGGTCTTAAGGATGAAAAGTGCCATGTTTTTTTTGAGACAGCTTCACAAAGAGCTAATTGGGAGATTATAAATCCTAGGAACACCTAAGGAAGTTGGATGTGGATGTCTTGATCCTCATAGGGAGGTGAAATATGTCTGAATTTGCCTGGTCAGAATGGCAGGTGGGGGAAACCTGCAAATTCTCTGCCTCTTTTTGCCCTGTTCCTCAAGATTTTTAAAACTTCACTTTGGTTGCCCAGAGGCCTCCATCAGAAAATGATCCTCTCCTGCTCTCTTGGTTCACCTTGCAGATCTCTGAAATGGCACGGAGAGGAAATAAAAGGCCAGGCAGCATCAGTGCTGCTGTTCTGGCAAATGTTGCAATAATACATCCAGATAGTGCAATGTTTATTGAGCTGCACGTGGCCATAATCAGCAAATTAGAAGTAAAAGAGGTATTGATGTGATGTTGACATGGCCATGCTGATGTTGCCATGGAAGCTGTGGAGGTTTTCTGATGTTTTAAATATCATTAGCTCTTTTCATGGTCACAAGGTTTCTTTTCATTTAAACGAGCATCACCATGAAATTTAATCATGTTTATGAAGTTATATAAGGCCAGGTGCAGCACTGAGCTCCACTGGGCTTCAACCAGTGCATTTTGCTGTTTCTAAAAATATTTGTTCTCCTAAATTGAAAGGCCCAACTGGACAGGTCTGATCTGGCCCCACAGGAAGGACAGCAAACGTGATTAAACTGATTGAGGAGTGGGAACGGATGGGGAACAACTCGTGCTTCTCATCCAGGCTCTGGTTGAATCATCTTAGTTGCTGCCTAAAAACAGAGTTGTTTTTCTGCCTTTCCCATCTGAGCTGCCACTTCAGATGTGACATTTCTCTCTGTGAGTGTGTGTGTGTGTGTGTGTGTGTGTGTGTGTGTGAGGGCACTCAGGCTCTCAGCAGGGCTGTGGTCAGCTCTGCCCTGCAGTTCCTGCTGCATGAAACTGGATCTGCCTCTCACTGTCCATCTGTCCAAACCTCCTCAGGGCTGGTGCTATTAGTTTTTACTGCTCTCCCAAAAGTTAAAATCGATGAGGAAACTCTTTACTTCTCCTGTAACCCGAAAGATTGCACCTGTGTGGTTTGCCTGAGAGCTGCACCCGGCCAGTCTGGTGCTGCATCCCTGCTTCTCACTGGATCTCACTGGGAAACCCAAATTCCTTATTTCTGAGGGTGTCACTGCCTTTCTTCATCGGCCTGGATCTGTCTCTTGGTTCTGTTTTACACATCAAGAGACAAGTCCTGCAGGACATCTCTGGTGATCACAGCTCTGCTTTGTGCTGCAGCAAAGTGTTGTTGTGTGTAGGAGCGGGGTGGGACGGTGATGGGGGATCTCTGGGCTCAGGGCTGCTCCTGGAGCAGGGGTTCATTGATTGCACAGGGCTGGGTGCAGGGCCCTGCTGGGAGCTGCCAGCTGCAGCTCAGAGCAGCCCCAGAGAGAGAAGAAGAAGAGAGAAGAGCAAGAGAGCAAAGAGAGCTGAAGAGGAGGAGTAAGAGCAGGAAGAGAGCGAGGTTCCCCTTCCAATCCATTCAATCTCCTTCTCCACTGAACATTCCAGCTGACACCAACCAACCCAGTGCAAGACACAAACCCTACAGCATTGACATGCAGCCTGTAAGAATCATTACATCACCATGCTGTGTTCTGTTTTAAACCCTAAAAACGACTCTTTGGACCCCTCCTGCCAAGCTAACAGGGTCTGCTCTGAGCCTTGGGCTCTTGGTGAGGAGAAGGGCATTGTTTAATCCAAAGGGGATTAATTACCTTCAGCACCCACACCGCTGTTCTCCAGTTGTCCAGTAACTGAGGCTTTAGACATCAAAACTTACTTTCAATTCTATTTCACTTACAGGATTCATATTCTCAAAACCTCAGCAGTCATGTTGATAAGGCTTTCCTTTTTCATCTTCACCAACAGCAGTGGTGCTCCTGCTGAACTGATGCGGTGTTCTCTTCTCTCCCTGCCAGATCCTTCTTTACAACTTGGAAACAAACCAGTGTGTGACCAAGGTGGGCAGCTCCATAGGTGACTTCTCATGTGTCAACCTCCACAGCAGCCCCCCCAACATGCTGGTGGCAGGCAACAAGGACAGAAGGTAGGTGCTCTCACCTCCAGCTTCCTGTCCTTACATCTGGCCCTGCTGGAATTGCTTTCTCCTCTGGTGTTTCCATGAAGCTGAGGAACAAACTATTAGGTAATAGTTGGAAGTGGCTGTCAGTTGTGCTTTGTCTGGGAAGCTCCATGGGAAAGAGGAGCTTTCGGAGCCATTTGGTGGACGCAGTTGGTGCACAGCCCAGCGAGACCACTTGGAATATCTTCCACTTCCCCGCCGCCACCCGCAAAATGAGTTTGGCATTTAAAAGCTCACTTTCTGATATTAAAAAAATAACCTCAGGGATGAATCATGGAGGATGAGATGGGCCCGGCTGCCAAATGATGTCAAGAGTGTATTTCGGAACACTGTGATGTCCCTCAGGTGACAGAGAAAAAAAAAAAAGAGACTTTCATATGAACAGATTCCAGCTTCTATTTAGCTGATTAGCAGCTTTCTCTTTAACTCCTTGGCTTGGGGAGTAGGATTTTCCCAGCTCAGTGTCTGCTGCCAGGAATGGCCGCGCTGGGAGCAGGCAGTGCGAAAGGATTAAAATGCTTAAAAAGACCCTTTGAGTCCAATTTTTAGATTTCCTTTTTTTGGCCAGTCATTTGTGGGGTCTGATCCAGTGCACCAAAGGAGATGTGGGATGGCCAGGAGCCAGTCTCTAATGGCTCCTGCTTCCTTCCCTCCTCCTTTCCACACTGGGCACCAGGCTGCAGGTGGTGCTCTGCTCTGGTGCTGGGATCAGATTGGAAGGCGGGCACTTCCCTCTGCCAAATCCCAGACCTCTGTCCCGCCAGTGCAGCAGCTTGCAAAAATGATTATTTTGTCAAACAGCTTTTTTTTTTTAATTTTTTTTTCCTTCCTGGAGAATAAGGGAGTGCGAGCAAGCCTCACACTTTCTCAGCAAGGAGGATAAAGGAAGTAGCTGAAGTTTGACAAGTGGAATTGAATCCCTGGGAGGTTTTTTCCCTCTAAAAGCAGATAATTGGTTTTGCAAAGCACCCCAGTAAAGCTGCCTCCAGTTTTGATCTGCATGATGACAGGAGAGGAGCTGGAGTTGACATCCCTCCTGTTTATAGCAAAGTAGATGTCTGTGCCCTTCCTCTCCAGAAAGCTTTAGGGGTTTTCAGCTTCAGCACTGACTGAGTTCAAGGGGTTGGGTGTCCCTAGAACAGCAAGGAGTTAGGGGTGAGTAGTTGGGAAGGTAAGTTTGGCATCCAGGAGGCAGGGGCAGAGTGTCTCAGAGGTCACATCCTCCTGTGGTGCTGCAGAAAGGTGCTGGGCATCCACAGGTGGAATGAGACTGGAATCTCCATGGTCACTTTACACAGTGAGTTTATTAAACAGGGACCTTGCCATGGGAGTTCAGACTGCTGCTGGCCAGAGGGAACACTTACTGCATGAATTAGATACAGCAACTTCGCAATTTCACCTGAATCTGCTCCTCTTTTACACAAAACCATGATTTTGAAAAGTAACATTCGCGAATTGGTTTTGGTAGGACCTGTAAAATCTGTCTTTCCATCCAAAATTCCTGCTGAAGCACTGCTGATTGATTTGATTCCTGAGCTGTGCTTTGCTCTGGCAAGAGGCCTCCTAGCAGGGAGCGTGTGCTGATCCTGCTTTTCCTGGGTGGGAGCTGGGGTGGAGAGGAGCGCTGGGAAAGCAAACATATGGCCAACCCAGAAAGGTGTGGGTCCAAACGTGTTCCTTGCCCTTCTGAAGGCCAGGCAGCTCACTCCCAGGGCAGTCAGACAGGAGGGTCCAAGCCTGGCCTCAAGAACACCTCCCTGGAGCTGGGATGAGTCTGAAGGGCTCCCACTGAGCCCAGCTGTCCAGGCAGGACGTGCCGGGCCAGGTCTGTGCTACAGCATCACGTGGCTTTGGCAAAACACCGTTCTCTTTTTTTTCCTGAAGGCACATCTGAGCAGCCAAGTGTGCTGCTGCTTCTCCCAGGAGTGTGCCAGCACAGACACCTGCCTGAAAGCTGGGTGCTTCCTCATGGGATAAAGCAGGGGCCTTGGCTTCCAGCTGTGCTTTCCAAACAGGAGCTGTGAGAACACAGACAGGACAATGGGGAGAGCTCCAGGAGCGAGCCCTTCCAAACACCCCATCCTTTCCCAGAGCAGAGCCCCAGGCTGTAGCCAGAGCTGCTCTCTGCTGGAGCTGGGGAAGCGAGAAATCCTTTCCCCCCCTCTCACGCTGTTCCTCACAGAGCTCTCCTCACCCTGCTCCAGCGTGTTTTTCCTCCTTGTCAGATGGATGCTGCTCTGCTGGAGCTCTGGACTGCTCTGCTGCCTTGTCTCTCAGTCCCTGAAATGTGTTATTTGTAAAATCATATGATGCAATCTCTGCTGCAGAAGGGGAGAGGAAGGACTTGCAGCACCATTAGGATCGTAGCAGGGGTATGGAATGAAGTACAGTTAATGTGTTGGAACAAGTGTGTTTTGGCTTTTTCTGGAATTAATGTCTACCTGATGGGTTTGTTCCTGATAGCCATCAGCTGGGAGGAACTTGCTCTGGCTTCTCCTCAAATCTGAGATCAGTATTTCCCCTTTCCTTCTGTTTTCACTTGCTGCATTTTTTTTGTTTGTTTTTTTGCTTTATCTCTTAATCTCGATAAATAAGGATCAAACCCCACACTGCTTTGTGATATGAGTTGGGTTTAAAACTTAACACCATTAGCTCTGACTGGTATTGTGGCCTTGTAGCAGTGCTTGGAATCCTAAGGTCTTTTTCTGTAGGTCTGCTTCTGGCTGAGTCTTCAATTTATTTCTCTTCAAAAATGCTTTGTCTGGGTGGTCAATAATGTCCAAAAACCAGATGTGCCTAAAAACTGCCCACAGTCAGTTGCATTTTTGAAGTCAAAGCAGATCCTTGTTGCTGGGTGCCTGCTTTGAATATTGGTGATTAAGTCAAGGGTATGTAATTCCCTGTCTTTTTTTTTTAATTGCCACACATTTAATCTCCTGTGAAATCTTTGCAATAATAATCCTTCCCTTGATCCTGGTAATACCACCCCTCATCCACAGTGGATGTGGGTATGTACCAGGGAGTGGGATGTGCTAACAGTGTGTCCAGAATGGGTGTTTCTTGTCTCATGGCATTGCTGATGATCTGGGAGGCACAGAGAGAGGAGCTTTCTCCAGATTGCACTTTTATTTTACATCATAACTCATAGAATTGTGGAATGGTTGGGGGAGACTTTAAAGCTCATTCAGTTCCACCCCCTGCCATGGCAGGGACACCTCCCACTGTCCCAGGCTGCTCCCAGCCCCAGTGTCCAGCCTGGCCTTGGGCACTGCCAGGGATCCAGGGGCAGCCACAGCTGCTCTGGGCACCCTGTACCAGGGCCTGCCCACCCTGCCAGGGAACAATTCCTGCCCAATCTCCCAGCCAGCCCTGCCCTCTGGCACTGGGAAGCCATTCCCTGTGTCCTGTCCCTCCAGCCCTTGTCCCCAGTCCCTCTCCAGCTCTCCTGGAGCCCCTTCAGGCCCTGCCAGGGGCTCTGAGCTCTCCCTGGAGCCTTCTCCTCTCCAGGTGAGCACCCCCAGCTCTCCCAGCCTGGCTCCAGAGCAGAGGGGCTCCAGCCCTGGGAGCATCTCTGTGCCCTCCTCTGGACTCTCTCCAGCAGCTCCAGGTCCCTCCTGTGCTGAGCCCCAGAGCCCTCTTTAGGTCCTAGAACCTGTAAAGCCTCAGAGAGGTCCTGTATGGTGGGAAAAATCTGCCTGAAAAAGATCTTTGCTAACAGGAGTCAGTGCTGTGAAAACTCAGTGCTGAGGAGGACGAGCCTCACTGGTTTTCCAGGCGTGGAGCAGCAGCGGCCCTGCTGCTGTCCCAGGTGCATTTCCATGACCCCCAAACCCTCAGTGCTGTCAGAGCCCACAGGCTGCACCTGCAGAGCTGTTCCATGGCTGTTCTTTCCCCTCAGGGTGAGAGTGTTTGCTGTTCTTTCCCTTCAGGGTGAGGGTGTTTGCTGTTCTTTCCCCTCAGGGTGAGGGTGTTTGACCTGCAGAGCTGTTCTATGGCTGTTCTTTCCCCTCAGGGTGAGGTTATTTGCTGTTCTTTCCCCTCAGGGTGAAGGTGTTTGACCTGCAGAGCTGTTCCATGGCTTTTCTTTCCCCTCAGGGTGTTTGACCTGCAGAGCTGTTCCATGGCTGTTCTTTCCCCTCAGGGTGAGGGTGTTTGCTGTTCTTTCCCCTCAGGGTGAGGGTGTTTGACCTGCAGAGCTGTTCCATGGCTGTTCTTTCCCCTCAGGGTGAGGGTGTTTGACCTGCAGAGCTGTTCCATGGCTGTTCTTTCCCCTCAGGGTGAGGGTGTTTGACCTGCAGAGCTGTTCCATGGCTGTTCTTTCCCCTCAGGGTGTTTGACCTGCAGAGCTGTTCCATGGCTGTTCTTTCCCCTCAGGGTGAGGGTGTTTGCTGTTCTTTCCCCTCAGGATGAGGGTGTTTGACCTGCAGAGCTGGTCCATGGCTGTTCTTTCCCCTCAGGGTGTTTGACCTGCAGAGCTGTTCCATGGCTGTTCTTTCCCCTCAGGGTGAGGGTGTTTGACCTGCAGAGCTGTTCCATGGCTGTTCTTTCCCCCCAGGGTGAGGGTGTTTGACCTGCGGCGCGGCCAGGCCGCCTGCTCGGTGTACGGCCACCAGCTGGGCGTGTCGGCGGTGCAGATGGACGAGTGGAAGATGGTCAGCGGCGGCGAGGAGGGCCTGGTGTGCGTCTGGGACCAGCGCATGGCCGCCAAACTCTGGGAGATGCACGCCAGGTAACTCGGCCTGGAGGGGATTGAGGTGATTTTGGGGGTGTTCCGTGTGGTTTCCATGTGGTTTGGGGACAGGTTGCCTCCTCCAGCTGGAGCTCTGTGGGTTTCTGAGGAGGCCCCTTTAGCTGTCGTGGCTTTTTTGTTCATTAGCTGAGTGTGTCAGTCAGTTCTGATGCCTTGGGTGGGCTGAGCTGGAACAGAGACTGGACAGAGCTGGAGAATAAAGTAGATATTTATTGAAAGGTCTTTAGGATACACTTTCTGCAGGGACAGGGTCTTTCTGGCCAGGGCTGCACCCAAGGTGGACCCAAAATGGTCATAAAATGGACAAACGGTCAGGAGGTCTCACACTTTGATCAGTTTTGGTCCATTTGCACATTGGGGTTTAATTGTCCAGTTACAGCTCCAGGTTGTGAGGTCCCATCCTGCTTGTTCCTCCCTCCAGCCACCCTTGTTTGTGTTGTTGGACCTGAAGGTTGTCCTTGGTGTGGAGCTGGAACAGGATTTGTTCTGTGTCCCTGCTGTGTGCAGAGCTGAGTGACCCTGAATGTGAGGCTCAGTGTCCCAGCACGACACAAATGAACAACCCTCACACACTGAGATGTCCAAGGCAAAAAGGGACAGTTTATTTATAGACCTCAACATTTATAGAATTCCAGCAGTTACCATGGGTTGGAGGAAGAAAATTGTCCTCTCCAACCACACTGGTCAACCCAACAGTCCATCAATTCTCTCCTCCTTATGAGGAGAATGTAACCATGAAAGAACAGTTACCATAACAATGAGTTGTTTATGTGAAAATCTGTGAGAGACTCCATTACAAAAGGTAAACAATCAGAAGGCTGAAATAGAACTTTAGAAAAGCTTTAGAAAAAAACAGAGGAGAACAGAAAAATCCCAGGGCAACAGCTCCGAACTGCACCCCCAGGCAGCACAGAATCTGAAAAACATGAAAGCTGAAACTTAAAGCATCAGTCCCCCTGGATTTTCTGTGAAGTTCAGTCAGTGACTTCTCCCTGCCCCATCCCCAGCCTCTATTTAGTTGTGGAACCTTGGGTTTAAAATGCTGGAGTGGCTGTTTTGAGAGTGACTGCTTCTGCCTGCCTCCATCCAGTGTATCCATCACGATCCCTGTGTTTCTGTTCACCTCATCCACACATGGATCACAATGGGGGGGATCAAAGCATTTAAACTCATTTGAATATTGAAATATCAGTTTGTACTGAGCACAGGGAGCACAGCACTGAAAGCAGGAGCAGAGATCAGCATCCTGGAGCTGACACATTGTACAGCTAAATGAAGATTTCCTGATCAAAGCACAATTCCCAGGCTTTGTCTGGATGAAGACTCCAGGATTTAGCCCCTTGTAAATCTGAGTGATATCCATAAAATGAACATATAAATCCTGGTCTCTTTTTTTTATTTTTTTTTTTTTTTAATGCATCTTCCCCAAAGAGGAGCTGGATGAGGTATTTACAGGCAGGGAAGTTCAAGCTGGAGCTGTCATTGATTAATAGCAGGTATCACTTTCTGTGTTGACCCTGGGAATGATAAAGCCTGTTGTGATGTGCCTGATGCATTAAGGACAATATTCCATTGATTGTCTCCTTGGCATGCTCATTAATGCTGCTCCAGGAGGAGGGCAGGCAGGGCAGGGCTGAGCTCAGGGATGCACTCCAAGGGAAACCATTAGATTAAACATGTAGAAACCAGTGTTTAATCTATGGAGTAATCAGAGGGGATCGCTTCAATCAAAAGGCTTTCCTAGATAAGGTGTGTGCTCTTCTCCCTGCCTTGGGCCCCGTGCCAGGAATGGGAAACAGGAGCAGGAGCTGGGGGAGGTGACAGGAGACACGTTTGGGGTGTGAAGATGAGCCATCCACATCTGAGAAGTGACTCCTGCTTGAACAGAAAGTGCTGTTCCTGCTTTGGGGGTCAGTTATCCACCAGTGAGAGGGAAAGGAATGAAGACCTGACTTGAGTGTCCAAAGGAAGGACACGAGGATGGGGAAAAGGGTCTGAAGGGGCTGAGGGCACTTGGAATGTTCAGCTGGAGCAGAGGAGACTGAGGGGAGAGACCTCAGGGGCTGCAGCTCCTCCCGAGGGGCAGCTCCCATCTCTGCTCTGGGACAGGGGCAGCAGCCAGGGCAGGGCTGGAGCTGGGCCAAGAGGGATTTAGGTTGGATTTTAGAGAAAGGTTCTTCCCCCAGCGGGTGCTGGGCAGAGAATGGGCACAGCCCCGAGGCTGCCAGAGCTCCAGGAGCTCCCAGGGATGCCCAGGGTGGGATTGCTGGGGGGGTCTGTGCTGGATCAATGATCCCTGTGGGTCCCTTCCCACTCCATGGTTCTTAGCTTGTGCCTTATGCATTTCTAAACCAGCTCAGTGCATGGGTCTGTGGGGTGTCCTTCCCCTTCGTTTTGGGAAGCATCCTGCCCCTCCCGGGAGTGCTGCAGTCCTTAGGGGAGCCAGCCCAGCCCGCATCCATCCCTCACAGCCTGCCAGCTTTCCAGCAGGATTTTCTGGCCTCCTTTCTGGTGTGTTCTGGGAAGAGCCCACTAGATGGGGATAGAAGATGCGGGATGTGCTCCGGGCTGGAAGAGCCCGAAGTGCGGGTTCCCAGCCTCTGGCCGTGGGGAGGGCGCTGATTTCAGTCACCCCGCGTTCCATCCGAAGCCATTCCTCCTTTCCCAGCGCTCGGATTTTGGGAGTGCGCTGCGGGTGGCCCCTCAGCCCCTGCTCTGGGTTGTTTTGCAGACATCCAGTCCGCCTGGTGTGGTTCAATTCCCACAGCCTGATCACTGCCAACATCCCCGAGGAGAAGAACCCGCGGGGCTCCAGCATCACCGAGGACGACCCCAGCTTGCACCGAAAGTGAGAAACCAGCCCTCAGCAATCTGCTTTGTTCTTAAATAGCACCCTGAGCACCTGAGTCATCACCCAGAGCACTTACAGAGAGGGTATCGCAGCAAAAAAATAAAATTAAAAAAAAAGTTTAAGGGTGAGGTTTATAAAACAAGCGATGAATTGGCTCTTGATTTGCTTGAGCACAAAAAAAAAAAAAGCTTTTTTTTTCTTTCTCAGCAGGGGAACATAAAGTCCACTGAAGCCAGCCAGGGAATGCAGCCCTCTCCATGCTTGAAATATTAGTAATGCTGTCTCCTCCTAAAGGAAAACTACTGGCATTTAAGCTGCAGGTTTTGGTATTTGCATCTCAAACGGCTGTTAGTGCTAATTGAACTATCAAATACCAATGTATTTATCTTCCCCCGTGCTGGAGAGCCTGGAGATGTTTCAGCAGATGACAGTCACGTCTCTGCAGGGCTGCAGGGAATGATTCACCAGCCCTTCCCAGCTTGCTGGGTCCCTGGCAGGAGGCAGGAGGGAGCTCTCACTGGTAAAAGTGTTCAGCCTCCCGCAGAAGGGATGGGGAGGAGTTTATCCAGCTCCTGCAGCACGGCATTTTTCAGTTCAGGTGGTTTTTATCGTGATTTCTCCCTCTGTTTGCTCCCCCACTGAGGTGACACGGTGTCAGCAGCACAGTCAGTGAACCTCTGATTAAAGCTGGAGTGAGCACTAGAGAAACGTGCTCCTGTTCCTCTCTCCAGGACTAGCCAGAAGTGCAGCCAATGTGTTTAATTACATGAGCTGTCCTACACCCCAGAGCTGTAATTCCACTGAGGAGAATCCTGAAATCTGCTTTATCCCTCCTCTCTGAGTTTCTTGCCATAGACCTTGTTTGCATGTATGGTGCTGAAGGGTCACCATTGTGCCAGGCAGCAAGCACTACAGGACAAAATCCCACAAACCCCTGCCTTCCTCAGAAAATGAGAAATGTTCAATGTATTCCCAGCAAATATTGTAACATCATGATAAAAGCTAAGAAAGTGTACTAGACTTGCATGCACCTTACAGAATTCTAGGTTTTGCTACCAATATCCTACAAAAGTGGAAATGATTTCCAGCTGAGTAGTGGTCAGAAGGCAATCTATGAAATACCTCACTGCACAGATAAAAACCAATAATTAGACCTCAGTGCTAATGAATTCTTCAGCAAATATGAATATAATCCACACAACAAGCAACACTATCTTGGTTTTTGCAACACTCTCTTGGTTTTTGACTGAAGAAATGAAATTTCGAGTATTCTGAATATAATCCCGAGATGTGGTAACACAAAAAAAAAAAAAAAAAAAAAAAAAAAGGCACAGAACAAATACAAAAACACATAAACACAACCTGTTTTGCACACAGGTACCGAGGGGTGATTTACTCCTACGACTTCTCCGTGGACCAGCTGGCTGTGGACAGCGTCCTGCCCATCTGCCGCTCCTCCTACGACGAGCTGGCAGGTTACAACTACAACATCGGCCTGGCAGTGCCCTACGACAGCATCTAGGGCACCCCTGGGCTGCTGGGCACAGTCAGGGCAAAATCCCTGTGGGACAAGCACCCCAAAAGCTGGTGTGGGCTGCAGAGAGCCCTGGAGCTGGGATATGTCACCCTGGGCGTGTCCAGGTCCAGCCTGGTGGAGTGGAGAGGCTGAGGAGGTGTGCTGGTTTGAAAGCAAAACCAGTGAGACTCCCAGTCAGAGGTATAATTTAAAAGGAGAAGAGAGGGGAAAAAAAGGTAAAATAAAATAAATGGAGCAATGCAACCTGACGCCCTGTTGGTCAGGGTGTTTGAAGCAGTCCAAAAGTGAGGAGTCATGGAGTGGCAGATGTGGTTTTGTAGGAGCAGAGATGATCCTGAGAGAGAAGGGTCCAGTCTTCCTCCAGGAATCCAGTGGAACCAGATATCTTGTGCTTCTGCATCTCAGTTTTTATCCAGGTAGGAATGGTTGGCTTCTCCCACTGGGTGGAGCATCTCAACTGGAATATGTCCTGCCCTTAGTGAGCCTTCATGGCCCATTAGCAGAAAATATCCCCCTGGAGGGAGGAGGGGTGGTGACAGAGATAAGAAACCCTGCCCCACCTGGTTTGAACAGCTGCCCCATTATCAGAAGGCACCTGCCCCTCTCCCCCCAGAGTTACAAGAGATAAAGAAAAAAAACATCTCCCCAACTGCTTTTAACAGATGAAATAGAAAACACATTTTTGGCTCTACAACCCAAGGCAGGAGGGAAAGGGAGCACTGCAGGGTGAACAAAAATCTTCCTGCTGCTTGTGGGAAGGATACTGCAGGTCCCATCTTGGTTCAGGCAGCCAGAGTGGGATGCTGAAGGGGTGGGAGGCTGGGAGCTCTCTGGGGAGTTCTTGCCTACTCCAGGAGGGGGAAAAAACCCACCAAGGACTTGGAAAGAGCATGTGCTGAGCCAGGTGTTTGAACTGTCTGTGCTGGTGTTGAGCTGCTGGTTCTTGTTTTCCTTGGAGTGCATTGGAATGTGCCTGGGAACAGGACTACAGGACAATGCACAAAAGGTTATGGTGGCTGGGAGAGGGATTGGGATGGAGAGAGGGAGGGGAAGGTTCCCCAGGCCAGGCTGGATGCTTGGGAACTCAGCAGGCCACACACACATCAAAATTGTTTTAGAACTAATTCTTTTTTAAATTCTTTAAAATCCTGGATTAAATGTTTTCTAATTGTAAGTGTACATCTGTCTGTGGAATTTTGTTGCTGAGCCTTTTAGGGTGAGCTGACCCCTCTGTTCACTGGGACAAAGGGCTGGCTCAGGTTGTCAGGTGTGTTCTGGGCTGGATCATGTCCTTCCACAGCAGCTGGAGGGTTTTCAGTGCTGTCCTTGCTTCCAGGCTGGGAATTATCATGGAGCAGAAGGGATGAAGTGGCCACAGTGCCCTCCCTGGGTACTGAACCCCAAAGCTGTGGGGAAGCACCAGGTGAAGGGCAGGAGGTGCTGTTCAGGTGGAAATGAGGAGTGAGGCTTTGCCTTAAGCTCAGGTAGCACTGACAGGTAAAACCAGTTTGGGGAACAAGAGCTCCAGTCTTGCGTGGATCTTTTTACTGATGTGAAATGATTTTATTGTGATTCGCCCTTGCAAACTTACTGGTGCAAACCAAGGCTGCGTCAGTTCTGTTTAATTTGGGGTTAAGTTTTAACTGACACCTTTTTTTCCTGGGTTAATGGAATCAGTGTAAAGAGCTGGGGAGAGGTGCAGGAATGTGCCCAAACCTGCAGGAGAGGGGCTGGGCTGGCACTTCACCCCTGTGCAGCCACTGAGACAGCCCTGCTGGGGTTCCTCCTCTGGCTTGGGGTGGTTTCCCATGACCCCTAGGCCAAAAATTTCACCTGTCAGGTTTTTAACTTACCTTTTTTCCCCATGTGATGGCTGCACAAAAAGTGCAAAGGGGCAAAGCCATTCCGTCTGACCAATAAATCCGATCTTTCATAAAGCTTTGGTCTTCCTTTGTTTTTTATTCCTCTGCCCTCCCGGGAAGCCAGCTCCCTCCATTCCTGGAGGAGCAGGAGGTGTCACGGATGCAGGGCTTGGACAAGAGCTCAGCTGAAACCTGACGAGTCAATAACGCTTTCTGTAGCACAAATGACTTTCGGGGGTTGCTCCAACCCTGTGACTGCCGTGTGCTGAGCTCCCGTGTCATTGTTCTCCCTTCCCCTTATCTCGCCTCATTATCTGGGAACAGCTTTGTTCCTCCTCCCTCTCCCTGCTGCAAGGAGCAGATAAGTTTGTGCGGTGCCCACGTCAGCCCTTTTCCCGGAGTCCTCCCCCGCCTTCCTGCTTCTCCATCCCGGGAAAGGGGATTTGCAGCACCTGCAGGAGCAGCTGTGCCCCTCCTGAGCCCGAGCTCACCTGCGCTGGAGATGGAGCTCCCGGTGCCCGCAGCTCCCCCGGGGCTGCTCCTTGGGGTCTTTCCCACCCAGCTCTGCTTTCCTGCCCTGCCCACCTCTGTCACTCCCTGTCCTGGCTGCTGTCACAGAGGGGAGGCAGACCTGGGGGAGAGAGCCTGTTCCAGGTCAGGATTTGTGCCACTGGCAGGTTTTTTATCCTGGACGTCCAGCCTCTGGGCCAAATTCCTCTTCAGGGAAGAGCTGCAGGTGGGGCTTTCCTCTGTCACCCCTGCCTCAGACAGGGCCACTCAAAGGAACAAGGAACTCCTCAAAGTTCAGCTGAGAAACACCAGCTGCAAGTGGCTGCCACGTGGCTGTGGGGTCTGTGCTGCCTCCTGCTCTTCCCTCCTTTCCTGGGCAGGTGTCCCCTTGTTTGGTCCCTCCTGCCATTCCCAAGCTCCAGAGTGGCTGATGGATGAGGGGGAATGGTGGGGAGATGGGTCAAGCTGTGCCAGCTGTGCCAACACCCACCTGTCCAGGGTCCTGCCCTGCAGTCCTGGGGTCACTCAGTCCCCATCTCCAGTCCTGGGGTCACTCAGTCCCATCTCCAGTCCTGGGGTCACTCAGTCCCATCTCCAGTCCTGGGGTCACTCAGTCCCCATCTCCAGTCCTGGGGTCACTCAGTCCCCATCTCCAGTTCTGGGGTCACTCAGTCTCCATCTCCAGTCCTGGGGTCACTCAGTTTTCCTCTCCAATCCCAGGAGCCTCCCCCCTCTCTGATGCTGCCCAGCCTTTATCAGCCTCCCTGGAGTTTTCCAATTTCTGACAAAGCAGCTCCAGTTTTCCAGTCACCCTCTGCTGACCGCTGCTGGGATCTGCCACAGAGGCTCAGCCCTGTCCTGGCCCTACGACAGCAGCTTTATCCTTTACGGAATGCTGCGGGCTCTGCAGGGTTTTGCTGGGCAGAAGCTCGACCCTTGCCAGGTTTCCCGGGGCTCTGCCAGATTTTCCTGTGATTTTCAGGATTGTCATCATCCCCGGTTTGCTGTGTGTAACATCAGCAGCCTGTGGTGCTGCAGTGATGCTCCTGCCCGTCCTGGGGGCTCCTCACCTCCCTCCCTTTGCTGGGCTGAGCTTTAGGCTCAGCTTCCCCGCTCCCTCCCTGTCACCTGCTCTGCCCAACCCTCCCTCCCTGCTCTCCACCCCTCCCATTTCCCACAGAGAATTCCCTACACAAGCAGAGGGAAAAACCGCTGCAGCCCGAAAGTGCTGGGTCCTGCCTCTGTTTTCCCAACCTCCCACATTTCCCTTGCCACTCAGGGGGCAGCTAATTAACTCCAGGGATAATAATTATCCTCTCGTCCCTCCTCCTCCTCGCTCCTCCTGGCCTCTGCTTCCCTGCATTGCCCGTGCTGGTGCGGATCCTCTTGGATCATTCCTCCAAGGAAATCGGGGGAGTGGGACCCGATCCTATTAACCCCTGCAGCCCCAGCTGGGAGGTTTGGGGGCAGAAAAGGGATTTTTCAGGCACCCAGGAGCTGGAGCAGCTGGAATAGGGAGTGCGATAGTCCGGCAGCGTCTGCCTGGAAATTTTACTGAGAAAGCAGGGAAAGGAGCCGGGGTCGGCTGCGGAAACCTGGGGGTTTGGGGAGGAGCTGCATCTTGTGCATGGGGTGGGGAGGGAGCCCTGGGGGTCCGGCACAGGGAGGAGGAGGAGATGGTCAGCAGGAGGAGGAGGAGGAAGAGGAGGAGGAGGAGGATGAAGAGGAGGAGGACGTTCTTCTGCCCAGGCGGTGCCGGTGTGGTGCCCAAAAGGGCCCAGGGAGGGCAGGAGGGAATCCCGGAGCCCTGCAAAGGCAGCCCCAGGAGCCTGCAGGGACCGAAAGGCTCCTCCGGGAGAGCCGGCAGCTCCATCCTCACTTTCCGCATCCAGCCCAGCTCCCCCCCGCCAGCCCCTCGGGCTCCGGCAGCGCTGCCCGGCGCTCTGGGGGACGTTCCCAGCCTGGAGATGGGCTCAGCTCCGTGCCCCGGGCTCAGCTCCGTGCCCCGGGCTCAGCACCGAGCCGTGCGGTGCCTGCGGGCCGGGACTGCATTGCAGGGGAGGTCTGTCTGTCTGTCTGTCTGTCTGTCTGTCCGTCCTTCCCCAGCTCCAGCGGAGGGACGCGGCGACTTCGGAGGGGACAGAGCCCCTGAGGGAAACCCTAAAAGCGCCCTCGGGGTGGGGCTGGCTGAGCAGAGACCCCCCCGGTGGTGTGGAAAAGAAGGAGAAAGCGTTGCTGCCCCGAGGCAGGGATGCGCTGGGTGCTGAGGGGATGCGGGGGTGACAGCAGGGCCGGGGGGCTCCGCAGCCCCCGCTCCTGCAGCCCCTCAGCTGCCGCTTGTGCTGCTCCCACCGCCTGCAAGGGTCACCAGGGGAAGCTGGTTTTTTTGTTGGTTTTTTTCTTTTTTTTTTTTCTTTTTTTTTTTTTCTTTTTTTCTTTTTTTTTTTCTTTTTTTTTTCTTTTTTTTATATATATGAAAAAATTTATATATTTTATATATATATAAAATTATATTTTTATATATATAAAATTATATATAATTTTATAATTATTTATATATATATCTATAAAATAAATAAATCTCCCCTGCTTTTCTAAAAATAGCCATTGCCTTTTTTTTTTTTTTTTTTTTTTTTTTTTTTTTTTTTTTTTTTTTTTTTCCCTGCCTCCCTCCCCGGCTCAGGCTGCCTTAGAGACAGAAACCCGCCTGGAGCCATCCAGTTATTAATCCCAGTAAACAACAACCCCGCCGTCTCTCCGGTGCCTTGTTCTAGCGGGAACATGTGGGGGCTGGAGCCACCTGGTTGCCAGGAGCCCACGTCCCCCGTGTCCCTGCTCCCGGCTCCTGCTGCCTGGCTCCGGCCCCAGGCACAGCCAGGGGGGCTGCTTTGGGATTAAATTGGGAACATTCCTTGTGTCGCTGCAGGATGCAGAGCGGGATGTGGTTGTCCCTGCAGGCGCTGGGGGTGCTGCCTTCACCTCCTGCCCCTCAGCATCCCATCCCATCCCTGCCTGGATCAGCCGGGCAGCTCCTTCCCCACAGCAGCAGAAGCTAAAAATCCAGATTTATGGGGCAGCCAGGATTTGTGGGGAGGCTTTCTGCTCGGGGAAACACTCCAGCGCCGAGTGACGGATGGACGGAACATTTCTCAGCCAAGGACTAAAAAGAGAAATATCTTTTATTACAGATAAAAGCCTCTGAAGTTCCTAGAGAGCAGAGGGCAGCCCCAGCGTGGGGAGGGCACAGGGAGCCAGGACACGGAGCTGCAGCTGGGTCCTCCTCCTCCTCCTCCTCCTCCTCCTCAGTAGCAGTGAGCGATGGTGTCCACGTTGAGGAAGCGGACGTGCATCTTGGTCTCGATGTCGATGCCCTGCCACATCTGCCGGGGGGGGGGGGACCTGAGCGGGGCCGGGGGCCGCACCCCCGCTCCCCGGGCCCGCCCCGGCCCCTCCTCCGGGGGGACAGCGGCGGAGGTGTCACCGACCTTCAGGAAATCCTCGAAGGTGATGCCCTCGTACACCTGGTCCGGGCCCTGTGGCGGTGAGAGAGGAAACATCGCAGCTGCCCCAGGGTGATGGGGAAGGGGTGGCTCAGGGATGTCCCCTGGGGGCTGAGGGACACGTCCCCCATGGGTTCCCAGTGCTGGCCCTGCCCTGTAGCCTATGGCCAGCCCAAAACTGGCTCCCAAACCCCCTGGGCTGCAAGGAGCAGCTTTTCCATAGGGAGTAAGGATGGGGGGGGGGGGGGGGGGGGGTTATGGGATGCTGCTCGTTGATCCCCCCACTGGGCTCTTCTCACGAGAAAACACCACCCTGGAAGCTGCAAAAACATCTCCAGGTGGGACAGGGAGATGCCCTGGGAGGCAGGGACACCTCCCAGCCCCGTTTTGGGTGCCAGCAGAGCCCCTCAGTGGCACGGCAGAGCTCCCACCATTTGTCCCACGCAGATGCTGGCTGCCTCCATCATGGCCCCGTCGGCGATGGACCGAGCCGACTCCTTCTCCAGGTGGGGGTTCCCTGACAGCAGCTCCTCCACCACCTGCAAGGCACAGGGTGAGCTCCAGGCCTGGGGGGGGGCACGGGGGAGGGAAGGAGGGAGCCCAAGTTACATTTCTGTACTCCTGCAGCGTGATCTTCCCGTCGTGGTCCGAGTCGTACATGTGGAACAGGACTGGCAGGGACAGGAGGAGACGGCGGGGTCAGGGCAGCACCTTCCCACCACCTCCCCCCTCCCCAAAAAAAAAAACCAACCCCAAAGCCTCTCTCTCTCTCTGGGGGAGCCTCACATTTCAGCTTCTCCTTGCGGAAGCGGTCGAGCTGCTCCTCGTCCATGTTCATCTCGATGGGTCTGAAGTAGGACATGATGGTCAGGAAGTCCTCGAAGTTGATCTCGTCCGCCAGCCCGTCCGACTCCTGCCGCAGGTTCCTGGGGGGGACCAGAGCCCAGGGTGAGAGGAACCCCCCAGGCACCCACCCCCAAAGCCATCACAGCCCTCCCAGCAGAGCTTTAGGACGGGTTTGTCCCTGTCCTGGGGTGGCGTTGTGATGTATCCCCAATTTGTAACCCCAAACCTGTTGGGTTTCTGTTGGGTGTTACACTCTGTGCCTTTAATTTGGGTCTGAGAGTAAAACGGGAAGAGAAGCACACGGTTTGTTTTCAGAAACCTCTCGGACTGGCCTTGAAGAGTGGGAGTCACTGGCACACAGACGGTGAGGCTTTTTGTTTTGTTTTTGGTTTATTTTCTCAGCACTCACTTTCTACTTTGCTTTGTAGCTCGTCAGCGTAGCTTAGTTAAGCCTGAGAAGCTTCGCATTTCTTTTCTTTCCTTTTTTCCTTTTTTCCCCTTTTTTCCCCTTTTTCGGAACTGTTCAAACCTCCCCCCAGACTGAGGACCTGGGGGGCACTGGGGGAGTTTGCACCTGGGACTCACCGGGATCCACCCTGCACAGCAACTTCCACCAGCGCTGGGAAGAAGTGAGAGCAGAAACCATCCACGGGAAGGACTTTGTTCTCCTTAATTCATCATCTGGTATTGTTCAATTTATTGTGCTGGGGGAGTGCTTTGCTGGTCTAATAAACAGGTTTCTTTCCACTTTCTCTCTGAGGAGTTTTCTCCCAAACCGGTTGGGGGAGGGGAGGGAGGGTTTCCCCAGGAGTTCTCCTCCCAAAGTGGCCTCAAACCATCGCAGTCCCTAAGATTTTGCTCAAGTTTTCCACCCTGGACTTCAGGGAGAAGATCCTTGCCCAGCCCCATCCCATTTCCCGAGGATGAATCCTCCCTCCCTGGGTGCTGGGGGTTGCTCACCGCTTGTCAAAAAAGGCGTGGACGATTTTCCCCCGGATGGGGTTGAACTCCAGGTCGGGGATGCTGTCAAAGTTCTCCTTGCTGCAGAGGGGACAGAGAGAGCCTGGGACAGCCTCAGGGAGGTGGGGAGGAGGGAGAGGCCACCCCGAGACCCGAGCCCTTCCTTGCAAAGCAATCACGGGAAAACAAAGAGGTTTTGGATAAAAACCCTGCTTTGCTTCCCTTCAGGCTGAGAGCAGAGCCGTGCTCAGGGGTTTGGGGTCTTGGGGAAGCTCTTGGGATGACCCCAGGGCCCTTTGCATGGCTCCACCTGCTGTGGATTTGGGAGTTTTTCCCGGGATAAAGGCCTCAAGCAGGGCTCAACAAGGCACAGGAAGGAGATGCTGCTGCCCACCCTCCCCTCAGCCTCCTGCCGAGCCCGTGCTGGGCATTTTCTCTCCATCATTTACACAGGAGCCAAGGAATAAGCCCCAGGAGGAGGGAGCAGAGGGAGCTTGGAGCTGTCCTGGGCTGCACAATTCCCTGTGCAGGGACAGAGGGACCAGAGCAACTGCAACCTTCCCTTCCCTCCCCAAAACAGACTTCGAAGCTGGAATTTCCATGGGGCTGGAATTTCCATGGGGCTGGAATTGCAGTGGGGCTGGAATTGCAGTGGGGCTGGAATTGCAGTGGGGCTGGAATTGCAGTGGGGCTGGAATTTCCCTACCGGATTGTCAGCTGGTCCTGGCTCAGCTGCTTGAAGCGCCGGTGCAGGTGCTCGATCTGCTCCGAGGTGACTGCCAGGAGAGGAGAGAGGGGAGAGGGGCTGAGCTCCTGGGGACCCCTGGGACACCCCCCCTCCGTGTCTGTCCCCACCCCCAGCAGGGCCCTGGGCACGGCTGAGCCACCCCCACTGCCCTTTGGCAGCTCTGTGCAGGCTCCAGCTGTGTCCCTGTCCCTGTCCTGGCTGCAGGGTTGGAGCCAAGGGCTGCTGGATCCCCTGGCCCAGCCTGGAATGGCACAGGGGGATCCCATCCCCGCTCAGGATCCCTGGTGCCAGGGCACTGGAACATTTCCTGGCATCTCTTTTGGGGTTGTTGTCTCCCTGGGCAGAGCTGTGCCCAGGGAGTTCCTCTCTGCAGCCAGGAGGTTCCTCCATGTCCACAGCCACGGCTGCTGCAGGAAATAACTCTGGGGTCAGAAATCCTGACAGCAGCCATCCTCCCCTTGCCAGGGAAGGACACAAAGGGAGCCCAGCAGCAAACCCCAACATCAAGGCCTGCCTTTGGAATTGCTGCCACTGCTCAGGATGAACCTCAAACCATCGGGGAGGCACCAACCCCACCCGGGGTAGGGCTGGAAGGGGGGACCAGCAGCTCCCTTGCAGCCCCACAAGTGCTGGGGTCCCAGCCACTGCCCTGACCCCCCTGCACAGGTGAGTTTATCTTCCCCAGCTCCTCCCCAGGGGCTGTAGCTGAGCTCTAACCCCCCCAGAGCCTGACTCCTGTGCAAATATTGACAGAGGCCGTTCCCAGGAGGCAGGAGCTGTGTCTCTGTGAGCTGGGGGTGTCTGTCTGGGCACCCACAGGCTCCTGCAACCCCGGCTGGGGCCGGGCACGGGGCAGGGCTGCCCCAGCAGCTGGAAATCAGCCACTCCTGGCATCCTGGAGAGACATGAAAGCACATCAAAGTGTCACTGAGGGGGTGCAGAGGGTTAATTGCAAGGCAGCGGGGTCAGAGCTGGGCTGAGCTGCCTCCCTCGCTCCCTTTGGTGATGTTTAAATCATCTCCTTTGCTGCTGCTTCACAGCCTGGAAATAGCAACCCTATTGATCAGCCCTCTGCTCCCAGCCTGGAAAACCCAGCAGGCTGAGCCTGAGCCCTGTGCCTGCCTGGATCTCGCCAGCACCTTCACAGGATGGGCTTCAAGCCCCTTTCTTCACCCCCTTGACCCCACTGGCTCCCCAGGCCCCATTGATCCACCCCTTGGAGGTTTTTTTTCTGGTTTTCTCCCCTAATCCCTCCTGCTCTCCACACTCACCCATGGGAACTTTCCCCGGAGTTTGCTTTCCAATTTTGGCCATGGAGAAGTGACCTTTCACTCCCTGGCCTGACGACATCGCTGTCACCATGGGAGCAGCTGGGCCACCCAGCCCTCAGCATCTGGGACTTGGGGCAGCACCAAAGAGCTTTGATCTCTCAGGAAAAGAATGTCCCAGGCACCAGGAGGACAAAGAGCTGGGCTCAGTGGCTGGGTGCTGATGGTTGGGCCAGCCCTGAAAGCCCTGGAAGCCTGGATGAGGCTTTTCCTGGATGAGACTTTTCCTGGATGAGGCTTTTCTTCCCTCCAAGCCCCAAAAGACTGGATGAGGCTTTTCTTCCCTCCAAGCCCCAAAAGACTGGATGAGGCTTTTCCTCCCTCTCAGCCCTAAAAGGCTGGATGAGATTTTTCTTCCCTCTCAGCCCTGAAAGGCTGGATGAGGTTTTTCCTCCCTCTCAGCCCTAAAAGGCTGGATGAGGCTTTTCCTCCCTCCCTGCCCCAAAAGGCTGGATGAGGCTTTTCCTCCCTCTCAGCCCCAAAAGACTGGATGAGGCTTTTCCTCCCTCCCTGCCCCAAAAGGCTGGATGAGGCTTTTCCTGGATGAGGCTTTTCCTCCCTCTTCCTCTCAGGGCACCTCTCCCAGCGTGGCTCTGGCCTGTGAAGGTGGCAGAGCTCGGCTGTTTTCCAGAAAAAAAAAAAAAAAAAATAAAAAGGGAAAATGTGCAGAAAAAGCAAAAGCTTTGCAGGGAGCAGGGCTGGCTCAAGGGCAGCAGAGGCTGCTCACAGCCCTGAGAAGCATCCTGATGCTGCAGGCCTGTGGCCAAGCACGGCAGCCTCTGCTAATGGGGGAAAAACTGGGATTTAAACCCAAGGCAGCTGGGCTTGCTGAGCCCAGCCTTGCCTGGTTTGTGCTGCTTGAGCAGAGGGAAAAGGGCACCGAGGGGGCTCAGCCCTCCCTGGGGGAGCAGCCTGGCTGCAGGGAATGGTCACAGCAGCCCGGGAAGAGCCGCTTCACCCCGGAGAGGCGCTGCTGCAGCTTCGGGATGGAGCACACGGAGGGGAACCGGCCCCGAGCAGCCCCTCAGGGTGCCCCTGCTTGGGGGAGAAGGCAAAGGAACAAGGCACGGGCACCTCTGCCCTGTCCCTGCTCGTCCCACGGGACCCAGGGTGGCTGCAGTGCCCTGCACGAGGTCGGACCGCAGCAGCAAGGCTGCGAATCTCCCGAATTCCAGGGATTTTGGCAGCAGCCACAGCACGGTGGGAGCTCCGTGAGCACCCCGTGCACCCCAGTCATGGCTTGGAGTTGTGGGCTCTCCCTGCCCTCCCCTCCTCTGGTTTCCATGAGATTTTTGGGTGCTGCCCTTGCAAACTCCTCCCTGGGGTTGGTTCAGGGGGCGCCGGGGCAGGAGCTGCTGCAGGCTCCGCGGGCCAGGGGGTCCCCAAAAACCTCCTCCCACCCTGGGCTGGCACCCCGTGGGGTCCCCAAGCTCCTGAGCGCCCCGGGGTGCTGAGTGGGGTGCGGAGGGCTCAGCCCTCCCTCGGGGAGGAGGAGGAGAGGGGATGAAGGGAGATGTGACCCCAGGAGCAGCAGCAGCGCTGGGGACAATCCCTGGACCCTCGGAGACCCTTTGGCCGCGGGCAGAGCTGCCCCTCGGCCCTGCCTCCATCACAGCCCGGAGGAGCCGGGCGGGAGCACCTCTGTCCCCGTGCCCGGAGCGGTGACACCTCCCAGAACCGACAGGGCCACCCTGTCCCACGCCCCGGTCCCTGCGGGGAGCCCCGGGCAGCTTCCCTGCTCCTTTCCCTGCTGCTCCCTCCATGCCAAAGCCCCGAGGGTGTCACGGCCCGGTGGCTCCGGGGCAGAGCAGCCGTGCGGGGACAATTCCCTGCCCGGTGGCTCCGGGGCAGAGCCTGGCTGGGGTTGGCACGTGTGGCCGCTCGACGCCCCCGGCTCCCGGCGTTGTGGCCCAGGGTGACATGCTGGCACCCTCTGGTGACAGCCCTACACCCTCCCCTCTCTCATCCGCGTCCCCTTCGTGCCGCGGGTGTCACATCCTGCTCCCCCCACCCCAGCCCAGCCCAGGTGACACCTCCGCTCGGCATTTCCTGCATCCCCCCCCCCCACCGCGGGTGACACGACACGTCCTGCATCCCCCTCCCCTGCTCCAGCGTCACCTCCTGCAGCCCCCCGGCCACCCAGGTGACATTTCCTGTTCGCGCCCCCTCCCTCCCCGGGTGACCCCTCCTGCAGCCCCGCTCCCGTGTCCCCCCCCGGGCCGGGGGCTGCGGGGCGAACCGAGGCTGGGGGAGCCGCGGTGCTCGGTACTCACAGCCCGTCCTGTCGGCCAGCTCCCGCATCTCGGCGGGCACGGAGTGCGCGGAGCCCATCCCGGGCCGTGCCGGGAGCGGCGCCGCGGGCGCTGCACCGGAGCCGCCGCCGCTTTTAAAGGGCGGGCGCGGCGGGGAGGCGGCGGCGGCGGCGGCGGAGGCGCGGCGGCCCCGGGTCCCTGCGCGCTCCCCCCGGGTCCCTGCGCGCCCCCGGGTCCCTGCGCGCCCCCGGGGCCCTGCGCGCCCCCCTGGTCCCTGCGCGCCCCTGGGTCCCTGCGCGCCCCCCGGGTCCCTGCGCGCCCCCGGGTCCTTGCGCGCCCCCAGGTCCCTGCGCGCCCCCGGGTCCCTGCGCGCCCCCGGGTCCCTGCGCTCCCCCCGGGTCCCTGCGCTCCCCGGGTCCCTGCGCGCCCCCGGGTCCCTGCGCTCCCCCCGGGGCCCTGCGCGCCCCCGGGTCCCTGCGCTCCCCCCGGGTCCCTGCGCGCCCCCGGGTCCCTGCGCGCCCCCGGGGCCCTGCGCTCCCCCCGGGTCCCTGCGCGCTCCCCGGGTCCCTGCGCGCCCCTGGGTCCCTGCGCTCCCCCCGGGTCCCTGCGCGCCCCCTGGTCCCTGCGCGCTCCCCCGGGTCCCTGCGCTCCCCCGGGTCCCTGCGCGCCCCCCGGGTCCCTGCGCGCCCCCGCCCAGAGGCAGCGCGGGGACCGCGGGGGTGGCACCTCCGGGAGCGGGGACAGCCCCGGGCAGCGATCCCCGAGAGGGGCGCGGAGCCGCCCCCGCCTGTCCCGGTGCGGGATCGGGGTCTCCCCGCAGCAGCTCCCACCCGAACCCCTCGGCTGCCGCAGCCCCGGCACTGCCCGGGCTCTGCCCTCCCAGAGAGCACCCAGGACCCCCATAACGGGGGAGGGCTTCCCCGTGTTATAAACGCAGGATTTGGAGTTGGCTTTTGGCATATAGCAAGCTGATTTCTTTATGTGTAACATGGGAAGGTTGTATTGTATGTTCGTTTATTAACGGGATTTGGAAAATGTGATAGATGAATGTTCTTAGGTTGTAGCAAAGTAGAGATGGGGTTGTTGGTTTTTTGGTAACTCCTCAAATAGATGGAAGATGGGAGGGGCATCTGGAATTCCTAAAGCTAAGGAACAATTGTGCTTTTTTGAGGAAGACAGATTTACCACCTCCATCCAGACTGTATGGAGCCTCATAAATAAACTGTGTGCTTAAGGGGGAGGGTCTTGAAACCAAAATGAATATTTGAATCATGTATTATTAGCTCATTTAAATATGTAACACAGAAATCCTTAAAACAAAGGATCTGAAAGGAGACGGGGTGCTGATCTTGTTGGTATCAGCACCTCGGCCGAAAAGAGCTTTGTGGATTTTTTGGGGTGTTTTTTTTTTGTGTTTGTGTGTGGTTTGTTTTTGTTTTTTTTTTTTTTTTGTGTGTGGGTGGGTTTTTTTTTTTTTTTTGTTGTTGTTGTTTTTTGTCTCCTTATTGTCTATTTTATTTTACTTTTATTAAACTTACAAATTTTACATAAAAAGTGAATCGTGTTTTTCACACCCGGGAGGCAGCGTGGCAGAGCCCGGGGTTCTGTGGCCGTGTCTCCCTCCCCGGCACAGCGGCACTGGCAGCGACAGGGACAGGGACAGGGACAGGTCACCCTGCCGGGGGCAGAGGGAAGAGCAAAGCCCTTCCAGGACAGCACAGCACACACCGCAGCACTTAGGTAGCGAGTCAATGTTGTTTATTTCTTTAAAGCCAACTATAAACAGGAAAGGAATGAAATCATTTCCAGCCTCCAGCTGCCCGGGGGAAAATACCTGTTTATAAATAAAAAAGGGAGAAAGGAGGAGATGTCCCCATCTTGCAACTCTCAGTGTCGGGGAGCCCTGGGGCTCAGGGCTCCTCACCCTCCATTCCTGGGCCAGCAGTTTCCCATCCAATGTGGAATTTTGCCCAGCCCAGGCACTTCCAGGCGGGAGGAGGAGGGCAGGAGGGGGATACATGCAGCACTCTGCCCCGTGGGGGAATGGCCAGCAGGGAGACAGGCAGAGCTGGGATATCCCTGGGATGCCCAGAATGGGCCAGGACAGGACCTGGGGGCAGCTCGTGTGCAGGTGGAGGGGCCTGGAGGGGACCAGGAGATCCAAGGGATCCCTCTCCAGCCCTTTCCTCCTCATCCTCCTGCCCCAGAGGGCACAGCTCTCCCTGCCCACAGGCTGCTCTGGAGGGTGCTGGGGCTTGGTTTTCCTGCAGAGATTGGAGACAAACTCCGTGGGTCATCAGCCCTCGGCTGGGTCAGGCTGCTCTCGGTGTGTTCCTGCCTGGCAGGATGGCTCCAAAGGGGCTGGAAGTGCTTCCCAAGAGGATCCAGGAGCTGCCCCTCCCCGCCCTTTTGCTGCTGGAGGGGCACCAGCAGCTCCTCAGCCTGGCCTGGGGCAGCAGCAGGTGGAGACCTTGGCCTCCAAGGATGGACAAACCTCCCAGGGCTGCTGCTGCCCACAGGAGTCTGAGAAAGCCTGGGAAGGGCAGTGCCTGGAACATCCCTGAGTGCCAAAGCTGGGAGCCAGCCCTGCCTTCTCCTTAGGATCCAGAGTGTGAGCACTCCTCGCTCCCTGCCCCTGCCCAGCCTCCTCTTCCCCCCTTCTGTCGTTTTTCCTTCACCCTCTGCATTTTCACATGAGAGCACCGGGGCTGCTCTGCCCCCAGCACGGGGGAAGGGAGAACAGGGCAGGAGCTGCAGGGAACTCACCCCCTGCTCTCCCAGGAGTCACAGGAGGGAGAGGCAATTCCACCTGCCCCAGAAAGCCACAGCAGCCTTCCTGGGAGAGCTCACACAGACAGGACAGGACAGGACAAAGCCCCAGGGACAGCAGCAGCACCTTTAGCAGGGACACCACGGACCCAGACATCACTGACAGACACAGGGAGCTTTTGGGATTCATTGTTGTCCTCCTGGGGAAAAGGTGACTGTGCCCGTGCTGCCAGGAGGGGAGGGGGCACAGCCAGACCCCAAATTTCACCCCAAAGAGGTATCCCACAGGGCTGCAGCCTCTGGGAACCCAGGTGCATTCCAAGAGGCTGTTCCAGCACAGACAGGGATACCCTGGGGCATTTCCAGCTTTCCCTGCCCACCCTGGATGTACCCTGGGGCATTTCCAGCTTTCCCTGCCCACCCTGGATGTGCCCTGGGGGGGTTTCCAGCTTTCCCTGCCCCCCCTGGATGTGCCCTGGGGCATTTCCAGCTTTCCCTGCCCACCCTGGATGTGCCCTGGGGGGTTTCCAGCTTTCCCTGCCCACCCTGGATGTGCCCTGGGGGGTTTCCAGCTTTCCCTGCCCACCCTGGATGGAGCCTGGGGGGTTTCCAGCTTTCCCTGCCCACCCTGGATGTGCCCTGGGGGGTTTCCACCTTTCCCTGCCCACCCTGGATGTGCCCTAGGGGGGTTTCCAGCTTTCCCTGCCCACCCTGGATGTGCCCTGGGGGTTTCCAGCTTTCCCTGCCCACCCTGGATGTGCCCTGGGGGTTTCCAGCTTTCCCTGCCCACCCTGGATGTGCCCTGGGGGTTTCCAGCTTTCCCTGCCCACCCTGGATGTGCCCTGGGGGGTTTCCAGCTTTCCCTGCCCACCCTGGATATGCCCTGGGGCTTTCCAGCTTTCCCTGCCCACCCTGGATGTGCCCTGGGGGTTTCCAGCTTTCCCTGCCCACCCTGGATGTGCCCTGGGGGGTTTCCAGCTTTCCCTGCCCACCCTGGATGTGCCCTGGGGGGGTTTCCAGCTTTCCCTGCCCACCCTGGATGTGCCCTGGGGGGGTTTCCAGCTTTCCCTGGCCACCCTGGATGTGCCCTGGGGGGGTTTCCAGCTTTCCCTGCCCACCCTGGATGTACCCTGGGGCATTTCCAGCTTTCCCTGCCCACCCTGGATGTGTCCTGAGGGGTTTCCAGCTTTCCCTGCCCACCCTGGATGTACCCTGGGGGGTTTCCAGCTTTCCCTGCCCACCCTGGATGTCAGGCTGAGGCCTCCCACAGCAGTAGGTGCTGACAGGGAAGTTTCTCCTCACCAAGGTGAAAGACTCCACCCGGGGCAAGCAGCACTGGAGGCAGTGAGGACACCCTT
Source organism: Phylloscopus collybita (assembly GCA_027886175.1). Classification (NCBI taxonomy): domain Eukaryota; kingdom Metazoa; phylum Chordata; class Aves; order Passeriformes; family Phylloscopidae; genus Phylloscopus; species Phylloscopus collybita. The sequence continues at coordinate 14,767,851 of JAJNNQ010000045.1, forward strand.
CCTAAATGGGAAACCAAGGGAACCCACCATTCCCTTTGGGTTTGTCTCAAATCCCAAAATCTGACTTGGCCCCTGGGCTGAGGCTGTGTGGAAAACACACTGGAGCAGCCCAATCTTTTCCAAATTTGGCACCTCTAAGGCTGTGCTGGTGCTCTGGGTGACCCCAACACCCACAGCCTGGTTACAGATGTGGGCAGCACGCAGAGCTGTGTGAGGTCACAGTTCCCCCAAAACTCCTGCCAGAGGGATGAGGATTTAGTTCCAGGGCTGCTGGGCTGCCCTGAGTACCCAAGCCTGTCCCCCTCTGCACCCCAGGGCACACCAGTCTATGGTGAGCAACAGCTCAGATTTCCTCCTGGGCCAGGCTCTTCCCAAAAGGGACAGGAAGGGCCCTGCTGGCTGCTCTGGGACCCCTGCAGCACCCAGCACCTTTCCAGGTGGCTTGGTAAGCCCTGGCCAGTTCTCAGGGAAACTCTGGGTGCTCTCTGTTGGCTCCCTCAGGGCAGGACTGTACCTGGGGCAGCTCCTCCTGCTGAATTCCAGCTCCTCTGGAATTTCTGCATGCACTGGAGAGAGGCCCAGGTGTCAACAGCACAAAATCCCAGGAATCTTGCTGACAGCTGGGAATGGGGATGAGGAGCCCAAGCCCTGCTCTGCCCATTCTCAGCCACCTTGGGACTCACCAGCCCCATTCCCAACCCCGCATCCCTGCCAGGAATCTTTTGGGATCCTTGTCAAAACGGGCTGGGGTCTGCTCCAACCCTCAAGAACATGGATTTTTGGATGAGGATTCCCTCACCTGCTGCACAATGGAAACTCCTCCCTCCCTCCCAGTTCATGTCAGTACAGGCCTGGGATAGTGAAGGTGTCCCTGCCCATGGAACAAGAGGAGCTTTAAGGTCCTTCCCAGCCCAAACCATTTGGGATTCTGACTCTTTAAAAAAGCCAGAGCTGTGCTTGCAGCAGAGCCCCCTCAGCATTCCTCACACTCTCCCCACAGGCTGCTCTTCCTGGAGCCCCAGACCCCTGCAGACCACCACCACCACCACCGTGCTGGGCTCTCAGCATTTATTTCCACACCAAACCAGTGCTCAGAGTTGCAGGAGGTGACATGCAGGGCAGGCATTGCTGGAGAGGAGGGCTGTGATTCCACGTGGAGATACCTGTAGTGCTTAAGAGACTAAAGAGCATCCACCTACCTCTACAGGGCCCTAACTGTCAGCTCGGAGAGAGGAATGACCGTGCTGCAAGTGGACAGCGACAGGAGACAGGAGCTGCAGCTAACTCTACACACACTGCTTCAGAAACCACAAAGATATGCACAAACACTGTGTCACTCTGCACCCCACAGCCCCTGAGCCCAGAGGAAAACCTCTTCTGCAGTGGTTCTGCCTGGGCCCTGAAGTCAAGGTTAAAAGTCACGTGCCTCGAGCTGCTCAAGCTCCTCCCTTGTAGGCAGCCAAGTCTGTGCCTCCCTAGAATCCTTTCTCTTTTGGCAAGAAGGAAGAAGGCCTCGAGCTGCAGGAGTTAATATCTTGCTTCCATAATGGTTTGGCTGACTCCAGGGATGGCCAGCTTCCAGTCACCGTTCCACTGTATTGCATAAATACCTATTGGAAAGAAGAATTGGAGGTGGGAGCTGCGTGTCCATCCAGGTGGCTCTGAGGTCCCACCAAACATCTCCACGAGCTTCCAAATCCTCCTGGGAACACTCATGGCTGTGCCACGGATCCCACCTCGGACACACACGATGGACAGACCCCAAAACAAGGTCAGGGCACGGGCTGGGTGTGTTCAGCAGGCATGGAAAAGGGCCAGGAGCTCCTCCTTTGCTTCCAGAGTCTCTGCCTTCGCTGAGGTGTGGCCACCTGGGTCAGCCCTGCTCGCCACCCCACCAGCCTCACTGCTGCTGGCTGTGTGCATGGAGCTCTTGCCCAGGCCCAGAGGGATATTGCCAGGCCCAGAAGGACATTCGGGGTTGGAAGAGTAGCTCTAGGAACAATCAGACTACAGAGGTGAAGCAATACCTGACCCAAAAATTCAGACAGGAGAAGACAACAGTGAAACGTGAGAGACTTTTAAAAACTATTGCCTGCATGGGATGGACACTCAAACCAAACCAGACAGACATAGCCAAACAAAAATACTGCCAGGACAAGCAACTTCCTTCTCTGGAAGAGGGAGCTCCTCCATGTTCCACACCAGGATCTCGCTGTGCTGACCTTTCTAAGGCCACCACAGAAGGAGTAGAAGGTGCAGAGCCTTCCCAAGCAGAACGCTCCTGGCACAGCCATCCCTGCAAGATCCTCCTGCTGGGCCTCAAGTACCAAAGTGTCCCCGTGCCTTTGGGCCAGGATGGGCAGGCAGACAACGGGAAGATGCTGTAGCACCAGTTTCCAAGTTCAACGCAGCTCTCGATGCATTAAGCCAAAGGATTGTCACCAAACTTGCTTCCCAAAGGCAAGTTCTGCGAAGAGGGTAAAGCTACACTCCAGCTGCTTCTGTCCCCAGGCTGCCTTTGGCACTCACTCCTTGCATGAGCTGTAAATTTTCTGCACCGTGGCTCGGGTGAGCTCCAAATCCTCCGGGTACCGAATCTCCAGCTCGGTATTTGCCAGGTAGTGCAGGCCGGTGAACTCGGAGAAATAGCGGCCGATGTCGGGGTGAGGGATCTCCCGAGGCTCGGAGTTGTACTCCAGGTTCTCTGGGAGGGAAGGAAAGCAGCAGTTCAGCACCACAGCAAGGGCCTGCTGCCAGGCAGCGAACCCTGGGCCTCTCTCAGGCCTTTGTTTGAGTTTCTGGAAACACCAAATCTGGTGTTTGGAAGGAAAAAAAAAAATAGCCTAACACAGAGCAAGTCAGTGTGATTGCTCCCAGAGCTCCACCTCCTGATGGCCCCACTGCCCAGGGACATGGAACTGTTTCATGCCAGGGATGGCATTAGGCTGGAGGAGCAGGAGGCTGCTCCCACCCTGCTGGTCACAGGACTCGGCTGTAAGTGCAGGGAGAAGCTGCTGCACTGAGATCTGCTCCTCTAATCCCACACAGCCCTCAGGGGATCAATTTTAGGTGAGATCCCCCTCAAATGCTGCAGGGTGAGCCCACCTGCACAAGGCTGTCCTGACAGAGGAGCCCAGAGCTCCCTCCCTCCCTCAGCCTGTGTTCCCACCATGCCAAGGCCCAGCATTTGCCTCCAGCAAAACAGACTTCCCAAAACCCAAACTTCCCTAAACCCAAACTTCCGTAAACCCAAACTTCCCTACATCCAAACTTCCCTACACCCAAACTTCCCTACACCCAAACTTCCCTACACCCAAACTTCCCTACATCCAAACTTCCCTACATCCAAACCTCCCTACACCCAAACCTCCCCAAGTCAAGTGAAAGTCCCTAAGAAGGACAGGTTGAATCTTTCCCACAGCAGCTCCAGATAACCTGATAATGCACAAGAGTTAAACAACACTGGACCCCAGAGGTGACCCCTAAACACTGGACCCCAAAGGTGACCCTGGCCAAGGGCTGCTCTGCTCTGCAGAGTAAATCCCACAGGCTGGAGCCCTGCAGCACTCCCCAAATGATGTCATTTTTTTTTTTTTCCAGCACAGTGCCAGATAAAACAGGTAGCATTAGCTAGGGAAAAAAAAAATTAAAAAAAAAAAAAAGCTGCCTCAGGATCAAAGGCTGACTTTGGGCAGGGCAGGAAGGAGCTGGGGTGCAGAGAATGTCATTCAGGAATAAGCTGCCTCTGAAATCCAGTTCATTCCTGGGAGCAGAGAACTCCTATTAATCCATGCAGGCTCTTTGAAGCTGCTGCACGTCAGGCAGAGTGTGCAGCCAGCAGCACCAGAGCTTTTCATGCCTCAGCAGCCTGCTGCAGTCCTAGAGGCTTGCAAAGGACCTTTTTGGATACTGCACCACTGCGGGAAACAATGTGCACTGCTGAATGCTCTGCAGCAGCATGGCTGAGCTGGGAGCTCAGGGGGCTGCAGGGATGGAGCTGCAGGGATCTGGAGCTGCAGGGATGGGGAGCTGCAGGGATCTGGAGCTGCAGGGATATGGAGCTGCAGGGATCTGGAGCTGCAGGGATCTGGAGCTGCAGGGATGGGGAGCTGCAGGGATATGGAGCTGCAGGGATATGGAGCTGTGCTCAGGGGGCTGCAGGGATGGAGCTGCAGGGATCTGGAGCTGCAGGGATATGGAGCTGTGCTCAGGGGGCTGCAGGGATGGGGAGCTGCAGGGATCTGGAGCTGCAGGGATCTGGAGCTGTGCTCAGGGAGTTGCAGGGATCTGGAGCTGCAGGGATATGGAGCTGTGCTCAGGGAGCTGCAGGGATATGGAGCTGCAGGGATATGGGGAGCTGCAGGGATATGGGGCTGCAGGGATATGGGGAGCTGCAGGGATATGGGGAGCTGCAGGGATATGGGGCTGCAGGGATATGGGGAGCTGCAGGGATATGGGGAGCTGCAGGGATATGGGGAGCTGCAGGGATATGGGGCTGTGCTCAGGGAGCTGCAGGGATGGGGAGCTGCAGCTGGCAGGGGGAACAGGCTGACACAGGTGAGTTCAGCACAAGGTGAGAGCCTCCCAAAGGGGCTGAGGAGCAGCTCTGAGCCACAGATCTCTCTCCTGTGCTGTCACAAAGCAAAGAAAACACAGACAGGAGTGGACAGGTACCAAACTCCCTGCATGACACAGGAGTTCTGCAATTAGCTGCACCCAACCCACAGATTCACAGGACGGCCTCAAACCGAGGTACATTTATCTATAATAAGCTTGGGGTTATTTCTGAGCTGGTTAAATTAAACTGCACATGAGGATTTGTTTAGGATTCTTTCAGTAAGAAGCTCTCTCTCCCTCCCCAGAGTCAGGTCAGGAGGATATGAAATAATCCTTCCCAAATGATCTGAGGATGTTTTAGAAGGGACATCAATAGCAGCAAGAAGAAACCCTTCACTTGTCCCCAGCAACAGCAGAACTCTTGGAGGCCACAGAGATGCAGTGTCAGCCTACCCTGCCAGAACTGTGGGACCAGACAGGGTTCTGTTTGTTTAAACATCATTAGACACAAGGTAAGTGATGACTCAGCTCCAGCAGCACTGGGGACAATTACCTGATTAGGTAATTACCGAGATGCATATTTTAGTATCAACCCGTGGCACATGAGAATTTCTGGTTTTAAGACTCTCTGAGACCAAGCCCTGCCTGATCTGAGTCACCAGATCATCATCTTGGGCTTCTGAATATAAAAAAGCCACTCTCAGGACAGTGGGAAACACCAGTACTCTAAATCTACAGAGGGAAGAGTGTCCCTGCCTGTAAAACTACCTTGTGTCACATCTCTTGTGACATAATAAATTCAGGGGATCAGAACAGGAGGGAGCACTCAGGGTAAGGGCTTTTTGGTCAGCATTTCCCCCCCAGCAGCTTTCAAATCTTCCCTTAGCCAAACACACCGTGGCTGTGCAGCTGCCCTGCCTGGATGGGACTTCCCTGCCACAGGGGGAACACAAACATGAGGCAAATTAACATTTTTACAATGCACAGAGTCACAGGTGTGCTTTTCTTTTGCAGTTTTCTTCAGAACCTCAGTTCAGCAGCTCTTCATGTATCCCAGCCACACACTCTGACCATCAGACAGGGGTTTGCTCTTATGGTTTGTTGCATAAAGCACACGTGACATAAAGATTTCTGCACCTCCCTGCACTTGTGAAGAGACATTAATTTCTGTTCTGGTTAAAGGTGGCACTAATAGCCAGGTTACCAGTGATCCTGGCATGTGATAGTGGCCAGGAGAGTGGCCAGGTCTCACTAAATCCCATTTCCAGGTCCTGTGCAAGGCACAGCTGCCAGGAGCTGCTGCCAGACCTTCAGCAGAAGCTGAATTACCTCTTTCAATGCAGCAATCAAGGCTCCAAAGTGTCCAAAACACTTCTGGGGCAAGAGGAGATCCCACCAGACTGGACCCTGATGTCCATCCCAGCAGTGCTGACCTCATGGAGAGCAAACAGAGCAGGCCACACCACTCAGGACCATTCCCTCCCCACCTCCACCTTTACAACCCTTGCTAACCCCACTTAATTCACCAGTTCAGCATCCCTGTGCCCTGCTGTGGGCAAAGGGTGCACACTGCTGACCTTGGGCAGCGTATCTGCAGGAGCCATCCTCCACCAGGACGTTGTAGAAGGGCTGGTGGGGGCCGTGGGGGAGGCTGTGCACGTTCATGTTGCGGATCCACTCGTGGCCCATCATGCAGGCAGGATCCCAGCCATAAATCACACAGTTGTAGCCATACCTGAGGGAAGAAATGGCACACACAAAGGCTGTGTGCAAACTCCAGAGCCAGCTCTTTTTCCTCAAGATTAACAGAGCACAAAAGGGACAGGAAGCTCCTGAGAGCTGGCACAAGGAGGAGAGGAGCAGGAGGGGAAAAAAAGAAAACAATTCAGAAAGATTTTGTGGTTGTATTTTGAGGTGGAGGGTTTTGTCCTCATTCACCTTTATTCTAAAAACCCAAATGTGACAAAGTACACTATTTTCTATCACACTTTTGTGGCTTGTAATTCCTCTCTCAGTGTTGGAAGTTTTTCCTATGGACTGAAGTCAAAGCCAGTGTCTTTTTGGGCTCTGTGCCAGGGTCTGTAACGCCCCTGTACAGATCCCAGACCCCCCTGTACAGATCCCAGACCCCCCTGTACAGGTTTCAAACCCTGTTGTTCAGGTCTTTGACTGTCCAGGGCATCCAAAGGAATGCCCTGGATTCTCACAGGAGGGAAATGACTATGAATGACTGGATAAACAGACAGGAATAAACAGCTAAAGACAAAGGAAAACGAAATGTGAGCAAGAAAAGAGAATAGGGAAGAGTCTGGAAGTCAGCAGCCAGAAGAGGAAGGAAGAAACAAGGAGGGATCAACCACCCTGCTGGGCTGTGCAGCTACTCCTGTGCTCATCACACAGATGTGGCAACCCCAGCAGTGAGAACAAAGCCACCACTATTTACAGAGTGTTTATGGGATTAACTGTGAGGTGTTGGAGCTGTCACTGCTGATGCCCCTCAAATACGCTCTGGATGTCTTGGTGAGTCAGGGGAGTGGCCAAAGCAACACAGTGCTGGCCTGGCTCTCTGGCAGAGCAGTGCAGGCAGGAACAGGGAATGAGAGAGCACAGGGAAAACATCCACAAACTGTCCTGGGAATGTCAGAATCGATTTTGAAGTTGACCCTGTAGCACAGTCCCTCATGAAGCGATTGCTGCTGTTTCCTGGAGAGCTCTGTGCTGTGGGGATGGTACCTGTGTGACAGAGGATGATCAGACAAGCCAGGCTCTCTGCAGTGCAAACATCTGCTCTCTCCAGGCACTCCCAGAGTGAGTGCATTTTCCAGCACGGGACGGACGCCCATGCCCAGCATTTCCCACTCCACCTTGGCACTAAACCACATCTCCCTGCTGTCACAGCTCAAACCCTGCTGCCCTGCTGGTGCAGAGCTGTCTGTGGGGAAGGCTCCAAGCTCACCTCTTGTGTTTCATGATGAGCCCAATGGAGAAGCAAACCTCCTTGTGCTTCTCATCTGAGCGGTGCTTGACCTCGGGGCCCAGCTCCTCCTTGCGCCGCTCGATGTGCTCCAGGGTGTGCTGCACCAGGTACCCCACAGCCCCGTGCTGGGATGGGTCCAGGGCCTGGATGTGCTGCAGGATGTCCAGGACCTTCCAAACCACAGCAAAAATAAGTTCAGGACACGGCCCTGAAGCAGCATAGCTTAGGAACACACAGAGATATACAGCGTGTGAAGTGCCCTGAGATCTGCCACAACATCCTGCAGGCTGTCCTCTGCTGTAGCTTCATGCTCAGCCTGCACACAGCCTGTTCTTATCCCTTTTCTCTTTGTGAAGCTCCCAGCTTCCAAGGAAAAGCACTGGAGAGCACAGCAGCTCCCTAGAACTCAGCCCCAGGAGTTCATCACGTCCTGTTTAGTGCCCGCAGAGCGCCACTCAAGGTTTGTGGTGGTGAGAATGCAGTTCCCAGAGTTCCAAAAGGCTGCTGGGAAGGGATTCCAGGTGACTTCTGCTGCTCTTGAGAACTAATGTTTAAACTTAAAAGAGCTTCTCAGCGTGTCTGTGAGGAGCAAAAATAGGGCAGCAGAGGAGGAAATGGAAATAACCTCCATGATGCTCTCCCATGGAAGAAGACAGAAAAGCTGCTTGTCTCAGGGTGACTCAAGAACACAAAGCAGCAAGGTCTGCAGATCCAGAGTTCCAACCTCCCCAAACCCTCTGGCACAACATCACAGCATCTGCTGCTGGGTTTGTTAGAGGCAGGCAAAACAAATCTTAATTTTTTTGTAAAAGCAAGGAGAAAACCCCAACCTCTTGTGTAAACATGTTGGGAAAAGACAACGTATCTGTCTCAACATCAAATACCTCAACTCCCAAAACCTGCCACACTTTGGCACCTGGCAAAAGGATTGTCTCCTTAATCACAGGTTTGGTCATTAAGTTCAGAGCAGCAGCAGAAGAGGAATGGAAATCTCAGGCTGTTCAGCATGAACAGCAGCCAAAAACCGAGGAAAATCAATTTAAATAAAGGACAGGTGAGTAATGCATGAGAAGAAACACAGCTCAGGCTTCTTGGCCACTTCAATTCTATGAAAAATTAAACCCTGTGGAAATCCTGAAAAATCCTGAAGGCAGGACATAACTACAGCTGTCAGAGATTCTTGGGAATTTTATTTACTAATGTTTAGGGCAACATTATGTGTAGCTCTGCAGGACATTTTAGATCTCCTACTCTCCATAAATCTGGCAGGCCCTGTCAAAGCTGGTACATTGTGTCCTGTCAGACACAGCATTCTCTCTGGTTAGCTGCAACCCTGCCTGACAGCCTGGAACGACTGGATGCAATCCTGAAAAACTCAAATTTGCTCATTTCCATTGCATCTGGTGCAGAGAACTCAGTAAAACTCAGCCCTGGGGTTGGCTTATGTGTTCTGAGGGGCTGCAAATCCAGGTCTGGTGCTCTCCAAACACATCCCTGAGTGCCAGGAAGGGGCAGGAAGATCTTCCAGTGTTCCCTATTTATGTCCAGTTGCCATTTTCAGCTCAGTGAGTCCCTCCCACACACAATTTTTTTTTTGGTGCTGGTTTTTCTGTGCTGACCCTAAAATTTGCTGCCATAAGAAAGGAAGGCCAAGCTTAGCACAGTTTGTTCTTCAGAGGGAAGGAGGCAGCTCCTCCTGCAGTCCTGTTCCAGTTGATTTGGTGGGAAGAGCTTTGCTTTCTGCTCAGCTGCCCAGCCAATATTCCTGATCCCTTTCCCAAACCTCACAAGTGGAACTGGCACAGGCTCCACTGAACCAGCACAGGGAATTCTGAGTAGGAAAAACCTCAGTGCTGCAGTGACACTACAAAAATCAGATTTTTTTTTTTTTTTTTTGAGTTACAGGCTCTTCCCTGTGCCTTCTCCTGATTCAGTGATTCTGGATGATCCAGACAACCTGTAAATCTCAGCACCTTCTTTCCCACACTCCCAAGATAACAGGACTGGAGCTGTTACCCTGAAGGAAAAGGAATTCCAAGGACAGGAATATCAGGCTGCTTTTTCACAAGAGCCACAGACTGTGTGGCCGAGGCTGTGAGCACAGCTTTGGTTTTATTTATAAAAGATAAATCCCTTAAGTTTTCTTGTAAGGTAATTGCTCCTTTTCCAGGAGCCCAGCAGGAGTTTTACCACAGAGCAAACAGGATGCTCCTATATAACTCACAATCCACAGTCTTGGTTGCAAGACAAGCTGTAAATCATAAATTATGGCTCAAGGCTGCTCCCAAGTCTTCCCTAGGACAAGCAGGCAAGACTCATCCACTGTTCCTGCTTCAAACTGATTCCCTGCCATGTGAGAACTCCTCCAACTGCATTCATTACAAGGCAACTCGTGGCAGACTGTAATGCAGGCTGACATAGCCCAAAAATCAATAACCCAGTGTTAACAGTTGCTCAGCCTTCCCCAAAACAATTCCCCTGAGTGCCCAGGTACCTTTTCTGGCCAGATCCCCAGGTGGAAGTATAACCTGGCCTGGAGCATGAGGTGCTGCACGTTGTCTGGATACATGGCCAGGTAGAGGTCCAAGGAGTCCCTCAGGAGCTGGTAGGACTGGTCAGTGCTCTCTCTGGCAGCAGAAAGGAAATTCAGCTGTGAGGCTCTGCAAGCTCCCCCCAGGACAGGGGGAGTGCCCAGAATGATGCTGCAGGTACAGAATGCTCACAGCAGTGAGTGCAGCATGGATTGTCACCCACCACATCAGCCTGGCCCAAGGAAAAGCACTCCACAACTGAGCACTGAGCTCTGCCCTCCCACCCCCTGCTCTTCTCCTTGGGCAGATTATCCCACACAGAGAATTCTCTCTCCAAGCCATTTCCTTTTGTTCCCCTGACATCTAAAACAATCCTTCCACTCCTGTGAGTCTGTCTATGGCTGCTTGGGAAAGGGATTATCAGGAGGATTTGGAAATAAAACTTGATGTTCTATACACCAACAGTATCTCTGAAAAAGCTCGTTTGAACATGGGGGTTGTGCCACATGACAGAAAAAGGCTCGGCTCCTAAGGTGGACAGTCCCTATCAGCTTTTCACAGAGAAAATAAAACACCTTGTCTATTTTCTTGAGAGGAACTAGATGCACTAAATATTTTTGTTTCCACTCAGATGCAGGTGACTGAAAGCACCCAGTGCCTTGTGGCACAGGGAATTTTCAGGCTCTGACGAGGCGAGTGACACCTTTGGGAAGCAGCAATATTTGGACATGCAGATCATGTACCCTGGGGCCCTTTTTTTCCAGGATCCTCAGCTCACCTCTTGCCAAGGTTGAGGAGGTTCCCCACCATGCGCTGCAGGACCTCCTTGGACGTCACCACCCCGTAGAACTCCTCTGTCACGTGGTGCCCGATCAGGTACTCGCACTCCTTCACTGTCAGCTGCTTCCCCTTCCCAAAGGCATCGATGTAGGTGTAGTCAAAAATATCTGTGCTCCTGAAGAGGCAACAAAGAGGCCAGGCTGTCAGCAGGGTCTCGTGGCAAAGCAGGGTTTGCTGATTCTGCTCTCCCCTCAGCACGTCCAACCCGCGTCCTTCAGTTCTCGGCTCCCTCCTAAACAGAGATTACCTGGCACCTTCTCTCTTTCCCAAAATTCTCACATCACCTCCTGGGTATTATTATTTCAGGAAATCTGTTATCATTCAGCAGCAGCACTGAGTTCTAGGAAAACTCTCCTACAGATCTGATTTTCCCCTCTGTATAAGTTGTAATTCCAGAGGGAAAATAATTCAAAATTCTCCTCTAGCTCTAGAGCAGGAAATCTGTTACCATTCAACAGCAGCTGAGTTCTAAGAAAACCTCCCTGAAGATCTGATCTTTCCCTCTGTACAGGCAGATGGAACATTAATTAAACACTCTCACACAGGTCTGGAGCTGTCAATGTTTTCTGGTTTTTGTCAGTGTGGGCACAACTGCAGGGTTCAGCAGGTCACTCACCCTTCCTTCCCTTGACACCACCGCAGCAGGAAGTGGCTGGGAAAGTTGACAGGCTCCAGTTTGACTCCCAGCTGCCTGGCAATTGTTAAATAAAGCACAGACAAACTGATGGGAATTCCTGTCCTGCGGATCAAAACCTGGGGGGGAGAAAAACGTGGCAAAAACACAGGAGGGATTTAAGGAAAACAAATTCCAAGGGCTTCAATTTCAACAGCTGAAAATACAACCTGACAGAATATGCACTGAAGGATGACATATTTATTTAAGAGTTGCTCTTCACAGAGAATTATTTGTCTGGCTACATTAAGATGAATGAAGTGTCTCGAGCTTTGCAGCCTCCCAGTTTTTTTGCCTGACACACACATACCTGGTGAATGTAGGAGTTCAGGGAGTTGTAGTAATCCAGCTCGTTTCCTTTGTACTTCAGCTGCTCATACAGGACACAGTTCATGGCATCAAGCACCTGCCTCTGAAGTTCCACTTCTGGAACGAGAACCTCTCCTGGAAACACATGCAGTGAAATACAGACTGAGAAAAACAAGAGCACTCAACCTTTATGCAATCAAATCCTCACATGGGCAGGCTCAGTCTCTCTGTGAAAGCCAGAAATTACTCAGTGTTTATAAAACCAAGGAGCAAGATGCTGCCTGACCTTTGGAGATGATAAACATGCACCTTTCTACTGCTGATCTTCTGAGATTGGCAGGAAAGAGGCTGTTTCCCAGTCCCACAGCTCAGCTATAGATAACAGGACTAATAAGATTTCAGGGACAAATGGGGAAAAATAATAGAATTCCCCTCCCAATTCTTTTAGCATCAGATGGACTGAACCTTGGGCTATTGAACAGCTGTTTCTTGAATGATGGCTTAAGTAAATGTCAGAATTTTGTTTGCCAGGGGATAAAAAAAAAAACAACAGCTCTTTAAGCTGCCACAACTCCAGAGCTGTCTCAGCTGTGCAGAGGTGCAGGAAAGCTCTGCAAGAAAGCACATTTCTGTACAGTACCTGCCTTGGAAGCCAAGCTGGGGTGCCTGGGGTTCTTGGTCCGCAGCACCTTGCGCACTTTGTCCGTGATATCGTCCACCTGAGCCTGGACACTCTTCAGGCAGATGTCTGACAGGGGGTTACAGTACTGATCAATCAAAACAGCACCTGGAAAAAACAAACTACATAAGAAACAGGACTTGAGTTTTTTCTTTGCTTGGTTTTTGCCTGCTCTACATTCCGGGCATGCAGCGAGTGGTTGCAGCAGAAGAGCAGAGCTCTGTGCGTGTGAAACCTGCAGTCATCGACTGGATTTGCCACACAAAATGCAGAGAATGAGCTGCCATGAACAATCACCAGCTGAACTCAGTATTTCCCTCTCCACTCTGCTGAAAGGTATCTGTGCCTTGAGCAGGAATGCTGCTGGATCAGGCTGGACCAGCTCTGTGCTCACACCGCAGCCCCTGGCACCTCCCCAAGGTACTGAGATTTTTATTCAGAGCCTGAAAAAACCACCCCAGCTTCACTCAAACTGCCTCAGCTCTGATCTCTCCCTGTCACACTCTCCACATCATCCTTGCTCATCATTTCCTTGTCTGTTACATTCATCTTTCTCTTCCACACCTGTTCTCCATCTTCCTAACACAACCCAGAACAGAACAAACTTCCACGTTGCTCCTGCCCAAGCCTCTGCAGGAAAACACTTCCTTCCTTTCCACAGAACCTTCTCCTTGGCACCACTGCTCTTTCCAAAGCCTCCTCCTGTTCAATCTTTGGAATCAGCTGTAAGGGTTTTGCACGGACCATGCCTCTTCCAGCCTCCTACATGGCTTTGTCAGCATGTCCATGACAGAATTCCTGTAAATCAAGGAATTCAGTCTCTCCTTTTTGTCCTCTCAAAGTGTTCCCTGTGCTGACCAGGTGAAAATTGCCAAAAAACTTCCTGCTGGTGCTCAGACAAATCACACATATTTGTGACCTACATGACTAAGTCTCATAAATAATTTGTTTTTGTTTTTTTTTTCTAGGAAAGGCCACTTTCTGCTTTCCCTTCTCACCCTAACAGCCCCTTCTTCAAAGCCCATTGCATTAACAAGAACCAGCTTTGGTGTTAGATTCTCCTTTTGTCCTCTTTCAGGGACATTTTGGAGTGTGTACCAAGAGGAAGGGCTTCTTCTACAGCCCCTGGCAGCTTCTGAGTCATTCAGAAGACAGAAGGAGAATAATCCACCAGACTGAGGACATGAAGAGCAGAAGAAGCAGAAGAAAGAGCTTTTTTCCTCCTTAGCAGATCTGAGTGCCCTCCCACCATGTGACTGGACTCAGATTTGTCTCCCAGCACTCAGGTCCTGAGACACCCCCAGTGCTCAGGCTACAGCAATTCCCTCTGCTTGCTCCCTGCCCTCATCTGAGGAGTTCCTGGGGAAGGGGAAAGCAGGGAACTGACTGGGAACCAGCTCAGCTGAATGCAGCCCAGGGGCCACAGCAGCAATGTCAGTAATTAGGGTGTTGAGCCACAGCTCATTTTCTCAGCACCCTGTTGAAGATTCCAGTGTTTTACCATTTTCCTGCCTTCAGCCCAGCTGCCCAGGGGTGATTCTTCAAGCACACAGCACTGACAGCCCCTGATGCCACCCTGACATTTTGACACAACACTGCTGCAGGACGAGAAAGATCCCAGGCACGTCCCAAATCCAACCTGAATTCTGAGCCATCAGCCAAGGGCTTGCTGGAATCTAAGCAAGGCAGGCTCCTTGCAAGTCAAGGCAGGATGGAGAGCTGTCATTTTAGGTGCTCTGTGCTCTGATTTTTCACGTCAAAGTTTAAAATAATCTGTGGAAAAATGGTCCCCAAATCCAGAATCATATGAAAACAAGAGAATAATATTAATCAAAAGTCCAGTACTGCCTGTCAATCTGTTTCTCAAATTTCATCAGAAATACTTGACCTTGATGAGATTTTAAAGCTAACCCTAACTAACTGCAAAGAAGAGAAAGCTATTTCATTGACAACACCGGAATAGGGTTCTGTCTCATTAAAACTTTACCTTATACTTTAGCACAATTTAACGATCCAAAATACCAGGAAATACACCTTTACCTTGAACTACGGGATACATGTGAAAGATCTTGGTAATTTCCACCAGGTTCCTAATAGCCAAATACCCACATCACAAAACCTGTCTACTTATCAGAGAATCCAAGGAATGAAAAACGAACGGGTGCTGATTCACTTAAAATTTTCCCTTTAGAAGACTGGCTGTAGGGAAAATCTGCTGTTAAGAGCATCACTCTTAAGACCTGGTGGACAGCAGCACTAATGGGTCAGTGGCCATATGCTGCTACCTGAAAATAGTTTAGGAATCTTTGTTTCACATTCAGCAATGACACTCACCCTCCAGGAAGGACTGCCGCTCCGTGGGGCGCTGCAGGTACTCCTTCAGGTTCTTCAAGATGTTCTGCTGCCGTAGGAAATAGAGAATTTTCTTTGCATAGTACTTCCAGGTGAGACCTTTCCTGCACAGTTAAACACAAGGAGAAGCATTTTTTTTTTCCCTGAGTGGGTTGTTTGAAGGGGTGAACAGTTGGTTTAAGTTTTTTGGTGAGTATGAGTTTACAGTTTAGGTTATTGTTTTTTTCTCAACAGGCTCAACCCCAAAAGGGGAATGTTGAGAGGAATTTATCATAAAAAAAGGCACACAGCTTGCAAAACATTGCTCCTGTCACCTCCAATTCTCATCCCATCACGAATACACGATTCTGAGAAGATACATTATCATGGGAAACAACGCAGATCCTAATTAATGGAGCTCAGGAATATCTGATTAAAACCCTACACTTTATCCATAAAACATTACCCTCTGTCTGGCTGCATCTCTCCAGAGCCACTCCTAAAGCATCCTCTTAGCATTAAAAATAGATTGATGAGGGATGTGAATGTGAGTCCAATAGCATTCAGGAGAAAAACAAAACCCTCCAGAGGAAAACCAACTCTGTAGCTCTGAAAAGGCAGGAGGAGATCAACAGTTGCTCTGTAGATGACACAGATTCCAAAACTTTTTACAATAAAGCCTCACCACTTTCTAAAGCCTCTCCATCCTCCTGGACAGCAGGGCAATCAAACCTCATCATATTTTATCTTCTTCCAATAAACTGGGATCCTCAATAGGGACAACTGCTTTATTGGGATATCTTCCAGGGAAATGATTTAGCCTAATGCTCCTGGAATGGCAATGACTACAGCTTAATCAGGGGGTAATTAGCATCAATTCTGCTTTATGGGGAGGCATTTGGCCAGTGCAAAGCCTCAAAAGCTTTTTAACCAGTTGTCAAATGAGAGATGCTCGGGCCCAGCTCAAATAGAGAAGGCAATGAAATGGATGGGAAAAGGCAAAAATGAGATGATTGCCATTCCAGTTGGGTTTTTTCAAGCTCTATTAACAGTCCCTCTAATCAAGGCTATTAGGCCCCATTAAGGACATTTATCACAGCTTTGTATCACACCAAACCCAGCCTGGGTAGGTGGTAGCAGCAGAAAAGCCTTCAAATAAAAGCAAATAAAACCTTCCAATAAACTCACTCATCTTGCCCAGTGTTAATCAAGGTGATGAGATTAGCCAGGCAGATAAAAATTTACCACCTGTCTGAATAATTTACAGAACTGCAGCTTTTGCAGTGGCTGAATTCAATTCAGTAGCTTTTTTGGGGACAAAAAATGGACCAACCTACTCCAGGCTCAGAAAAGGAAAGAAAAAGCTGGAATTTCAGGGTGCAGGGATTCATGGTGGCAATCCTGAAGGATTCCTGCTTCCCCCTGGTGCTCTGGCCTAATCCTAAACATCAGTTCAGCAAACTGATCCAGGCTTAAATCAAAAAGGAACAAGAGGATGGGAACTGCTTAGGCAGAGATGAGGGTGCATGTCCCAAGAGATGCCATGAGCTGGCAAGGAAATGAAACAACAAAAAGCAACACAAAGCCAGAGGATCTTCTTCTTGTGGGACAAGGTTTCCATGGTTTCCTTTGGATAGACTCAATTTGCTCTGAAGTCAGGCTTTAGCAAGTCTGGGGGTGTTGTTTACTGAGGGACCAAGGGCAGAAGCTGAGGTCAGGCATTAACCAGGGTGTTTTTCTCCCTGGACTGGTGAAAAGAGGGAAATCCCTGCCATTCCCTTCCCTTACCTTCCTTCCATGTTGAGGATACACATCAGCTCATCCTCAAAGAAATGGCTGGGGCAGCCCAGAGTCTCAATGTCACTGAATCCATCACAGGGGACCTGCCAAAGCACACAAGGAGTTATGCACAGCACAACAGGTTCTCCCATCACTTCAGAAAATGTCTCAAAGCCACATTTGTCCTGTTGTTTAAAATTCATGAAAGATCTTAGAAATGTCCTGCTCCCCAAACACTCAGTCTGTACTCATGGATTTATTGCTCCATTGAGAACCCCAGGAACACCCTACAGCAACTCCAGCCAAATTCTACAGCATTTAGGGCTCTGATGCTGAGTTCAGGACCAGCAGAACCACATTCATGCAGGGTGGGCACAAGCTGAAAGTGATTTTAAGGTGGAATCAGCATCTGCTCGTGGTTGACTGAACCTCTCCACACACCCCCCTGTGCAGGAGATTCATCCTGGCTGAAGGAATGAAGAGGCAGGAGCCTTTATTTTCTGCAACAACCACTTCTGCATCTAAATTCAGAGCAGCTATTTTCTTCCAGAATTCAGAGTTACTTTTAAAACTTCAGCTGAACTGTAAAAAAAAAAAAAAAAAAAAATTGGCTGTCAGGCTTTTCACCATAGGGTATGGGCTCATCTATGGGTTGAAAGCCTTTTCTGCTCAGTTCTGAGCAGGGAATCAAGCTGCAGCTTCTGGCCCCACAGGAGATGGTTCTCATCATGAGGCCTTTGGGTATTGCTTAATGGTCTCTCCATGGTCTTTGCATACATGATTAAAACAAAACAGGAGGAATGCAGCTTCTCCCAGTTACTGCTCTGACAATTCTCCACGGGCAAATGCCTGGCTGCTGCAGAGCAGAGCAGCCAGGAGACACCAAACACCCACCTGGCCCTGCTGCCTTCCTTCTGCACAGCAGCCACTGAAGGGGGGTTGTTTTGTGGCTCTCCTGTGGAATTTTGAATTCAGCCAAAGTCACAGGCAGTTTTTATGCTTTATTCACAGAATTCCAGGCTGACCCAAGCTGTACAGCTTGCCAAAATACACAACCACCTACTAAGCAAACAGCCAAGTGACTCCTGCTCCATGGGCACCTCAGTGTGGGACGTCACATTTTCACCTTTTCCCCACTGGGACACAGAAGAATCTCAGGGTCGTGGCTGGCTGGAGAACTTCAAAAACACACTATGCAACTGAGTGGCTCCGTTGTGCCTTGCTCCTGAACTCAGAGGGCTTGTGACAGCGCTCAGAACTCGTCCTTGCACAAGGTCTGCAGCCAGAAACAGCTGCTGTGCTCTGTGTCAATGAACTCGGTGTCCTTCAGAATCCCCAGAGCCAGGGCTGCACTCCCAGCAAAAAGCAAAGGGCTCCTAGGGCTGAATGCAATCCCAGAGCAGGCTGCACCCCACACACCCCTGCATCTGGAACTCTCTCCCCTTTGGGCTGTGTTTCAGCACTTTCACACTCAGTCAGGAACTACAGAATCTCTGACTGCACAGCTGAGGTGATGTGCAGAGAGGGGCAGGAGAAACTGATAAAAGAAGTACTGATCACAATCAAGGAAGGTGAATCTTTGAATTATTATGGAATATCCTGAGCTACCACAAGGATTATCCAAGCCAAACTCCTGGCCCTGCCCAGATATCCCAAAGTCCCACAATATCCCTGGGAGCAGTGTCCAAACACTGCTGGAACTCTGGCAGCCTCGGGGCTGTGCCCATTCCCTGGGGAGCCTGAGCAGTGCCCAGCAGCCTCTGGGGGAAGAAGAACCTTTTCCTAACACAAATAATAATAAAGACTAACTAAACACATCTCTAAAAAGGCAAGACCCCCCCCCCCCCCCCCAAAGAAATAAACAACTTTCAAATGGTTTAAGGATTTTTAAAGAATATACCCTGGTGATGTGAATGCTCAGGCAGTGTTGAGGAAACAGCCTCAAGCTGCTCCAGGGGAGGTTTGGGTTGGATATTAGGAAAAACTGATTTATGGAAAGGGTTGTCAAGCACAGGAACAAGCTGCTTAGGGAAGTGGTGCAATCACTGGGGCTCAGGGAATGTGAAGATGTGGTGCTCAGGGGCAGCTCAGTGGCTGGATTTGACCCTGAAGGTCTTTTCCAACCCCAGCCATTCAATTAACGACTTCATTAACGATTCCATTAGACAAGTGGCCAGGCTGCTGTGCACACACACACACACACACAAAGAGGGGAGGACTCACATGCTCTGAGAAGAACCTTTTGGAGAAGGAAGCCACGATCCTCTGCGCCTCCAGCCCGGCGTTGTGCCGCGCCTTGTACTCCTCCAGCCAGCTGACGCCGTCGCTGTGGCTGTAGTACTTCAGCAGGGATGGCCACCTGCACAGACAGGCACAGACCAACAGCACCGTTAATATCTCACACACCCTGAGTGTCAGAACCGTGCAGGACAGTGATGAGAAACCTCTGGAGTCAGGGTTGGTCTTGGAACATGGGGTTTATTGCACGGGGCGTGGGTGAAGGGGCCCTGCTGAGAGCTGCCAGCTGCAGCTCAGAGCAGAGAGAGAGAGAAGAGCAAGAGAGCAAAGAGAGCTGAAGAGGAGTAAGAGAGAGAAGTAAGAGAGAGAAGTAAGAGAGAGAAGTAAGAGAGAGAAGTAAGAGAGAGAAGTAAGAGAGAGAAGTAAGAGAGAGAAGTAAGAGAGAGAAGTAAGAGAGAGAAGTAAGAGAGAGAAGTAAGAGAGAGAAGTAAGAGAGAGAAGTAAGAGAGAGAAGTAAGAGAGAGAAGTAAGAGAGAGAAGTAAGAGAGAGAAGTAAGAGAGAGAAGTAAGAGAGAGAAGTAAGAGAGAGAAGTAAGAGAGAGAAGTAAGAGAGAGAAGTAAGAGAGAGAAGTAAGAGAGAGAGGTTTCCCTTACAATCCATTAAATCTTCTTTATTCTAATATTCTGACTTACACCAACTAATCTAATACAAGACACAAACCCTACAGCATTGACATGCAGCCTGTAAGAATCATTACATCACCATGCTGTGTTATATCTTAAACCCTAAAAATGACTCTTTGGGCCCCTCTTGCCAAGCTGGTGGGGTCTGCTCTGAGCCTTGGGCTCTTGGTGAGGAGAAGGGCATTGTTTAATCCAAAGGGGATTAATTACCTTCAGCAGCCACACCACTGTTCTCCAGTTGTCCAGTAACTGAGGCTTTAGACATCCAAACTTGCTTTCAACTCTATTTCACTTATAGGTCTCATATTCTCAAAACCTCAGCAGTCATATTGATAAGGCTTTCCTTTTTCATCTTCCCCAACACCTGAGAACCTCCAGAACCACCTGAGGAGCTGAGACAGCACCCAGACACTGCCCAGCTTTAAGCTGCATTGAATTACCTCAGACATCAAAGCACAGCTCCCTGATTGCAGCCGTGCCTTAATGATTATTTAAAAGCCAGGCTCTCCTGAAACCTTCAGAGGCTCCCACTCCAGGATTTCAACAACCTAAACATCCTAAATGCTTCAGTTTTATAATTAAAAGAGTTTACCACAAGGAAGTGTCACGTGGAAGGCCAACCTGGCACTGAACAGAAGGGGGATTTCTCTGTCCTGTGTTCTTCCCACCACCTCGGGGAGCTCATTAAAAGGCTGCACAAAACACAGCTCCCTCCACTGCCCTTGCTGGTGGCAACATCCACGGCAGGAAAACACAACCCTGAAGGCAAACTCTGACAGCTAAAATGCTTCTGCAGCTCGGTTTTGAGGCAAGAAATAATTGTCTGAAGGAGAAAAAAAAAATTAATTAAACAACCTCCCAGCTTTCTTGTAATAAAAAAACCAACTCCTTCCTTCACTGAGACTCAAAGTCCATGCATTTCACAGCTTACTCAGAATTTCGAGGTTCAGCTGAAAATCCAACTTCAGGGCACGTTCTGGGGGCTGTTGGCAGCACCTTTTAGAATAAAGTGGGTGTGTGGTGCCACAACACAGCCTTGTGCCATAAAATACGTGCCAGCACTGCAATTCCTGCTGCTGGGAGGACTCCAGGATCACTCGTGTGAGAAACACGAACAAGAATCAGCACAGATGGAAACATTTTGGAAAGAAAGCTGAGAGAAAGGAGTTTCTCCTCATTTGCTGGGGGATTTATTCCACGTTTTGAAACGCTGTTCATTATCACTGGTTTATACAAAACCTTTTCCTGCAGCTCCATGAGTTGTCTCAGGTTCTTCTCAGGTTATATATTTAATTTGCCAAATACTGAAATCACTCCTCCTGTATAATAATTATTACCAGGGTCCAAACCACACCTGGAAAGTATTTCAGTGCTGGTTAACAGCAAAACTCCCCTGCAATTTTCCTCCACAAAATGAAGTCAAATAACCTCTCATTACATAACAACCTGCTTCCTGATGAATCCCTGGCCCTTCAGCTACTGCTGAAATGCAGCCACCTCCCAGTAACCACCACAGTCCTTTATTTTGGGATGAGAAAGGAGAATTTCATGGGTTGGAAGGAGAGGGGGAATTTTAGGCAGATGAAAGTACCATTGCTCACGACGGAGTCCAGCCAGGATGGCAAGGTCAGGGTGAAACCTCCTGCCAAAAATCCCATTATCAAAGAGAGAGGAGGAGAGCAGCCTGTGCCAATCACCCACCACATCCCATTCCAGCTGCTAGACCCCCACCAGGGTAAAACTTGCAGGAATTGCAAGGCACTGGACTGGTGAAAAGTCAATCCCAAAGCCATGCCTTGCTGGAGTGGGGAAGCTGGAGTTGCTCAGCAGCTCTTTTTTCCCCCCCCATGAAAAGGAACAATCCCCACATTTGGGCTGTGCTGAATCCCAGGAGCCAGCTGGCAGCCAGGGAAAGCAATTCTGCTGCTCCTCCTGTGCCAACACAGCCAAAAGCAGGTAAGAGATGAGCAGGTGCTGCCCTGGACAGCCTCGGGGATGAGGGGCAGGTGCCTCCAGGGCTGCTGAAACCAGCACAGCATCACCAACATCACACCCACCCTTCATCCCCAGCTAAAACATGAGCAGTGTCACTGAGCACAGCACCCTGGGGCAAAAGGAAAAAAAAAAAAAAGCAGCAGCAAAACCCCCTCCCAAGGATTTGGGTATCTGGGAGAACAGCTCTCCCCAAATCCTCATGAATAAACCTCTCTGCTGTCCAGCATCAGTCCCGAGATGGGTCCTGGCTGCTGTTTTGGAAGCTCCTGGAGGGCTCAGGGAGGCCAATCCACATCCCCAGTGCACGGTTCCACTGTCAGAGCCCGGCTAGACCCGGGAATGCAGGGGATCCACGTGCCCCGGGGTGGAAAAGGCTACAGAGCCCAAGGGGGATCCCCTGCGAGCTGCGGGCTCAGCCCGGTCCCTGCCCATGGGGTCTGGGAGGGGAGGCAGCCTTGGAAAGCCCTTGGAGCAGCGCAGGGCACCTGGCCGGAGAAGCTGCCCCATCCCTGGAAGTGTTCCAGGCCAGGCTGGATAAACCTGGAGCAACCTGGGACAGTGCAGAGTGAAACGACGAACTCAGAGCTCCTTTCCCACCCGTGCCCCCACAGCCCACCCGGAGCTCCGCAGGCTCGTCAGGAGCTCACGGGGGAGGCACCAAAGGATCGGGCGGTACCACCACCCCCGGAACACGCCACCCTCCCAGGCCAGGCCGCTCCGACCATTCCCCGGTGCCGCTGAAGCCCCGGGGGGAGTGCCCGTTCCCTCCCGGGCCGGGCCGGGCCGTGCGGCGGTGCCCACCTGAGGCGGAAGCGCTCCCGCCACACCTTGCCGCGGGGCTGGCACGCCTCGCGCAGCCGGCGGCAGGTGCAGGAGACGCGGCCGATGTCGGCGGCGCCCAGCACGTCGCAGCAGAGGATGAGCTCCAGCAGCTCGCCCGGGAGATCCGTCAGGCCCGTCCCGCCGCTGCCGCCGCCGCTGCTGCCGGGCCCGGCCGGGCCCGCGGCCTCCGCCGCCATCTTGGCTGTTTACCTGCGCTCCGGGGCCGCCGGCGCTTCCGGGGAGGGGCGGCCCGGGGAGCGTCCGCAAAGTGCGGCCGCGGCGGCGAGCGCAGAGCGGGCAAGGGAGCGTCAGCCAAGGGAGCGTCTGCCAAGGGAGCGTCTGCCAAGGGAGCGTCTGCCGAGGGAGCGTCTGCCGAGTGAGCGGGCACGGCGGGGAGAAACCGGCATCGGAAACGGGGGGCGAAAAGGGTGGTCAGTGTTGGAAACTGAGTGACAAGAAAGGGGCCTCATAGACGTGTATCAGTATTGGAAACGGAGTGCCAAAAAGGGGACTCATTGATGTGTATCAGTATTGGTAATGGGCAAAAAGAGGGCTCGTCAATGTGTATCAGTATTGGAAATGGAGTGCCAAAAAGGGGGCTCATCGATGTGTATCAATATTGGAAATGGAGTGCCAAAAAGGGGCCTCATTGATGTGATCAATAGTGGAAAGAGAGTGCCAAAAAGGGGCCTCCTTAATGTGATCAATATTGGAAACAGGGTGTCAAAAGGGGCCTCATAGATGTTTATCAATATTGGAAACGGGGGGCAAAAAGGGACCTCGTCAATGTGTATCAATATGGGAAATGGAGTGCCAAAAAGGGACCTCATCGATGTGATCAATATTGGAAACAGAGTGACAAGAAGGAACCTCATTGATGTCTATCAATATTGGAAACGGGGGCCCAAAAAGGGGCCTCATAGACGTGTATCAGTATTGGAAACGGGGGGCCAAAAAGGGGGCTCATCAATGTGTATCAGTATTGGAAATGGAGTGCCAAAAAGGGACCTCATAGACGTGTATCCATATTGGAAATGGGGGGCAAAAAGGGACCTCATCGACGTGATCAATATTGGAAACTGATGACAAGAAGGGACCTCATAGACGTGTATCAGTATTGGAAACGGGGGGCCAAAAAGGGGGCTCATCAATGTGTATCAGTATTGGAAATGGAGTGCCAAAAAGAGACCTCATTGATGTGATCAGTATTGGAAACAGAGTGCCCAAAAGGGGCCTCATCGATGTGTATCAATATTGGGAATTGAGTGACAAAAAGGGGCCTCATAGACATGTATCAGTATTGGAAACGGGGGGGCAAAAAGGGGGCTCATCAATGTGTATCAGTATTGGAAATTGAGTGCTAAAAAGGAGCCACATCAATGTGATCAATATTGGAAACAGAGTGACAAGAAGGAACCTCATAGACGTGTATCCATATTGGAAACAGGGGCCAAAAAGGGGGCTCGTCAATGTGATCAATATTGGAAACAGGGTGTCAAAAGGGACCTCATAGATGTTTATCAATATCGGAAACGGGGGGCAAAAAGGGACCTCGTCAACGTGTATCAATATGGGAAATGGAGTGCCAAAAAGGGACCTCATCAGTGTTTGTCAATAGGGGAAACTGAGTGCCAAAAATGGGGCTCATCAATGTGTATCAATATTGGAAATTGAGTGCCAAAAAGAGGCCTCCTTAATGTGATCAATATTGGAAATGGAGTGCCAAAAAGGGGCCTCATTGATGTGTATCAATATTGGAAAGGGGGTGCACAGGGGGATCTATCAATGTGTATCAATATAGAAAAGGAGGAGCCCAAAGAGGACCTTATCTGATCAATACCTAATGTGTATCAACAGTGAAAAGGGGGTGCCCAGAGGGGACCTGATCAGATCAGTGTATCAATACCTACAGGAGTGCACAGAGGGAACAATTCAATGTGTAAAAACATCTAAAAGGAGCTACCAAAGGGAGGCTTATCAATGTGTATCAATACCTGAAAGGGGGTGCACAAAGGGAACATTTCCATGTGCAAAAATACCTAAAAGGAGGTGTCAAAGGGAGGCTTATCAATGTGTATCAATACCTAAAAGGGGGTGCACAAAGGGAACAATTCAATGTGTAAAAACATCTAAAAGGAGCTGCAAAAAAAGACCTGATCAGATGTGTATCAATACCTACAGGAGTGCACAGAGGGCACATTTCAATGTGTAAAAACATCTAAAAGGAGGAGCCAAAGGGAGGCTTATCAATGTGTATCAATGCCTGAAAGGGGATGCACAGAGGGAACATTTCCATGTGTAAAAACATCTAAAAGGAGCTGCAAAAAAAGGACCTGATCAGATGTGTATCAATACCTACAGGGTTGCACAGAGGGAACAATTCAATGTGTAAAAACATCTAAAAGGAGCTGCAAAAAAAGGACCTGATCAGATCAGTGTATCAATACCTACAGGGCTGCACAGAGGGCACCTCGTGGATGTGTATTAGTACCTAAGACCTCATCAAGAGCCAGAAATATCCAAAGTGCACCAATGTGCATCAATATCCAAAGAGGGGCACCCTGTGCCAGGGGCTGCCCACCCTCCCAGGGAGCAGTTCCTTGCCACTGTCCCACCCAAACCCTGCCCTCTGGCAGTGGGGAACCACTCCCTGCCCGTGTTAAAAAAAAAAATCAAAAATAATAATAAAATAAATTTAAAAAAAATCAATCACTCTTTTTTTTTTAATGATCCTGGAAGGATCCCCTTTAGGTGGGAGAAATCTTTTCCCCGTGGCTAAAGCCCTGTCCATATTTCTCTCCTATTTCCTCCTCCTGGCTGCTTTCTGCCATCCCCAGGCCTCTCAGTTCCTGCCTGGATGGTTTTGCTCTGTGTTCCCAAGGCTCTGGGCTGCACAAAACCAGCCCTGCTGGCCGGGCTGTGACATTTTCCCCCCCAAAGAGGGCAGGGGGGATAAATGACGGGGATCCGTGGGATGCTGTGACTCAGGGCAGCGTCTGTGTCTGGCAGGTGAACGGGGGGCACTGCTGATTGTCACTGCTATTTATGGCACCCTGGCATGGCAGGTGGCAGAGCAGAGCCAGGCCAAGGCGTCAGCAGAGACCTCCAGCAGCCTCCTGGTGTTAAAAAGAGGAAAAACTGCCAGGTTTTAGTTCGCCTTTTTTTTTTTTTAATTTTTTTTTTTTTTTTTTTTTTTTTTTTTTTTATTTTTTTATTTTTTTATTTTGACCGTAATGCAAACAGGCATAAGTATTCCATAAAATCAGAAGATCGGGACTATACAGAGAGAGGTGCATGCTTCAGAACAAGGTGGATATCTTGCAAACAGAGCCAGAGTCAGTCTGAGAGAGGGGCTGGAGCACGGGGAGGGGAGTAGGAGTAGGGGGGGGCGAATGGCAGAGAGATTTTTAGCAGCATCGAGAGCTCGGAGGTAGGGGAAGAACCACGTTTCTGGCTGCTTAAAGCACTGGGAGGATCACACACAGCTCGGGCTCACCCCACCCCTGCACCCTCAGCACAAACCTGCCCTGGGATCACACACACCCCAAAAAAACCCAAAACAACCCACCAAAAACCAGCTGCAGAAGGAGCTCCCCCCCCCCTTGCTCCACACAGCCCCGTGTGGGATGGGATGCAAAAAGTGAGAGTGCCAGGCTCAAATCCATCCTCAATTCCTCGAGCGAATGAAAGGCACAGCGAGGTGAGGGTGTGAGGGCAGCCAGGAGCAGGGAGCAGCCCCTTAACCCAGCCCAGCAGGATTTACCCACCTCTGGAAGCTTCACAAGGGGGAAGGTTTGGGAGTTGCCTGCCCCAAAAGCTGCCACCTTTCCCCCAGCCCGGTCCCCATCCTCATCCTGGCTCTCCAGGAAAAAGGCCACCGGAAAAAAAATGAAAGGCTCCAACCCCAACCTTTGAGACTAAAGGTGCCTGGAGGGGGGAGAGCCGAGGGGGATTAAATCCCTGCCTCCTGCTACAGAAATTAATTGGCACTGAGTATCCAATTCCCCAGGCAGCGTTTTGAAACTCTGGGTGAATCTGAGAGCCGCCCCGCTCCGCTGCTCCTCTGCCGGGGGAACCGTGTGTGTGTGTGTGTGTGCACTCTGGAAAAGCTGCTCACAAAAGCACGAAGAGCCCGGGGTGGTTTTATTTTTTTTTTTTTTTTTTTTTTAAAGGCAATTGGAGGCAGCAGAGCATGGGGATCCAACCTTGGGAGCTGTGGGGGATTTGCCTGCGTTGCAGGGTTTTAGCAAAGCGGGGGATTTTGCAGCGGAATCTCACTGGCAGGGAGATTCTCCAAGCCCCGTCTCCTGTTCCTGGACATCCTCTGGGCTACTGGGAAGTGGCTTTTTTTTTTTGTTAAGACAGGATTCCACGCTGTGATCACAGGGAGAGGAGAAGAGAAAAGCAGGCTCAGGAGCAAGGAGCATTAACGTCTCAGTTAATTAAGGCTGTTTTGTTGCCCTTGATGAGTTTTTTTTTAAAACCTCCGCCAGCAGTTATGGTAGGAACAAAAAGTTTGATTTAATCCGAATTCGCTACGCTGGCTGCTTGCTCTCTGTTTGCTTTCCTCGCCCCCAAAACCAGCACACGAAAACAAAGCAGCAAAAAGAAGCTCTGAATTAGTTCCTCTCTTAGATCAACCTATCCAGTTATTCAGCTTTTCGATTTTCCAGGTATTAAGGATGGCCCTGGAAGGAAAATGCTTTGCTTGGTGTTTCTTTCACTCACAGATTTCTGCACCAGCCCTGCATCCCAGTGCTACGTTCCTGCTTTTCCACAGCTCCAGAAGAGCTCTGAAAGCTTTGGGGACAGAAAGAGTCTTGCCCAACTGCTCCCCACAGGAATGAGGGATGGCTGCAAGACTTCAGCCTGTGGGCTCCTGAAAAACCAGGGATTCTGGGGGCCAGGCTCACAGGGTTGATTTGCTCACTTTGAGGCTCTTCCTCCCCTCCTCCCTCCCCAAAACCTGGCCAGGTGGGACGTGGATGAGTGAGGCAGGAGAGCAGCAGCCCTGGCAGTGAGGTGCTGCCACTGCTCAGCTCTGAATAAAACCTTTTTGGGGTTTTATTCCTGCAATTCCAGGGCTCTCCTTTCCATCAGAGCCAAACATCTGCAGGGGGTGGAGGCCAGGAATTGCCAGCCTGCTTCGTTTTCCCAGCAGGGAAGAGGAAAAAAAAAAAAAAAAAAAAAAAAAAAAAAAAAAAAAAAAAAAAGGTGGATCTGCATGGCAATGCTTGGATATCCCCCGAGTTTCCCTGTGCTAAACCAAGCTGATTCCGACCTCTCCTAAATTCTGCTTCGCCTCTGGAACCAAGTGCTTTAAAGCAGCAACTTTCTCCCTCTCCCCTGACTCCTTGCTGGACACAGATGGAGGAAGCTGGAGCTGGGATCTTCCTGGGAAAGGGGAGATTCCCCAGGGATTGCTGGAGCCATGCATTGCACGTGCAAGCGCGGACTGACACACGCAGAAATATTCTGAATTTGCTGCTGCTGCTGCTGCTGCTGCTGTGCAAGCTGCCAAAATCCCCAGTGCCACTGAAGCCAGCAGGTGTGGAAGGCATTTTGGATCTGGGAGGACTTGGATTCCAGGCTCGTTTTGCCCAAGTTCGGGATTACAGGTTTTCAAGAGCGCTGGCCAAGGTTTGCTCTCCCCGTTCCGGCAGAAGGAATTGTCACAACAAACACGGAGTCACAGCAAAGTCGAACGGTCCTGAAAATGTGTCTCCATCTGTTCTGTGAAGGGACTGTGCTCCCCTCTGGAGCTATCAATGCAATTGCAGAGTTATCAGAGCAATTCTGAAGCTGAGAACCGGTCCCCGGTGAAAGCAGGAAGAGAGTTTAGTTTTGAGCGTGAAATTATCCTTCCCCAAAAAAAAAAAAAAAAAAAAAAAAAAAAGGATGGGAGCCCTCAGAGGGCAGTGGAATGGCTTCAGTGGTCAGAAAGAAGTCAGGAGGCAGCAGCTTTGGCTTGGGCTTGGTGCAGGTGAGGCTTCAAGCACAAACACGCCCTCTCCCCCCGCAGTTTAACCAGGACGGGGTCTCCAGGACGTGCAGAGTTCACAGCCCCAGCTCACACCCGTGCTGCCAATTCTCCCCAGCTCCCTCCCCCTGTGAAAGCCCACCCCGGGCACACAGGGCTGAGCTGGCTCCTGCTTCTCCCAGGGGGAATTTTCCTGCCCCTGGAAAACGGAGCGGTGCCCTGCTCCCTTCCCAGCACAAGGCACTGTGAGCCCGTGTCCATCCCACAGCTGCACTTCCAGCTGGGCAGGCAGGGCTGGGAAGGGAGGCACCTCCAGAGGGAAGCAGGCAGGGTGGGGTGAGAGGAATCACAGATGGATGGGAAAGGAGCAGCCACAGGCTGGGCACGGGGTCTGTTCCCAGCTGCTGTCCTGCAGGGCCGTGGTTCCCGGCCCAGCACACACCTGGAACACGCATGGCACATCCCCTGCTCAGGGTGACAGCAGAGTCCCTGCTCCCCCCTGGGGACACACGGGCACGGAGGGGACAGGGAGCATGGACAGCCCAGAGCCAGATCCCATTCCCAGTTTGGCTGTGACTGGCTCAGCTCCTCTCCAGCAACGAGCTCAGGCCACGATGTGGAGGTGACAGCTCTGTGAGGCCACTGCTGCTGGCAGCTGTCCCATTGCATTGCCATTGTCCCACTGCATTGCCACTGTCCCATTGCTTTGCCGTTGTCCCATTCCTTTGCCATTGTCCCACTGCTTTGCCATTGTCCCATTCCTTTGCCGTTGTCCCATTGCTTTGCTGTTGTCCCATTCCTTTGCCATTGTCCCACTGCATTGCCATTGTCCCATTCCTTTGCCATTGTCCCATTCCTTTGCCATTGTCCCATTCCTTTGCTGTTGTCCCACTTCATTGCCATTGTCCCACTGCATTGCCATTGTCCCATTGCTTTGCCATTGTCCCACTGCTTTGCCATTGTCCCATTCCTTTGCCATTGTCCCATTGCTTTGCCCTTGTCCCATTGCATTGCCATTGTCCCATTGCATTGCCATTGTCCCATTGCTTTGCCGTTTTCCCATTGTTTTGTCCTTGTCCCATTGTTTTGTCTCTCACAAGCAGAAGAACAACAAACTCCCAGGCAGTCCTTCCCAGGAGATGAAACCTCAGAAGTCACCAACAGCCCGTGCACTGAGTGGTTTTTTCCCTGCTGGTGGGCACGGCAGAGTGGGAAAACACAGAACCTTTCCCCCCGGGTTTTAAAATCCATGCAGCGACTCTCTGCTTGAAAGACCCAGGAAGTCCAGTTTTTGCAAAAAAAAAAAAAACCAACAACCCATTTAGTAGTGTCTTGAAAATCAAACCTCCCGTTCAGAGAAGAGTCTCCTTAACACCTGGAGAGTGAAAAGGAGCAGAGCTGCTCAGAGCTGGGGTGGTGGGGATCCTCAGGAGTGACTGGGTGTCCCTCAGGTGCAGCACAGGAGGGGGTGGGCAGCAGGGGACAGATTTGTGACCAGAGTGCCCCAGAGGCACAGCCCCTCTGTGTGTGACCCCTGGAGCAGCTCAGGGCAGACCCCCCCACCTCACTCTGTGTCTACAGCAGAGATTTTGTGGCTGCACCTGCAGGTCAGAAATGCAAGAGCCACGTTTTGGGAACAACCAAGCACATCCACAGGTTTCTTTCCCCTGCTGCTGCGGGAGGAAACGAAGCTCGAGGGGAGTGCAAAGCCCCTGCAGGTGGAGGGGACAAAGGGGAGCAGTTCAGATGTCTGAGACTGACTCAGCAGCAAGCAGTGAATCAAAATTCCCAGCGGTGCAGCTTGTGAGAAGCCAGCAGTCCCAGCCAGGCTGTGGGAGCAGAGGCAGCTCGGAGCCCTGGGGGTCTTTAACTTCATGGACCTTCACGGCAGGGAGGGGATTTCTGCTCCAGGCCCAGGCAAGGAGCCTCAAACCAGCATTTCCCTTCCCCAGGGCTCAGGCATGTGGCTGAGCTCTGTGTGCCTGCCCAGCCCAGCCCAGCCCAGGCAGGCAGGGCTGTGCTTCCCTGCTGAGGCTCAGTTGGGAGGGGGGGACAGAGGTGGTCAGCTTTGGGATGCACAAAAAGCGAGATAATCCAGCTCAGGCACGGGCTCCAGATGGGAGATGGTACAGCAGAGCAGGCAGCAGGCAGGACAGGAGGGGAAAAACTTGCCAGCACCACGGCGTGAGCTGGGAAGAGGACAAAGAGATGTTTCTCTGGGCATTGCCTCCTCCTCCTTCTCCTCAGGTTGCATCGCCTCTTCTTCTGAAGGAGGACCAGAGCACAAAGGTGGAGCCAGAATTTCCCAGAAGAAGAGGATGGGTCTGTTTTCCTTTCTGATTTTGTTTCTGCAGCCACAGGCCAAGCTGGCTGCGTGCTCCCAGCTCTGCAGCCGAGGAGTTTCCTCCCAGACAGGAGCTCTCCCCAAACTCACACATCCCCATCCCACTGCCTGCCCTGGCACTGGGGCACAACCCACGGGGGTGGGCTGCCCTCTCCTCGGCGCTCTGCAGCTGTCCCCTGCAAGACACCGAGTCCCCAGGCAGTGGCACACAGCTGCCCGTGCGTGCCAGCCCAGCCCAGCTCAGCTCTGGCCACACCGTGGCAGCATTTATTCGTTTTATCCCGTGTTGGATGCAGACCTGCGTCTCCGATTCTCCCGGTGCTTGGAGCCCTTTTGCTTCTGGGTTTTGGGCTGGGGATGCTTCAGGGATTCGGGGAGTTGAAGCTGCAGGAGGTGTCACAGCTCGTGGAGATGTGGCAGGAGGAGATCCTGGCTGAGGATGGGAATGACAGCACAGCCTGAGAGAGGGGAGCTTGTTCCATGGGTTGGGAGAGCAGCAAACCTCCTGCAGCTCTCCCTGTGCTGCCTTTAGCTCAGGGCAGGTGATCTCAGCCCTGTGAAAGCTCCTGGACAAGCCCTGTCACCGGTTCTGGTGCTCAGCTCCATCCAGGATCCGTGCACAGCTGGGCAGGGCAGGAGGGGAGGAGCAGCAGCTGCCACCTCAAGATGCCAGCCCTGTATCCCTGCCTCCAGCAGGAGCTGCAGCCTCGTCCTGCTGTCCCTGTGATGGCAGTGAGGGAGGACAGACCTGGCAGTGGCTCAGCTGGGCAGAGCTGGGTGCTGAAAACACTGAGGTTCAACCCCTGGATGGGCCATTCACCCAGGAGCTGGGCTTGGTCCTGCTGGGTCCCTTCCAACTCAGAGTGTTCTGTGACTCTTCAGGGTGCAGCAGGAGGAAGGACACACAAGGTCACGCTTGCTTTCCCTTGCAGGCAGCTTTTCTCTGTCGGAGGCTTTCTGTTTTCTCCAGCCTTGCCGTGGCTGTGTTAACAAATGGCTTTTGGGGCCAGGTTCTTGTGGCAGGGCCGAGGTGTGAGCGTGTCAGAGCCCGGCACCTTTGCAGCTGATCTCACCTCCCTTCTCACACCAGGTGTCCTGGCTGAGACAGCTCATCATGCCACTGGCAGGTGGCACACAGGGGCCTGGCTCACCCCGAAATGCCACACGTGTCTCCCTTGGCAGGCAGGTGGCTCCATAAAATGTGGGAAGGGCTGGGGTCTGCAGTCCCAGGAGTGCTCCTGAATGAATGGCTCTGGGATTTCACAATTCCTCTGTTGGCACATCCTGGCCAGAGTCCTGGAGCCTCCATCCCCCTCCAAGGGGCTGCCTTTGTTCCCAGGAGGTGCCTCTGGCAGCTGGGAGCTGCTTCTGTCCCGTCCCCGTGGCTTTCCAGCCTCACCTGGCAGAGGGATCAGAGTGCTCTGGGTGCAACATTCCCCCTAAAACCTTCTGCAGATGTCACTGCCAGGAGCTTTTCCTTGGCCTGCACCTCAGCCTGCGTGTGCTCAGAGCTCGTGGGAGAACTTCCATGCCAGCTGAGCCAAAGGAGAGGCTGACAGGGAGCAGGAGAAGAGAGCAGGGAAGGAGAGACAAAGCTCAGGGCCCGGTTTGGGAGGAACCATGAGACACAAACCAGACCAAAAAAACACACAGCTGTGCCCAGGCTGCCTGGGGATGGATAAAATTCCTGGGCACAAGGGAATTGCACATCATCTGCCCCCCACCCCAGCCTCAGGCACACGCCCGGGTTTGTCCAAATCCAAAGGAAAGCCGTGGAAACACAAGGATTCAGCCAAGCCCCCAGCTGGGGAAAAGGGGGAGCCTGGCAAGAACAACCCCCAGCTCTGGACAAGCAACAAGCCCTCGCCATTGCCCAGCCCCTGCCACCTCTGCTCGCCCCCAGAAACGCCCCAAAAATGCTCACGAAGGTGGTGATTTCATGCAGCTGCAGAATGCCCCCGTGGGGAGGAGGGGAAACGTGGAATTCTGAAAAGAGCCACTGCAGGTTATAAAGCCATCGAGCTCCAGTGGGGAAACCCAGGGAAAGGGGGGAAGGAGGTGAAAAGAAATGGCCACAGGACGAGAGCAAGAGAAGGAGGAAGAAAAGGAAATAAAAGTCATCATCGTCATCATCATCATCATCATCATCAGGACACAACAACAGGACGAGAGACAGAGCGCTTTCCATGGGCAGTTCCCCGTGGGAAAGGAGCCACCGTGTCCGTGAAATACAAAACCCAGTGCCCTCCAGCTGGAGGGGGCAGCAGGTGCTGGGACTGGTTTGGCATCCCCTGGGGGCGAAGGGTCCAGTTAGGAGCAGAAAACCCTGCAAGGGAAAGGGGAGAAAGGCCGGCCTTAGAGGGAGCAGTCAGGAGCACCCGGGGTCAGCTCCTCTGTGCTGTGGGCAGGGGTTTGCAGAGCTGGGTGAGGTGGGCAGGCAGGTGGGAAGCTGAGGCACCCTGACAAAGAGTCCAGACCCCCAGAGTATGTGATTCCTTGGAGAAAAGTTCCTACCAAACCTCAGGGATGTGAGGCAAACCCACTCCAGGCACTGCACAGGGAAGGGGTTTCACCCCAAGCTACCAAGGGCCAGCACCGCCAGGAGCAAGATCCATGCAGCTGCCCAGCCTTTATCCTGAATAATCCTTCTGCTCAGCCAGGGAAAATCCCACCACGACCAAGCTGAGCAAATGGCAAGACTTGGTAGAGCAGAAACAAACACGGCAAATGTCAAGAATTCTTTTTTTTTTTTTTTTTTTTTTTTGACTTCTGGTTGTTTTTGCAACAGCAGGGAGAAAAATCTCTGGATGTTTCCTGAAGGGGCATGGAGAGCTGAGCACCTGGAGCCAGCCAGGCTCCCCTGCAGCTGGGGAGAGTCACCCCTTCCCATGGGTTTTTTCCAGCCTGGAAGCAGGCAGCAGGCAGGAGCACCTTCCTTTGGATGGGATTGCCAGGTCTGAGCACAGCAGGGCAATAAATTGGGAAGGTGAGGGGGGATGGGATTTATCCTAGAGAGGTGACAGCTATTCCAGAGGCACTGCCGGGCTTCCAGAGCAAAAATCCTTCCTCAGCCTCTAGGGTGTGCACCGAAGCCAAAGCTTCCTTTCCCACCCTGTCCCACCCTTTCCCAGCCTTTCCCAGCCTCCCCCCATCCCCCAGCCCAGGAGGTGGCTGCAGAGGGTCACACAAAGGTGCCCGACTCACTCATCCGTGTCTCTTTTGCTCTCCTCGATGAAGGCGATGGACTCGGATCTAAGGCGGTTTGTCACCTCGTACGTGCGCAGGGTGACGCCGAAAATATCCTCGTGGTACCGGCTGTCATCCTGGCAGAGAGGGAGGCAGAGGGGGGGGGGGAAAGGGGGTTTGGTAAAAGGGCTCCTGCCTGCTGGGGGAGGCACCAAACGCACCCAGGGAGGGTTTGGGGTCTGCCCCGGGTGGGGTGGAAGGGAGGGAATGACCTTCCCAAGGTGACACCCTGGGGCACAGCTTCCTTTCCTTTCCTTTCCTTTCCTTTCCTTTCCTTTCCTTTCCTTTCCTTTCCTTTCCTTTCCTTTCCTTTCCTTTCCTTTCCTTTCCTTTCCTTTCCTTTCCTTTCCTTTCCTTTCCTTTCCTTTCCTTTCCTTTCCTTTCCTTTCCTTTCCTTTCCTTTCCTTTCCTTTCCTTTCCTTTCCTTTCCTTTCCTTTCCTTTTTCCTCTTCCCTTTCCTTCCCTTTCCTCTTTCCTCTTTCCTCTTTCCTCTTTCCTCTTTCCTCTTTCCTCTTTCCTCTTTCCTCTTTCCTTTCTCTTTTCCTTTCCTTCCCTTCCCTCTTTCCTCTTTTCTCTCTTCTTTCCTTTCTCCTTTCCTCTTTGCCTGCTGGGGGAGGCACCAAACGCACCCAGGGAGGGTTTGGGGTCTGCCCCGGGTGGGGTGGAAGGGAGGGAATGACCTTCCCAAGGTGACACCCTGGGGCACAGCCACCCCACCGAGCCCACACCACAGCAGTGATTCATTTTAAACCCTGCTGTGGCTCAGGTGGCACCACGCCCTGGACATCACTCACCCGCAGCTTGCTGAGGAAGGCTCCTGCCTCCTCGGCCGACAGGTGGCCCTGCTGCCTGACGATGCCCTGCACGGCTTTCAGGACGTCCCCGGCCATGGTGACATCCCCGCAGACGTAGATGTGGCCTCCCTGCTCCTTCAGTGCTTTGAAGACGGTCTGGGCCAGCTGCTCCTGTAACACGTCCTGCACGTATTTCTGAGGAGGAGGAGGAGGAGGAGGAGGGAGCTGGGGTTAACTCCGGTTTGGCAGCCCTGTCCTGCCCTGGGGGCAGCAATGAGGGGTGTCCCCCGCTCCGGGGGGGGGACACAGCTGTGCCTTGCAGCACCCACAGGGACCAAAAGAAAAAAAAAAATAAAAAGAGATGGGGACAGCAGCAAAGCATCGTTCTGCCCTTGCATGGGCACACCTGCACCACATCTTTCATTGCCAGGCCTGTTCAGGTCCTGGGGGGAATTTGGAGCAGGTATTGGCACTGGCTCTGGGCCACCTCACTGGGTGACCCTTCCCTTCCCTTCCCTTCCCTTCCCTTCCCTTCCCTTCCCTTCCCTTCCCTTCCCTTCCCTTCCCTTCCCTTCCCTTCCCTTCCCTTCCCTTCCCTTCCCTTCCCTTCCCTTCCCTTCCCTTCCCTTCCTCCTCTCCTTTTTCCTCTTTCTCCTCTCCTCTCCTCTCCTCTCCTCTCCTCTCCTCTCCTCTCCTCTCCTCTTTCCTCTTTCCTCTTTCCTCTTTCCTCTTTCCTCTTTCCTCTTTCCTCTTCCCTTTCCTTTCTCTTTTCCTTTCCTTCCCTTCCCTTCCCCCTTTCCTCTCTTCTTTCCTTTCTCCTTTCCTCTTTCCCTCCTTTCTTCTTTCCTTTCTTTTCTCCTTTCCTCCTCCCTTTCTTCTCTCCTTTCCTCCTTCCTTTCTTCTCTCCTTTCCTCCTTCCTTTCTTCTCTCCTTTCCTCTTTCCTTTTCCCTTTCCTTCCTCCTTTCCTGCCCTGCCTTTTCCTTTCCCCTTTCCCTTCCCCCCATTCCTGGCAGCAGGAGCAGCCCGGGCACAGCTTCAGGCTGGCACTGGGATGGGGACACACCCTGGGCACGGTGGCCACTGGGAAAGGACAAATCCTGCCCATTTACACGCCCCAGGGGCCGTGTCCTGCCCGTGTCCCCACCCCACGGGGGCCGTGCCCACCTTTGGTTTGTCGGGCTCCCGGGAATAGGCCGTGTACAGCTCTCTGAAGACACCTTGGGTTTTGGCAAAGAGCGTCTCCTCCTTGTAGATGTGGTCGATCCTGGACTGCCGGCAGCCGAACACCAGCACCATGGGGCACGGCTTCAGCCCTGGGGACAGCACGGGGACAGCGCTCAGCCCCGGGGCCACCGGCGCCACCAGCGCCACCAGTGCCACCAGGCACCTCCCTCCAGACTGCCAGCGGGTCTGCTGGGACAGCCAGGCAGGGTGGGACCCCCACCCCGACACCCCCAACACAGGGTTCCCAAAAGCTCGGGGAGGGGAGGAACGGGACGGCTCCACCCCAAAATCTGTTTGAGGTGAGGAATGCGAGGGCCCCACCCCAAATTCTGTTTGAGGTGAGGAACAGTGTGGCTCCACCCCAAAATCTGTTTGAGGTGAGGAACAGTGTGGCCCCACCCCAAATTCTGTTTGAGATGAAGAAGGGGATGGCCCCACCCCAAATCTGTCCGAGGTGAGGAAAGGGAGGAAAGGGAGGAAAGGGAGCAAAGGGAGGGCCCCACCCCAAATTCTGTTTGAGGGCCCCACCCCAAATTCTGTTTGAGGTGAAGAAGGGGACAGCCCCGCCCCAAAATCTGAGGTGAGGAAGGGGACTGCCCCACCCCAATTCTGTTTGAGGTGAGGAACAGCGTGGCCCCACCCCAAATTCTGTTTGAGGTGAAGAAGGGGATGACCCCACCCCAAATTCTGTTTGAGGTGAGGAAGGGGACAACCCCACCCCAAATCTGAGGCGAGGAAGGGGACGGCCCCACCCCAAAATCTGTTTGAGGTGAGGAGGAGGGCGGCCCCACCTTTGTGCTGGATGTCAAAGAGCCGCTGCTGCCAGAAGCTCCGGAAAGGGGCGATGCCGGTGCCGGGGCCGATGAGGATGCAGGGCACCTGGGGGTCCTGGGGCAGGTGGAACCCGGGGGCACTGCACACATCAAAGATCCAGTTAAAAACGAGCAGGGTGTTCCCTCCCTCCCTCCCCTCTGCCCACAGCCAGCTGAGACACCTCCCGGAGAGGGAGGGGTAGAAAACGAGGTAAAATCCCGGGATGTGACATTTCTGTGTGGGGTTTCTCTCAGAGGGGAACCATTTGCTCACAAACCCAGCCCTGTTTCCTGCCACTGTGCCAACAATCGAGGGCAGAGAGCTCATCCTGTGAGGGGTCTCAGGGCCCCCTCCTCAGCCCTGGCCCCGTGTGGGTCACTCACCCTCGTACAAAGCAGGGCACCACCTCATCCGTCTGGATCCGACTGAGCCACGAGGAGCAGACTCCGTGGTGGATTGGTCCCTCTCCATCTGGGAAGGGAGGGAGGGAGGGAAGGAAGGAGGTCTGTACATCACCCAGCAACTCTGTTTTCCTTCCTAAACCCCTCCCTGCTGCATCCTGCATGAACACCTCCCTGACACATTTCGGCATCCGTTCTCCACCAACCCGGCAGAGTTTGGCACTTGGATCCCTCACTGGAGCTACCCAGGACCCAGACCTGCCATAGCTGGACCTCCACAGTGCTTAAGGAGCACCCAGCTCTCCTTTTGGACCTTTTTTGGCAGGAGCAGCACTGTGATGCTCGCAGACACGAGCCCTCCATGGCAGCTGCACTGTCCTGGCTGTGTCCTGCAGAGCCATGGGCTGTCTCTCTATCCACACCACGACCCTGCTTGCAATGCTCACACTGCCACAGAGGTCTGGCTGCTGGGAACGTGGATTTTGGGGTGGGCAAACAGAACCCTGCATGGAGCTCGGGTGATGTAGCTGCCCCAGAAGTGTCACCTCTGTGTCACTGCCACTCTGCGTGACATGGGACAGCAGTGCCGTGGTTTGGGGGAACCTACTCTTGCTGATGCCTTGAGTTTGAGCTTTCCTGTTTTTCAGGTTCTGTGCTGCTCCTCACAAAGCCTGTGAGGAACGACTCAGGGAGCTGGGGGTGTTCAGCCTGGAGAAAAGGAGGCTCAGGGGTGACCTTTTCACTCTTTACAACTCCCTGAAGGGTGGCTGTGGGCAGCTGGGGTTGGTCTCTTTCTCCAGGCAGCACTGACAGAAGGAGAGGACACAGCCTCAAGCTGCATCAAGGGAAGTACAGGTTGGATATTAGGAAAAAGTTCTTCACAGAAAGAGTGATAAAGTTCTGGAATGGCCTGCCCGGGGAGGTGGTGCAGTCACCATCCCTGGAGGTGTTCAACAAAAGCCTGGATGTGGCACTGGGTGCTGTGGTCTGGCTGAGGTGTTAGAGCATGGGTTGGATTCAATGATCTTGAAGGTCTCTTTCAAGCTAGAAATTGTGTGATTGTGTGATTGTGTGATTGTGTGACAGGAGCAGACAGGACAGCGGGGTACCTCGGGTGCGGTAGGACACCACGGCCACGGTCAGGTGCACCTCCCCCGGGTACATCTCCGGGGACGAGCTGATGGAGTAGTAGCGAGGCTGCAGGAGGGGCAGCTGGGTGAGCAGCAGCGTGGAGGGCATCTGCACCGAGGGGAACTCCTCCAGCACCTCCACGATGGTGGGGTTCTTGGACCACTTCCACTCCTCGTACTCCTGCAAGCCCTGGGGGGAGAGGGAGGGAGGAGAGAGCTGCAGGAGCCGCCTTTTGCAGGTGCCTCAGGTGGTGTCCCAGGAGGTCCGTGGCTGTGGGAAATGCTAAAGGGTAAGGAGGCTTTCAGAGAGCTGTGAAAGCAGGCCCCAGGAACAGCAAAAAGGACTTGGAATTAGCTGCAACTGCAAAACTTGAAAGTAGGAAAAGCTACAATAGTACAGCAAGGGCATGAAACAAGAGTTTTTGAGTTTTAGGTTTGGTTAGGATAGACCTTAAGACTGCAGAAAAACATGCTTAGCAAGGTGGTAGAAGGTTTTAAGGTTAATAATGGGATATTGTGTGTTGTTAATAGAAAGCATGCAAGCAAGCAGTGTTTGAGGCAGGTGTAGGTGTGCTTTCAGTGATTGGCTGGAAAGTCTGTAAGCTTTAGCAACGTGGAAATTTGGGAGCAACGTGGAATATTGGCTGGAAAACCTTTAAAATGCCCCGTAACAAAGAGACCTTTGGCTGCTGCTGCTGGCAGCAGTGAGTTGTTGCCATCTTTCAGTTGTCTCAGCCTGTTCTGAGGCTGATGCTGCAGTAAAGCTCAAGGAGCCTCTCCCAGTGCTCCTGTCCCCAAAATTCCAACACAGGTGGCAAAGCTGAAGCGGGTGGCACTGAAGGCACGGGGGCAGAGACTCAGCCTAAGCACAGCGTGGGATGAAAATGCCCTGGCTGGGCTGTGATTGTCCCCAGGTTCTGGGGCTTGGGCTCTTTACCTTGCTGAGGACCTGCAGGCGTTTCTTCTCCTTGTCACTGGTGGCCAGCAGAGCGAACTGCTGCAGCAGCAGCGGCGTGGGAGGGGTGGTGATGTCCAGGTAGTACTTGAAGGCCTGGAAGATGGTGCAGGGTGGGACACGGTTCTCGTCTGTCCAGTTGCTGATGACACCTGCCAGGAGGGAAGCCAGCACAGGCCTGGGATCAGCTGAGCAGCAGAGCCAAGGTGGGCAAATCCTGGTTTTCATCCCCCTCTGGGACACTGCATTGGGGTTTTCCATCTCTAGTGACACGGTGCATTGGCAGTAGGGAAATCAGACTTAGCCCTGAGATACGGTGCTGGGATGGCCCCTCAAGATCCCTGAGTTCTTCTTCCCAGTCCTAGACATTGCCCTTTCCAAGGGAATATAAACACCTTCAACTTCTCCATGGAATAAGGAAATATCTTCCCCAGGGCCCTGCCCACCCTTCAAACCCTTACTCCACATCCCATGTGCAGCTCTGGGCAGAGCAGGGGTGAAGGAGGTTCTCCCAATCCAGGCAAACACAGCAGGGAGAAGAAAATAATTTTCCTGGGGCCACCCTGAGGAGCTACAAGAACTCCAGGAGCTGGGAAAGCAGGAGAGAAGCCACCTGCACTCCCTGGTTACCTAGAGCCGTGCTCCTCTCCTCCAGCAGCTCCACCTTCACCAGCTGGTTGGTTGGAGGGGCATCCTCAAGCCTGTCTATGAGGGCATTGACCAAGTCCTCGTGGTTCCCTGGGAACACCCCCAGGTGGTCCCCGGGCAGGTACTGGAGCTCCTGGTGCCCGTTGGTGTGCAGGCGCAGGAAAATCGTCAGGCGGCTGCGGAGGAAAGAGGAAAAGCAGGAAAAAGTGTTTTTTGGGGGGAGCCAAAACTTCAGGGAGTGGCTGAACAGAAAGAGCAGAGGGACTTGGACTTAGCTGCAACTGCAAAGCTTGAAAGTAGGAAAAGCTACAATAGTACAGCAAACAAGAGTTTGAGTTTTAGGTTTGGCTAGGATAGACCTTAAGACAGCAGAAAAATATGCTTAGCAAGGTGGTAGAAGGTTTTAAGGTTAATCATGGAATATTGTGTTGTTAATAGAAAGCATGCAAGCTTTCTATTAAGCTATGGCCTCAGGAGCTGCTGGTGCACTGGGCAGTGGTGGTGGCACCTCCAAGCTGTGGTGACCCCGTCACCAAGGTCACAGCAGGGAGAGGGGACACTGCAGCGCACCCTGACTCACCCTCAGGGACTTTTTAAAAAGGGGAAAAACCAATTTAACCTCTGGCTGGGCGATTTTATCCTCCCTCTGCTGTCACTCCAGCCAGCTGCCCATCCCGTGGGCTGGGGGGAGGTACCAGCAGGAATTCCACCGTGCGTGCGTGGGGGTCAGGAGCACCCTCCACTGCCCTCCAGTCTCACTCATAGTTTGCAGAGAGGTGGATTCCGTGGACACCCAGGGCTCAGGGGCTGTCTGTGGCTGTCTGTTTTGGCTTCCCCAGGTGTGCGTTCAGCAGGTCCCTTACCTGGACTTGGGGCTCTGCAGGTTCTGGCGCGCCAGGAGCCGCGCTGCATAGACGCGTTTTTTGTGGATGCTGTACAGTCCTGAGGGGGGGAAAAAAGAGCCAGGGAAAGGGATTCAGCAGAGCGTGGCCTTCGTAAGATCATTGTGGCTTCAACCCCTTCAGACCGGAGCTGACCACGGGGGTTTGAGCTCCCTCCTGCCAGGATGGGATGAGAAACCCCAGGAGCCCAAAGCCACCCCGGTGAGACCCAGGGCTGTGCCCTGGCCATGCCCACGGGCTGCTCTCGCTGCCGGGCTGGCAGGGTGTTGGAGAGGATGAAGTAGCTAGGCCCTGCAGAGATGATTTATTAGTAAAAGATTCTAAGAGTATGAATCCTACAAGAGGAATAGAATTAAAAGCAAAATTTGAACTGTAAGAGGCTGGGCAGGAAGAGGGTGATTAGGTTAGCTGAAAAGACTTGGCTGGGTGAGTCAGTGACACCCCTGCCAAGACAAAAGGATGAATAAAGGGTTGGACCTTCTCAGGTATCAGGGATAAGGTGGTTTTTCAGGATTTTGGTCTGTAGAGTAGTATTGTAATGTTGTAGTTCCCATAGGCTGTATGTAGACTCTGTAGGTTTTGTATCTTGAGGTGATTAGTTAATGCTCATTAGAATATTCACAATAGAAAGGGTTAAAATGGAATGTAAAATCTCTCTCTTGGACTCTTGGCACTCTTGCATCTTGCTCTGCTGGATCCCTGTCCCTTTAGACCTATGGACTCTCCCCCAGTCAGGCTGCCTCCCCATGACCAATAAACCACGTGTCCCAAAGAGTATCCTGGTCTTCAGACAGGAAGGACACAACCAGCGTGCTTTCTAATAGCAGGGGAGGGCTGGGGCTGGGGCTGGGGCTGGGGCAGAGCCCAGGCGGTGCGGCAGATCCCGCGTGGCCGGAGCCGTGCTGAGGGCCCAGCTGTCCGAGGGCCGGGCCCGGCAGCATTGGACAAAGGCAGCTTGGAATCATCCCAAGGTGCCAGCTCCTCGCCTCGAAAAAACGGGGTCAGGAGGAGGGAGGGCAGATCGTGTCCGAAGGTCTCTGTTCACAGACACAGACAGAGGGGCCTGGCGACTGTCCCAGGCTGTTCCTTGGGCATGGGAATTCAACAGAGACAAAAAAATGGGGTTTGGCCCTTTTGCCCCTGTGTCTTCTCCGTCTGCCCCACAGCCAGAGCCCTGCAGGTGAGCCTGTCTGTACCTTGTGTGAGCTCCGGGGCCTCGGCCACGTAGGTCAGGCGGAACTTGCTCCTCTTCCAGCTGCGGTCGTTGCTGATGAGGGAGTTGTTGGCTTTCTCAATGTTGACGTCGTCCCCCACGCAGAACACGTCACAGGCTGCCTGCAGCACGCACCAGGCCCTCAGGCACCCCCCCCTGAGCCCAGCTGAGCCCCCTGGTCCCACCCCAGCAGTGGAGCAGGAGCCCCCCAGCAGCCCCCCACACGCCTTGTGGTGCTCTCCTTTCCCAGCTGTCTGGGAGGATGCAGGGATTCAACACATCGGTGACCTTTTGGTGGTCAGCATGAACCAGAGCATCAGCTCCCCCCGCTTTGTTGTGGGCTGGGGTGGGAACCCTAAAAATCCCCTCAGGGAAACTTCCAGGCTTTGCCCTGGAAGGATTTACCATAGAGTTTTTCCTGCCTGGACGGAAAGAGAAGATTTCCCTTGTGGTGTCTTGCAGAATTCACCTTAGATGGCTTCCCCCTTGGGTAGTTGACCCTGGCCACTCCCATTGTTCATCCCTCATCCCCCCACAATAGGTTTGCTGCCCCTTGCCCTGCCTTTGTGCCCTCAGACCGTTGGTTCCTGACCCCATACACAGCACATGGTCGGGGTCTTCTGTCCCTGACCCCTTTGGCATGCTGAAATAAACCTGGATCTGCTGGAACAGATCATACAGGAGGCCCTGCCTGTCTTTCCTCTGCTGAGGTGGGAGTGTG
This sequence comes from Phylloscopus collybita, assembly GCA_027886175.1. NCBI lineage: Eukaryota > Metazoa > Chordata > Aves > Passeriformes > Phylloscopidae > Phylloscopus > Phylloscopus collybita. Next base: position 14,810,638 of record JAJNNQ010000045.1, read on the forward strand.
TGTGTGTGTGTGTGTGTGCATGGACCTGACATGGCTGCTCTGAGTGGCTGCTGAAGGGGACACTTTGAGAAGGCAGCAGCATTTCTCCATCCTGCCACGCTGCTGCAGCCTGGGGTGGTGCCGGGGATGTCCCAGGGCAGGGAAGGGGAGGCTGGGTCCAGATCTGGCTCTAACCTCTGTCCTCCTTCCCCCTGCAGCAGCGGGACAGCCCCAGCTTACCTTGAAGACCTTCTTGGCCCAGGTCCTGAAGGATTCCTCCTGTCCGCAGAGCTCATCCCCCTCTCCCATGCGGAGGATCCTCTCTCCCCCCAGCTCCTCCAGGAGCGTGTCCACGGCGCGGGCGAAGGCGCAGAAGTGGGGGTAAGCCCGGGAGCCCAGCCCGAAGACGGAGAACCTGCGCAGAGAGGGCTCAGCTGGGCACCACCCACGGCAGCCTGGAGGGGTCTGCACCTCACCAGAATGGGTGAGCTGGGACTGACGGGGTCCGGGCAGCACCAGCTCCTGCTCTGCTCCTCCTGTTGGAACCCTGGGAGCGGAGAATTTCAGGCTTTTCTGTCCCAGCAGGCACTGACCCCCAAGGAGGCACTGCATTCCACCTGAGGCCATGGAATAGGCTTCCAAATCTGAGTGATAGCAGCACTGGGATGGTGGGTGTGCAGCTTGAATAGAGGTGTGTGATGTCACAGGGTGGAAAACTTAGAATTTAAGGTTTTAGTTATATATATATATATATATATAAAGAAATATGGAGGATTTAGAGTGTAGGCTGAGTTCTTCTTCTTTCACCTTCTTCTTCATGGGTCTGGCTGGTAGCTTGTAACTGGCCCACACTGGTCATTATTGGGTTAAAAGGAAAAACAATATAGGTGTCCTCTCTTTAGTGGACAATTAGTGCTTAAAAGGCTCTAAATGGAAAGAGTTAGAGGCAGAGCCACTTTTCACCCTGTTAAAAGTTAGAACTGCACTATAGATCAGAATTAATAGCACACAGGAGCTGTGTCCCCTCATGAACACCCCAAATGTGCACACAGGAGCTGTGTCCCCTCATGAACACCCCAGCCTGCACACAGGAGCTGTGTCCCCTCATGAACACCCCAAATGTGCACACAGGAGCTGTCCCCTCATGAACACCTGAATGTGCACACAGGAGCTGTGTCCCCTCATGAACACCCCAGCCTGCACACAGGAGCTGTGTCCCCTCATGAACACCCCAAATGTGCACACAGGAGCTGTCCCCTCATGAACACCTGAATGTGCACACAGGAGCTGTCCCCTCATGAACACCCCAAATGTGCACACAGGAGCCGTGTCCCCTCATGAACACCTGAATGTGCACACAGGAGCTGTCCCCTCATGAACACCCCAAATGTGCACACAGGAGCTGTGTCCCCTCATGAACACCCCAGCCTGCACACAGGAGCTGTGTCTCCTCATGAACACCCCAAATGTGCACACAGGAGCTGTGTCTCCTCATGAACACCCCAAATGTGCACACAGGAGCTGTGTCCCCTCATGAACACCCCAAATGTGCACACAGGAGCTGTGTCCCCTCATGAACACCCCAAATGTGCACACAGGAGCTGTGTCTCCTCCCGCCCTGTCCCCTGTACCTGACGTTTGCCAGGGGCCCCGTGCTCTCGAAGTTGTCCCTGGGGTCGGGGCCGTCGCTGGAGGATTTCCGCGCGTCCGAGTAGGAGGAGACGCTGTTGAACCGGACCTTGTAGCTCCTGCGAACAAGGACAGGTCCTAGGTTCCAATGTCAAATTGTGCCCAAGGTATGAATTCTATCCCCATGAGCTGTTGGAGCCAAGGTGGGGCAGTGTTTTCCTGATCTTCTGATAACGAGCCCAACAATGCCTTCCTGGAGGAAGTTATCTCTGGTTAATGGGCCATCAAGGACCCACTGCATGACTCATAGGATGAGATCATCCCATTGTGAGATGCTCTGCCCAGGGGGAGGAGCCAAGCATTCCCACCTGGATATAATCCAGGGTTGGAGACCTCACGAGCAGCTTTTATCCACTGGACTCCCAGAGGAGACAAGAGCTACCAAACAAAATCACTGCTTTGACAAGAACAACTCATCTGGTTCCACTGGATTCCTGGAGGAAGACTGCACCCTTCTCACCATCACTGGACCCTTCTCAGCATCACTGGACCCTTCTCACCATCACTGAACCCTTCTCACCATCCCTGGACCCTTCTCACCATCACTGGACCCTTCTCTCTCAGGATCATCTCTACTCCAACAGAACCACATCTGCCACTCCAGGAGGACTCACTTTTAGACTCCTTCAAACACTCTGACCAACAGGGTGTCAGGTTGTATTGTTCCATTTATTTTATTTTACCGTTTTTTTCCTCTCTTCTCCTATTAAATTGTATCTCTGACTGGGAGTCTCACTGGTTTTGCTTTCAAACCAGCACAGGGACACCAAACCAGAGCTGTTCCATGGGCAGGCCCTGCAGGGAGAGCAGAGCAGTGTGCTCCCTCTGGGGGTAAAGCCATAGCAACCCCTCTGCATCCCCCAGCCAGAGCAGGAGGGCTCCCTGAGGTCCTTGTCACCTCCCACTGTGCTGGCCACCACATTGTCCCCAATGACACAGAGCTGCCAGGACCTTTGGCTTTACCTGTCCTTCCCTGGGCAGCACACAAGGTCGGGTGTGTGTCTGAAGAGATATTCTGAGGGTTGTTTCATTCATAGGAAGTGGGAAATAATAATAATAATAAAAAAAAAAAATATATATATATATATGGAGTGAGAGAAGAAGGGATGAGGAGGGGGAAGGGGAGCAGAGGAAAAAAAAAAATAAAAAATCTGACAACAGCAGAAGTATTTCTGAATTGAACCATCTCCCAAAATTGCTCCACACAAGAGTTTCTAAATTTACAGCCAGAGCAGTGAGCAGTGGTGTGTGCATGAGTCACGGCACAGCTCCTGCAGCCGGCACGGCACGCGGAGAGCACAGCCCCGAGCCCAGTGACAGCCAGGTCACAGAGCCCTCAGTGCCACCTCTGCAGTGCCAGCCAGGCCACAGAGCCCCAATGCCAACCAGGTCACAGAGCCCTCAGTGCCACCTCTGCAGTGCCAGTCAGGTTACAGAGCCCCAATGCCAACCAGGTCACAGAGCCCTCAGTGCCACCTCTGCAGTGCCAGCCAGGTCACAGAGCCCTCAGTGCCACCTCTGCAGTGCCAGCCAGGTCACAGAGCCCCAATGCCAACCAGGTCACAGAGCCCTCAGTGCCACCTCTGCAGTGCCAGTCAGGTTACAGAGCCCCCAGTGACAGCCAGGTCACAGAGCCAGTGACAGCCAGGTCACAGAGTCCCCAGTGCCACCTCTGCCCTCAGCCTCCCCCTCTCTGCCCAGACCTCCACGCTCTCCTGCTTCTCCCCCTGCTTCAGCCCACTCTGCTGGCCCTGGCCATGTCCTCACCCTGGGTTAGCCTGGCTTAGGGGGCCTCCCTCCCCAGCCTCTGAGGTGCACAGAGCTCATCTCCCAGTGCGTGGGGGATTCTCTGCAATCTCAGACTCTGCTCAGGGCAGCACAGCCCTCTGGATGAGATGGACACAAAGCCCAAATTCCCCAGGCAGGTGCTGGGCTCCTGGCTGGGACAGCAGCTGGGATGAGCAGGTCCTTGTGGTGAGGGACTGATGGATGCATTTGATCAGCAGGCTTGGAGTAGGAATGGCTTAGCAATGCTTCAGAAAACCCTTGGAAAACCCTTGCTGTAGGGCACAAGGAGCCAAATATCAACCCCAGCAGTGCCTCAGGGCTGTGGGAAGAGAGCTGTGGCCACAGAGCCCAGACAGGATCCTGTGACACTGGGATTTAGAGAGGCCACCCTGCCCTCAGGGATCTCAAGCATTCCCCGGGGGGAGCTGGGAGTCCATGGGGTGCATGGACAGGAACTGCTCTCTCCAGCTCTCTTTTAGCAGGCTGACACTCTCCCTCTTCCCCTGGCAGTCTCCTCCAGGTCTCCTTTCCTCACTGCAAAAGGTTTTTTGTGTGCTTGATGTCAGCGAGGTCCTGGACATTGGTTGGGGCAACCCCCAAAACAGTTTGCCCAGAGAAGCTGTGGATTCCCCTGGATCCCTGGATGTGTCCAAGGCCAGGCTGGATGGAGCAGCCTGGGATAGTGGGTGGTGTCCCTGCCTGGCTCTTAGAAACCCCCACCAGCCCTTAAATCACACTTGGAGGTGTCTGGGACAGCAAGCACAGAGCTCAGGGGCTTTTAATATCCTCCAACCTGCCTGGCTGGCCATGGGCAGCACCTCTGCACCCAAGGAGAAGATTTGCCCCTCTGCACCTTGGGGTGCAGAACCCTGGGGTGAGAAGCAGGTGTGGGATGCCCCTTTCTCCATCCTGACCCCTCCAGCTCCAGGGCAGCCTGGTGTGGAATACCCCTTCTCCATCCTGACCCTTCCAGGGCAGCCTGGTGTGGAAATGCCCCTTCTCCATCCCTGACCCCTCCCAGGGCAGCCTGGTGTGGAATGCCCCTTCTCCATCCCTGACCCCTCCCAGGGCAGCCTGGTGTGGAAATGCCCCTTCTCCATCCCCACCTCTCCAGAGCAGCCTGGTGTGGAAATGCCACCTTCTCCATCTCTGACCCCTCCCAGGGCAGCCTGGTGTGGAAATGCCCCTTCTCCATCTCTGACCCCTCCCAGGGCAGCCTGGTGTGGAAATGCCCCTTCTCCATCCTGACCCCTCCAGAGCAGCCTGGTGTGGGATGCCCCTTCTCCATCCCCACATCTCCAGGGCAGCCTGGTGTGGAAATGCCCCTTCTCCATCCCCACCTCTCCAGGGCAGCCTGGTGTGGGATGCCCCTTCTCCATCCCTGACCCTTCCAGGGCAGCCTGGTGTGGGATGCCCTTTCTCCATCCCTGACCCCTCCAGGGCAGCCTGGTGTGGAAATGCCCCTTCTTCATCCTGACCCCTCCAGGGCAGCCTGGTGTGGAAATGCCCCATTCCCCATCCCTGACCCCTCCCAGGGCAGCCTGGTGTGGAAATGCCCCCTTCTCCATCCCTGACCCTCCCAGGGCAGCCTGGTGTGGAATGCCCCTTTCTCCATCCCTGACCCCTCCCAGGGCAGCCTGGTGTGGAAATGCCCCCTTCCCCATCCCTGACCCTTCCAGGGCAGCCTGGTGTGGAAATGCCCCTTCTCCATCCTGACCCTCCCAGGGCAGCCTGGTGTGGAAATGCCCCTTCTCCATCCCCACCTCTCCAGGGCAGCCTGGTGTGGAAATGCCACCTTCTCCATCTCTGACCCCTCCCAGGGCAGCCTGGTGTGGAAATGCCCCCTTCCCCATCCCTGACCCCTCCCAGGGCAGCCTGGTGTGGAAATGCCCCTTTCCCCATCCCTGACCCTTCCAGGGCAGCCTGGTGTGGGATGCCCCTTCTCCATCCCCACCTCTCCAGGGCAGCCTGGTGTGGGATGCCCCTTCTCCATCCCTGACCCTTCCAGGGCAGCCTGGTGTGGAAATGCCCCTTCTCCATCCCCACCTCTCCAGGACAGCCTGGTGTGGAATGCCCCTTCTCCATCCCTGACCCCTCCAGGGCAGCCTGGTGTGGAAATGCCCCTTCTCCATCCCCACCTCTCCAGGACAGCCTGGTGTGGAATGCCCCCTTCTCCATCCCCACCTCTCCAGGGCAGCCTGGTGTGGGATGCCCCTTCTCCATCCCCACCTCTCCAGAGCAGCCTGGTGTGGGATGCCCCTTCTCCATCCCAAACCCTCCCCAAGGCAGCCTGGTGTGGAAATGCCACCTTCTCCATCCCTGACCCCTCCAGGGCAGCCTGGTGTAGGATGCCCCTTCTCCATCCCCACCTCTCCAGGGCAGCCTGGTGTGGGATGCCCCTTCTTGTGGAATGCCCCTTCTCCATCCTGACCCCTCCCAGGGCAGCCTGGTGTGGAAATGCCCCCTTCTCCATCCCTGACCCCTCCCAGGGCAGCCTGGTGTGGAAATGCCCTATTCTCCATCCCAAACCCTCCCCAAGGCAGCCTGGTGTGGAATGCCCCTTCTCCATCCCTGACCCCTCCCAGGGCAGCCTGCCCTGTCCTGTTTTGCCGCTGTCCCCATTAAGGCACGAGGCCATTAGGAACCTAATGGGCTTTCAGCTGGGCAGCCCTGCAGGGATCCCATCAGCTGACCCGGCTGCACAGCACGCAGAGCACTTCGGGGCTGCAGCAGGGCCAGCTCTGCCGAGCCACAGATTGGCCCCTGCCGCGTTTGTCACCGCTCCACGGCCCCGGTGACACCGCTCCGAGTCAGGGCGCTGGAATTGCCCTGGATCCCCGGCCGGGGCTGCATCCATCCTTAATTAAGGAGCAGCCTCGTGCCAGTCGTTAGCTCAGGAGACATTCCAGGGCAGAGCAGTGCCCCAGTTCAGGGAAATGTTTCATTCTTCAGAGCTAAAATAAGAGGAGACCCCGAACGATTGTTCTCAGTGCCCTCCTTTCCCAGCCCCTGGGATCTGCACGGAGATGCTCAAAGCTCATCTTCCCCTGAAGGGGGATTTTCTACAATCCCGGATTCCGTCTCCAAGGTACCGGTTACAAACATCACAGGATTATCACAGCTCCTATTTTCCCTAGAAATCTTTTCACACCATGCATGCAGCTAAATCTGGTGCTCAAGCCCTCCCCCACCTACATCTGCAAGGCTGGGAACTCCCTTCTACCTCCAGCTCCTACTATTTTGGTGGCTCCTGGACAGGCCCTGGCTCTCGGAATCGATGATTTTGGGAAAATTCCTGCTTTTATCTGCCTTTATTTTTTATAGATTCCTGCCTGTTCAAGATGAAGAGAGGAGCTTCAAAGTGTCATTCCAGGGAATTCCTGGGATCCACAGGCACCCCTGACTCTGTGCTTTTGTCCTTCCTGGCACCTCCACTGTCTCCATTCCCTGGGTCTCCAGGCAGGTCCCATCCCTGGATATTTGCAAATGTGAGATCTCTGCCCGAGGATTTCCCCTTGGGAGAGGCTGAAGGCAGGGAACCTGTCCTGCTGGGGTTTGGATTGGGAGGGGAAGGGGTTGGAGTGCTCTTACTTCCTCTCCTCCAGGTTGGAGTTGGGATTCTTCATCTCCATTAATGCACAGCCAAATTTCTACAGAAAAAAAAAAAAGGGAATAAAAAAGGCTGTGAGTTTCTCCAGGTTTTGCAGGAAACCCAGTCCTGAGCACAGCCTGGGCTGTGGCTCTGCTCCCTGTTCCCATCTGTCCAGGTCCCAGCCCCCAAACCAGGGGACTGTCACCTTCCGTGTGACACCGGCGGTGGTCACACAGGAGGGATTTAACCACACATCAGCGGCTGTCCCACGGCAGGGAATCAGGACACATCCCTGCCCCAGAGCAGGCTGGAGGCAGCCACAGCACCTGGACCCGCTCTGCCTCGTTCCAGCCCGTTTGTGCTAATGCACATAACGCAGAGTCTGCATTCCAAACTGAGAGCTCAGAGAATGCCAGCAGTAACCCTTCCCCGAAAAAAAAAAAAAGCCTCTCAGATCTGGGCTCTGCCTGGCTGAAGCGGCAGCAGGATGAGAACTTGCTCAGTCTGAGCCAAAAGAGGAGGTTCCTGGCCCTGTGCCACCGCTGCCCTCCCCTCCCTGCTGTCCTACCTCTCCGTTCTCGGGCGGGTCCCCGTTGCCGAAGGTGCTGGTGACCACCAGGACCATGGTCTCGTGCTCCAGGTGCACGATGTCGTACTCGTCCATGGACATCACCTGCCAGCACAGAGAGGGCTCAGAGCCTCCTGGGCAGGCTCCAGTGCCCCTGGGGATGGGAACAGCACATCCCTGCCGAGGTCTCTGCGCGGGGAGGATGGGGAACAGGAGCCTGGAGGGGCACGGGCAGCCCTGGAGCTGCCACCCGAGGGGCTACAGGCTAAAGGGGGGCTGCAGGAAATCAGCTGGAAAAAAATCCCTGTGCAGGCACCAACCCAGACCCACAGGGGCACGCCCTGGAAGCCCTTGGCAGCTGTTTTCCACGTGTTTCCTTGGAGCCCCCAGGGTTTCACACCCACCCACGTGTCAGGAGGCAGGAGCTGGTAGGATACCTTGGCATCGAAGGCGTGCTTGAAGATCTCACACAGAGTTTTTGCATAGACCTGGGACTTCCCCGTTTCCGTGGCGTACAGGATGGTGGCCTTCACCCTCTTGGCCATGGCTTGGCCCATCAGCTTGGCTGAGAACTTCACAGCCCTGGGAAGCAGGAATAAATCCCAGTCAGAGCCTGCTCCTTACCGGTGCCTCTAGCCCAGACCTGTTTATTTCTTACTAAATGAACAGCCTTACAAAGCTGTAGCAGCAATTTTTCTGGTGGTTATGTGGCAAACCAGAGGGGAGCCTTGGGAGAGCTCGACTTGTCAGAGAGGAGATGGGGGAGCTTGAAGAGAGCTCAGACACCTGAAGGGGTTGAAGGAGGAAAATGCCAAAGCAGGCATGGGGGTGGTATTTCTGCAGGGGCAGAGAAGCAGGATGAGAATCAGGGGCAGGTAATGCCAAAGGAAGAGCTGGAACCAGCCAGAGCTGGAGCTATAGGAGGAACAGCAGCTCCTCCATCCCTTAAAACCAACGGGGCTCTGCAGGAGCTGCCTTGGCCACCCTGCTCTCCACAGAGCCTGGGGACACTGAGGTCACACAGAGCTGTCCAGTGCCTGTGATCTGCACTCTGCTGACACCTGGAAGTGCTGCCTTCAGTTTTATCTTTCCTTTTTTTCAGACCCTGTGCTGCCCAGGGGTGCAGCTCTGAGCCTCACATTCAGGGTCACTCAGCTCTGCACACAGCAGGGACACAAAACAAATCCTGTTCCTGCTGCACATCAAGGACAACTTTCAGGCCCAAAAACACAAACAAGGGTGGCTGGAGGGAGGAACAAGAAGGATGGGACCTCACAACCTGCAGCTGTAATTGGACAATTAAACCCCAATGTGCAAATGGACCAAAACTGATCAAAGTGTGAGACCTGGTGACCGTTTGTCCATTTTGTGACCATTTTGGGCCCACCTTGGGTGCAGCCCTGGCCAGGCCCTGTCCTGCCCAAGGTGTGTCCTAAAGACCTTTCAATAAATCCCTGCTTTACTCTCCAGCTCTGCCCAGTCTCTGTTCCAGCTCAGCCTCCCCGAGGCACCAGGAGGAGCAGCCCTCCCGAGGCCAGGGGTGGCAGATTCATCCCAGCCTTGCCAGGGCTGTGCCCAGCTGGAGTTTCCTGTGCCTGCAGCTGCACTTTCCCTCCAGTTCTCCCCACTGGCTCAGGGCAGAGGGGCCCTGGGAGGTCACCAGCCTCTCTCCAATCCTGGCTGAGGTGATGCAGCAGCAGGAATGCTGATTCCTTGTCTGTGGCACCACTGGGAGCACCCTGATGAGGGGAACAGGGGTTGTGGGACACTCATAATCACATCAGCACTGGTTCTCCCTACATGCCAAACACTTTTTTTTTTTTTTCTAAGTGGACCACCAAGCCTTTAGATGGGGTCACCAGAAAGGCAGAAATCCACCAGGTCTGGATTTAGGCTGCTGTCGCAAACAGGGAAAGGGAATTTTTTGGGAGGCTGAGGGAGCACAAAGCATCTCTGTGGCCTCTGCAAGAGGAAGGGCTGCTTGATTCACTGTGACAGCCCTCACCCCAGGTGTCTGGGTTCAGCAGGACTCCTGCATCCCCTTCAGATGAGCTGTGGGCAGTGGGGGCTGCAGCTGGAATGGTCACACTGGGCTGGAGGAGCCCAGCTTCCTGCCCAGAAATACTCTGGTTTTGGGGAATCATTTAGGGAGGGGGAAAAAAAAAAAAAGAGGAAAGAAGAGGCAGAAACTCCTCCAGGCTGGTTTATCCAGCTCCTCTCCACGGCAAAGCCAGCCTCAAGGAGCATTTCTGTTTGCTGCTGTTTCAGCACCCTCAGTGCAGCTCTGCCCCCTTGGGTACCCCGTGGTGGCAGTGTCCCCTGTCCCCAAGACCTGCACTGGGCCCAGGATGTGGCAGGGGCAGGCAGGGCAGGGTCTGCAGGTCTGCAGGCTCAGATTAGGCCAGGTTTTGGAGTCTGAGCTGGCACCAAATCATGCTCAAGGCTCTGGGCCCTGGCTGCCTCTTCTACAGCTGATAAGCTCAGGTCCAGGCAGGATTAATGATCAGCTACAGAAACAATTCCTTTCCCTGCACCAGCAACGACGGAGATTTTTTGTTTTAAATCACCTGCCACGCTCACATTTTTATAAAACCATCCCTCAACGGGGCACACACAGCAACTGAAGCATTTTTTTATTTTTTTTCCCCCCCCCCCCCCTCCAAACTCCACCAAGCCTCCCGCTCTTCCCCCCAAGTGTCAGCTGCAGGAGCTCATTCCTCAGCTGCTGCTCCTGTTTATGGATGCACCACGGGGAGCAGCTCGCAGGAGGTGACAGCTGAAGAGTGGGAGCAAATTGATGGCAGGGATTTCAGGGAAGCTGAAGCGTGGGGAGAGGCTGTGACGAGCCAGGGCCACCTGGCAGCCTGGCCACTGCCAGCAGGGCACGCCCAGCCTTCTCCTGCCTTGGCCCAGCACGGGGCCTTGCAGCTCCTCTCTGCCCACAGGGGAGGAATTTGGGCCAGAATCAGCCAAAGTGGGTCCAAACTGCTCTTCAATTCCTGCCTCCCTGCTGCTGAGGAGCCTTGGCAGGGAAGAGGGGCCGGGGTGGCCCCTTGCCAGGGGTCAAGTGACCATGAAGTGCACATCTCAGCTCAGCCCTGATCCATCTGCTACACCTGCAGGGAGATTCCTCCTTCCCATCTCCCCCCCCCACCTTCCTCCCAGAGCAGGTGTTTGGAGGGTTGGGCACACACACTGGAGCAGATTCTCCTCAAGTAGGGGAAAAGTCAATGGGAAAAGGAGGAATAGGGACAGGAATTTCACCTAGTTAGAGCCAGCACAGCCCTGAAGGGGAAGGTCCTCAAGTAGGGGAAAAGTCAATGGGAAAAGGAGGAACATGGAGAGGAGTTTCATCTCCTTAGTGCCAGCACAGCCCTGAAGGGGAAGGTCCTCAAGTAGGGGAAAAGTCAATGGGAAAAGGAGGAATATGGAGAGGAGTTTCATCTCGTTAGTGCCAGCACAGCCCTGAAGGGGAAGGGAGGATCCTCCTGCCCCAAGGAAAAGGAAAACCAGGCAGAACACCCTCAACAAGTGGGAAGGCCACACCTGAGCATTAAGGCCTCCTAACTGGAGAATGAGCAGCTCGGGAGAACAGACAACACCTGAGATCTGGTATTCACCTGGTCACCCCCCTTTTGGTGGTCTAAGGAGGTGCCTGTGTCCCCAAATGTCCCTCAGGGCAGGAAAAGCCCACAGTGGCCCACAGGCCAGGCCCAGAGCCCATCATCCCGAGGGTGATGCACACACCCATGGGGTGCTCAAATCCAGGAGCAGCCCCAAACGTTCCAGGCCTTTCCAGGGTCCGCTGGTGTTGCCCTGTTCTTCTCTGTTTTTCCAAAGTTCCTTCAGCCTTCTGTATTTACCTTTTGCAATGGAGTTTCTCACAGATTTTCACATAAACAACCCATTGTTGTGGTAAGTGTCCTTTCATGTTTACACTCTTCTCATAAGGAGGAGAGAATTGATGGGCTGTTGGGTTGACCAGTGTGGTTGGAGAGGACAATTTCCATCCTCCAATCCATGGTCACTGCTGGAATTCTATAAATGTTGAGGTCTGTAAAAAAACTGCCTCTTTTTATTTTGGACATCTCAGTGTGTCAGTGTCATTCATTCGTGTCATGACACACAGGCAGTCAGTGGTCAGGGCAAAAAAGAGAGGGAGAGTTCATTTTCTGTGACCTCGATTTACAGGATTTGGACAATGACCAGGGACTGGAGGATGAAGGTGGCCACCTCTCCAACCACACTGGTCAACCCAGCAATCCATCAACAGTCTCCTCCTTATGAGAAGAATGTAAATGTCATCTTGTTTTCCTAAAGTTCTGTTAAAGCCCCTTCTGAGGTTTGCATTTTTGTGATGCAGTTCCTCACACACTTTTCATGTAAATAATGATTGTTTTGCATTCCTGTCTGGAGGAGGAGAGAATTGAGGGGCTGTTGGTTTGACCAGTGTGGTTGGAGAGGACAATTTCCATCCTCCAATCCATGGTCACTGTTGGAATTCTATAAATGTCAAGGTCTGTAAATAAACTGCCCCTTTTCTGCCTCGGACATCTCAGTGTGTGAGTGTGTTGTTCTTTTGTCTCGTGCTGCAACGCACTGGTACTCACTTTGCCAGCTTCTTAAAGCCAATGGCCCTCTTCTTGGTGGGTGTCCCATTGACCCCCTTCCAGACATGGGTGTTCCAGGGGTCCGGCTAGGAGAGGGAAAAGCAGGATCAGGCACTGGGGAGCGCTCAGAGCTTGGAGAAATGCAGCACCCAAAGCACCGAGAGTTAAATTCTTCCCCACCCTCTCAAACCTGCAGGCTGGAATGGGATCCAGAGCTTGGAGAAATGCAAGCACCCACAGCACTGAGAGTTAAATTCTTCCCCTCAGGAAGGGGAGGAATAGCTGCTGCTCCACAGCTCTCCCTCTCCTCTCCATGTCCCTGATCCTTGGAGCCTCATGGGTTTTTTTTTTGGTTTTTTTTGGGCAATGGAACAGGCCCAGGAAAATTGCAATCTAATAAACCCTCCTGGCTTGTAAGAGCATCTGGCCAATTGCTCTGTCACCTCTTGAGAGGAGCGTTAATAGGCCACAGCCAAAAAGAAGGCAACGCCAGAAGGGGAGAGGTGATGGAAACAGATCCTTTCCCCTCCTCTGGCCACGGGTTTTTTTAGGTTTTTTTTTTCCCCCTAAGAGGCCCTTTGGGAAGGGGAGGCAGCTGAAGCCAGGAGCAAGCACACAGAAGCTCATTCCGTGCCCTTGCAGGCTGCAATCAGAGCCAGGAAGCATCGGGGTGCCTGGTGGGTTGGTTACAGGAGTGAACAGACTGCTCCTGCTCCGTGATTATTCCTTAAGGGCTCTTGACTAAAGGTCACATTGTGTGGAGAGCACCGGAGCAGGGACGGCTGGATAACGAGGGAGTGTTTGCTGAGGGGTTTTTCTTCATGGTCTGGAGTGTTAAATACCCCAGCAGCACCATCCTGATGGGCCTGCTGGGACAGAGCCCCTGTCCCACTGTTGGATCCCCAGGATGCAGGAGCCATCCTCTCAAACCTGCAGGCTGGAATTGGAGGGATCCAGGAGCCATCCTCTCAAACCTGCAGGCTGGAATGGGATCCAGGAGCCATCCACTCAAACCTGCAGGCTGGAATGGGATCCAGGAGCCATCCACTCAAACCTGCAGGCTGGAATGGGATCCAGGAGCCTTCCACTCAAACCTGCAGGCTGGAATTGGAGGGATCCAGGAGCCATCCTCTCAAACCTGCAGGCTGGAATGGGATCCAGGAGCTTTCCACCCAAACCTGCAGGCTGGAATGGGATCCAGGAACCATTCTCTCAAACCTGCAGGCTGGAATTGGAGGGATCCAGGAGCCTTCCACTCAAACCTGCAGGCTGGAATGGGATCCAGGAGCCTTCCACTCAAACCTGCAGGCTGGAATGGGATCCAGGAGCCTTCCACTCAAACCTGCAGGCTGGAATGGGATCCAGGAGCCTTCCACTCAAACCTGCAGGCTGGAATGGGAGGGATCCAGGAGCCTTCCACTCAAACCTGCAGGCTGGAACGGGATCCAGGAGCCTTCCAGTCCCTTTCCTCACCCACCCATCAGACACTCCCAAAGGGGAGCAGCTCTGTGTGACTGGAAATCAGGAGCTGAGGTGTCCCACATTCCCACGGAAGGGCAAACCCCCGTTATTAGATGATACTGGGGCAAAATATCAACTGGACAGCTTGTGCAGGAGCTGGGTGGTGTGGTGGGGCCAGCACCTGGTACTCGAAGGAGGGCGTCAGGCGGTAGTTGAGCATCTCCTGGTGGAAGACGGGGGTGATGGACCCAGACATGGGCGGCACGATCCAGACCCAGTCGGCGGGGCAGCCCCCCCGGCAGCGGTACTCGTTCTCCATGTGCTTGATGAAGGACTCGGTGGCCGAGTGGTGGTCCACGATGGTCACCTTGTCACTCTGCCCGGGGGGACAAGAGAGCAGGGCCAGCAGTCGGTCAACGCAGCCCAGAGAGCAAAAGCCAAAATTTCATGTTTTGGAGCGGTTTGTCCCAAATCTTCCCGTGGTCGTTGGGGGTGATCCAAGGTGGCTGCTGACCCTGGTTGTCCCAAGGAGGTTCTAAAGGTGCCCCAGTGCTTTGAGAGTAGAGGTGCTTCTGCCTCTCCCTGTTAGTTGTCCTGGGCCAAGCAAAGATGGGATGGAGCATCCTCTGCTCCATCCTCTCCCAAAACCTTGGGAAGCTCTTCCCATGGGGCAGCTAGGACACAGCTCTCACCCTTTGAAGCTGGGTGGCCAAGGGCTGGTTTTGTTACTCAACCTTTAAGTGCAGGCTTGGGGGAGAACCTGGGCCAGTTCCTGCCTCCATGGATAGGTCAGAAGGGCTGGATTTAACTCCTGTTGGGATATTCCTTCTGGACCAGCCGGACCCAGGTGCTGGTGGTGTTGTTTTACAACACCCAGAGTGGGGAAATTATGAAATCCCACTGCAGCAGCCCAAATCCAGGAGGCACAGCCCAGTTTCAGCCGTTGTCCTCGAGTTTATGTCTCCACACTTGTCCCACCCAGTCCCTGTGTCCCTCTAGCCTGGCCCAGGGGTCCCAAGGTACCTGGAAGCTGTAGAGCACAGCGATGTTGATCTCCACCAGGGCCTGGTCCTTCCACAGCGAGGACGTTTTCCTCATATCCAGGTTCATTTTCTTGGCCACTTGCTGTAACAACACACGGCAGGAGGGGAAGGACTTAATGGCCAAAAAAACCAGGATTGGGGATCTCTGCCTGGGGAGAGGAACGCAGAGGAGAGGCCCAGGCTGGCACAAGGCACCCACAGGGCAGGCAAGGGCTGGTGTTGTGCCTTCCTCTGGGAAGGAATCCTGCCTTTCCCTCTCCATGGCAGGAGCACAGCCTTTCCTCCTCCCTGAGCCAAATGCTGCTGAGAAGGCCACCAGGAGCAGCTGGACACTCCCACTGCTCCCACCCCTCTGGTTTTCAGGAGACTGGGGAGGGATGGAGCCCCTCTAAACCACACAACATTCCTTGGGAGGTTTTGATGGATCCAGATCCCCTGCACGGGCACCTCCCCATGGCTTGGCTTTGTCTCTCCCAGTGTTGGCAAGCCCCTGAGCCACGGGACCAGCTGGAAGGTCCCCAAGGGCACACACGTCCCTGAGGAGCCACAAAGTCTCTCTGCACCCTTTCATATTTTAGCACTTAGCCTCAGCTGAGCAGATGGCCAGGCGCCTGCTGATCCCTAAAATTCTTTGGGAAGCCTGTGGGAAGCTCCTGGCTGTGCCAGACACCGGCTGGCCCCACAGGACACAGAGACCTTGCTGACCGTGGCTCCAGGAGAAGGGATATCCCGTACTCTGCCCGCTCCAAGAAACACTCCCCCAGTGCCCTGCCCGCTCCCCAGGAAGCCCAGAGCCGCCAGGAGCAGCTGCCAGGAGTCACCTCCAGGATGTTGTAGCGGGAGTTGTCGCAGTAGTCGCGGACGCCGATCTCCGTGCCCATGTACCAGCCGCTGAAGGGGCAGGCGGAGAACTCCAAGCCCCCGATCTCCAGGAGCATGTTGGAAACGGCTGGCAGCCCGTACCACTTCAGGCCCAGGTCCTTAAACCACTCAAACCTGCCCGGGAGAGGGAAAAAAAAAGTCAGGCTCAGGCAACCAGCCAGGAATTCTCTGCCCAGTGCAGTCACCAGGGTGAAGGACTTGAGGCAGAACGTTTCCATCAGCACCTCCCTTGGGGGCTGTTCGTGGGGACAAGGTGGCTATGGAGTGGTGTAAGCCCTGGGAGACTTCAAGGAAAGGGAAGCTTTCCAAGAAAATCAGTCTGGATACAAAGAAATGAGACATGGGCGCAGCTTCCTTGCCAGCTCTGCCGACTTCACTGGAGGGAAGGCCTGGGAGAGGGTCTTGGGTGAAGCCCCCAGGCCGTGGTGAGGGTGGAACCGGAGGAGCTCAGCCCTGCTGATCCCCTCAGAGCAGCTTTGGGGCTGCCTGTGACTCACTTGGGGTGCCGGATGGGCACTTCCAGCACCAGCTCCGGCGGGATCTCGAAGAGCTCGGGGTCGTTGCCGTTGGCTTGGAGCAGCAGGGGCAGGATATCGAAGCGCCCGTAGGGAGCCTTCCAGCCTTGCTGGATGCAGATCTGCAGGGGAAACAAAGGCAGGGTTGGTGCCCCAGCAGGTCAACCTGCTCTTCAGGCACTGTAGGCAGGGAATTGTGTGGTCCTGGGCACAGCTCCTGGTGGGATTTCTGTCCTTATGGTTGAGCAAAGGGAGCTACAACAGAGGGTGGCCTGGCCCAGCCCACCCGTGTGCAAGTCAGGGGAATTTGGGGTAAAAACGAGCCTGGAATAGATCCCCAGTAGGATCATGGCTTGTGCCTGTAAAGGTGAAGGAGAAAACAGGTGAGAGAAGCAGAAAAGTGACAAAACCCAGCCTTTATTCCTGGGAAAAAAATCGGAGGGTGCCACAAACCCAACCTCCCCCTGTGCTGCTGCACTGGACAATCCCAACCTGCCAGACCCAGGGTTTGGGGGTTAGATCTGTTTCTTTTTTACTTATAGAATTTTTTCCCTTAAGTCGCTAGGAGACTAAGTTGGGAGATTAATTCAGAGGGAGAGACCCTTTTGTCTCCCCACATGTCGCTGTTGGATATGAAAGAAAGATGCGAGGTCGTGATCAGAAGGCTGATGACTCTAAAGAGGCATCGGTTTATTCTCAAAACTTATTTTATACCTTCCTACAATGCGCCCACCTAAGAGGTGGGACCCTTGGACTCATTGGTCACATCAAAGGACCATCAAGCAAAGTCCCTCCTTGAGAAGGGAAATGTGAAAAACAGAATAGTTTATAAAACGTGCCCTGGTTTACCACTTTGGTGTAGTCACTGGCTGTCATGTTTGGGGTTTTCTGAAGTTCTTTCCCAGAGATGAAAATTGGTAAATGTTTTCTAAACTATTTGTTTTTCACATTTCTCTCCTAAGGAGGGGCTTTGCTTGTTGACCCTTGGTGTGACCAATGGTTCGAAGGATCCCACCTCTTAGGTGGGCACATTGTGGAAAGGTATAAAGATAGGTCTGGAGAACAAACCAGCCCCTTTTTTTGGGGAGCATCAAGCCTTCTGGACAAGACTGGCATCTTTCTTTCGTCTCCAACAGCGGCAGTTTCGTCCTCGAGGAAAAGAATTCCCTGAAGATCAAGCCAAGGCAGGCAGGAAACCGTGGCTATGTTAGCATTGGAAACACATAATCATGGAATGATTATATGGAGGTGCTTTTATTGAGGAGCTCCGGGGTACACAGGCAAACCCAAATCTGACTGAGACAGTGATTGGCAACACACACGTTTGTTGCCATGCTCGTGCCTGCATGTTTTAGTTTTGGAAAATTCTATTCCCAAGCACGGTCTTGAGGCACAAGGTCATGTTCTGTAAACTACCGAAGCTCCCACATCTGTTCCCAGAAGAAGGGCTTCAGTAATAGTCTCTAAAAAACGACCAGTGGTTCCCAAGAGTCCCACCTCTGGGGTGGGCACATCTGTAAATGTACAAAAAAAGTCAGAAAAATAAAGGAGGGGTCTCTTGCTTGCAAGAGCTCCACGCAGCCTCCTTGATGCACTCCCTGCCTCGTTCCTGCGATTCCCCCACAGCAATACACATTTTATACTCCTGCAACACACCCATTTTATACCCCTCTAACACACACATTTTATACCCAACACACACATTTTATACCCCTCTAACACACACATTTTATACCAAACACACACATTTTATACCCCTCTAACACACACATTTTATACCCAACACACCCATTTTATACCCAACACACACATTTTATACCCCTCCAACACACACATTTTATACCCAACACACACATTTTATACCCAACACACACATTTTATACCCCTCTAACACACACATTTTATACCCCTCTAACACACACATTTTATACCCAACACACACATTTTATACCCCTCTAACACACACATTTTATACCCCTCTAACACACACATTTTATACCCCTCTAACACACACATTTTATACCCAACACACACATTTTATACCCCTCCAACACACACGTTTTATACCCCTCTAACACACACATTTTATACCCCTGCAACACACACATTTTATACCCCTCTAACACACCCATTTTATACCCAACACACACATTTTATACCCAACACACCCATTTTATACCCCTCTAACACACACATTTTATACCCCTCTAACACACACATTTTATACCCAACACACACATTTTATACCCCTCTAACACACACATTTTATACCCCTCTAACACACACGTTTTATACCCCTGCAACACACACATTTTATACCCAACACACCCATTTTATACCCAACACACCCATTTTATACCCAACACACACATTTTATACCCCTCTAACACACACATTTTATGCCCCTCTAACACACACATTTTATACCCAACACACACATTTTATACCCAACACACACATTTTATACCCCTCTAACACACACATTTTATACCCAACACACACATTTTATACCCAACACACACATTTTATACCCCTCTAACACACACATTTTATACCCCTCTAACACACACATTTTATACCCCTCTAACACGCACATTTTATACCCAACACACAGATTTTATGCCCAACACACACGTTTTATACCCCTCTGCCACACACATTTTATACCCCTCTAACACACACATTTTATACCCCTCCAACACACACATTTTATACCCAACACACACATTTTATACCCCTCTAACACACACATTTTATACCCAACACACACATTTTATACCCAACACACACATTTTATACCCAACACACACATTTTATACCCAACACACACATTTTATACCCCTGCAACACACACATTTTATACCCCTCTAACACACACATTTTATACCCAACACACACATTTTATACCCAACACATACATTTTATACCCCTCTAACACACACATTTTATACCCCTCCAACACACACATTTTATACCCAACACACACATTTTATACCCAACACACACATTTTATACCCAACACATACATTTTATACCCCTCTAACACACACATTTTATACCCCTCCAACACACACATTTTATACCCAACACACACATTTTATACCCCTCTAACACACACATTTTATACCCCTCCAACACACACATTTTATACCCAACACACACATTTTATACCCAACACACACATTTTATACCCCTCTAACACACACATTTTATACCCCTCCAACACACACATTTTATACCCAACACACACATTTTATACCCCTCTAACACACACATTTTATACCCCTCCAACACACACATTTTATACCCAACACACACATTTTATACCCAACACACACATTTTATACCCCTCTAACACACACATTTTATACCCCTCTAACACACACATTTTATACCCAACACACCCATTTTATACCCCTCTAACACACACATTTTATACCCCTGCAACACACACGTTTTATACCCCTCTAACACACACATTTTATACCCAACACACACATTTTATACCCAACACACACATTTTATACCCCTCTAACACACACATTTTATGCCCCTCTAACACACACATTTTATACCCAACACACACATTTTATACCCAACACACCCATTTTATACCCCTCTGCCACACACATTTTATACCCCTCTAACACACACGTTTTATACCCCTCTAACACACACATTTTATACCCAACACACACATTTTATACCCCTCTAACACACCCATTTTATACCCCTCCAACACACACATTTTATACCCAACACACACATTTTATACCCCTCTAACACACACATTTTATACCCCTCTAACACACACATTTTATACCCCTCTAACACACACGTTTTATACCCCTCTAACACACACATTTTATACCCCTCTAACACACACGTTTTATACCCCTCTAACACACACGTTTTATACCCCTCTAACACACACATTTTATACCCAACACACACATTTTATACCCCTCTAACACACACATTTTATACCCCTCTAACACACACATTTTATACCCCTCTAACACACACGTTTTATACCCCTCTAACACACACATTTTATACCCCTCTAACACACACGTTTTATACCCCTCTAACACACACGTTTTATACCCCTCTAACACACACATTTTATACCCAACACACACATTTTATACCCCTCTAACACACACATTTTATACCCCTCTAACACACACATTTTATACCCAACACACACATTTTATACCCCTCTAACACACACGTTTTATACCCAACACACACATTTTATACCCCTCTAACACACACGTTTTATACCCAACACACACATTTTATACCCCTCTAACACACACATTTTATACCCAACACACACATTTTATACCCCTCTAACACACCCATTTTATACCACTCCAACACACACATTTTATACCCAACACACACATTTTATACCCAACACACACATTTTATACCCCTCTAACACACCCATTTTATACCCCTCTAACACACACGTTTTATACCCCTCTAACACACACATTTTATACCCAACACACCCATTTTATACCCCTCTAACACACACATTTTATACCCTACACACACATTTTATACCCCTCTAACACACACGTTTTATACCCCTCTGCCACACAGCTACAAATCAATTGGTCACCCCGGATTGCTCCTAAGCAAAATTTCTTATCATTTAGCCAAACATTGATCATATTCGCTTCCCCAACCAAAGTCATTGATTTAATTAAAACAATAACCTCAGCTACTGCAACTATAGCAAAGCCAACTTTTCTAATTCTCAAGACCAGCAAGCCCGGACCTTTCCTTTCCCAACCATTACCTCTCCTAACCACCAACCCCCCGCTTTAGTTACTCGCTGGCAGTTCTACAAAGAATCATTTTAACCCCCCCCTACTATCAGCTACAGCCCCCAGACCTCGGTGAGCTCGACGTTGGCGGGGTCCCCCAGCACGGTGCCGTCGGGCTGCTTGTAGCCGGCGTAGCGGATCAGCTGCGCGTTCCAGATGCGGAAGTCGTGCTTGCTGTCCGTGCGCTGCGGGAAGATGGTGATGGCAGATCTGCAAAAGGAGGGGGCAAGGGAGGGGAAAAAAAAAAAAAAAAAAAACACCTTTCACCTTTTTATTACCGTGTATCCCCTGTGGGAGCCCATGTATCTCCGTGGTCTCTTTTTCCAGGCAGCAACTGGAAGGAGGAGGACAGAAGGAAGTGGAGGAACTGACAGAAGGAGAGGACGCAGTCTTAAGCTGCGTCAGGGGGAATGTAGGTTGGATATTAGGGAAAAGTTTTTCACAGAAAGAGTGATAAAGTATTGGAATGGCCTGCCCGGGGAAGTGGTGGAGTCACCATCACTGGATGTGTTTAAGAAAAGACTGGACTGGCACTTGGTGCCGTGGTTTAGTTGAGGTGTTAGAGCATAGGTTGGACTTGATGATCTTGAAGGTCTCTTCCAACCTAAAAATTCTGTGATTCTGTGATTCTGTGATTCTGTATGTGCAGCAGTCGACACGGACACTGCACTCGCACTCGAGGTGCTTCATTCGAATCATCAGAAGGCTTCAAGTATCAGCATCTTGATATTCAAAAAGCCTCCCCAGTACCTTTTCTCTGTATCTTCTCAGAGCAGCTCCACACAGCTCTGGCTCTGTCTGTCCTTCTGTTCTGGCTCGCTCCTTCCTGACCCTGGCATGGCCACCTAACCCTGTCCGTCCTATGTACAATATCTCACCTTTTCTGGCCCTTGCACCTCCTGTCCCTTGGTGTTCACAGCACAGCCAGCACTCCTGCTAGTTAACTCACTCTTTTATCATGCCCATGGCTGTGAGGGCAAGGCTGTTTCTACTCTAGGAAAATTAACACAGGAGGGAGACTGCCTTCAGCAGCATCTCCTTTTGTCTCCCCACATATCCCCAATCGCCTGGTTGGGTTTCTGTTGGGTGTTACACTCTGTGCCTTTTATTTGGGTCTGGGAGTAAAACAGGGAGAGAAGTGCACAGTTTGTTTTCAGAAACCTCCCGGACTGGCCTTGAAGAGTGGAAGTCACCGGCACCCAGACCTCAAGGTTTTGTTTTTTTCTCAGCACTCACTTTCACTTTGCTTTGCTTTGTAGCTCATCAGCATAGCTTAGTTAAGCCTGAGAAGCTTCACATTTCCTTTTTTTCCTTTTTTCCTTTTTTCCTTTTTTCCTTTTTTCCTTTTTTCCTTTTTTCCTTTTTTCCTTTTTTTTTTTCCTTTTTTTTTCCTTTTTTCCTTTTTTCCTTTTTTCCTTTTTTTTTCCTTTTTTTTTCCTTTTTTTTGCCTTTTTTTTCCTTTTTTCGCCTTTTTTTTGGAACTGTTCAAACCTCCCCCCCAGACTGAGGACCTGGGGGGCACTGGGGGATTTGGCACCTGGGACTCACCGGGATCCACCCTGCACAGCAACTTCCACCAGCGCTGGGAAGAACTGAGAGCAGAAACCATCCACAGGAGGGACTTTGTTCTCCTTAATTCATCATCTGGTATTGTTCAATTTATTGTGCTGGGGGAGTGCTTTGCTGGTCTAATAAACAGGTTTCTTTCCACTTTCTCTCTGGGGAGTTTTCTCCCAAACCGGTTGGGGGAGGGAGGGTTTCCCTTAGGAGTTCTCCTCCCAAAGGAGGAGTTTAATAAAAATAAAATAAAATAGAATAAAAACAGGCAATAAGGAGATGGAATAAGGTAGCTTCTCAGCTGAGGGTGCAAAGCAACACACGCTGCCCATTCCAGATTTGGTGAAACCACAGTGGAAAGTCCCAAGGGATGTGCTGTGAGGAAGAGGAGAGACTTCATCCACTGACCACCATGAGAGGGCAGAAGATCCCAGACTCCCGGACTTGGAAGACCCAACTGTGACCAAATATGGGAAAACATGGACTGGGGAGTGACCAAGGGTGTGTGTGTGACCCAAAAAGTTATAAAAATGGGAAATGGTGGGGAAAACATGGACTGGGGAGTGACCAAGGGGGTGTGTGTGACCCAAAAAGTTATAAAAATGGGAAATGGTGGGGAAAACATGGACTGGGGAGTGACCAAGGGGGTGTGTGTAACCAAAAAGTTATAAAAATGGGAAATGGTGGGGAAAACATGGACTGGGGAGGGACCAAGGGGGAGTGTGTAACCAAAAAGTTATCAAAATGGGAAATGGTGGGGAAAACATGGACTGGGGAGTGACCAAGCGGGAGTGTGTAACCAAAAAGTTATAAAAATGGGAAATTGTGGGGAAAACATGGACTGGGGAGGGACTAAGGGGGTGTGTGTAAACCAAAAAGTTATAAAAATGGGAAATTGTGGGGAAAACATGGAC
This sequence comes from Phylloscopus collybita, assembly GCA_027886175.1. Taxonomy (NCBI): domain Eukaryota; kingdom Metazoa; phylum Chordata; class Aves; order Passeriformes; family Phylloscopidae; genus Phylloscopus; species Phylloscopus collybita. The sequence goes on from JAJNNQ010000045.1 coordinate 14,834,077, forward strand.
TGGGGAGGGACCAAGGGGATGTGTGTAAACCAAAAAGTTATAAAAATGGGAAATTGTGGGGAAAACATGGATTGGGGAGGGACTAAGGCAGTGTGTGTAAACCAAAAAGTTATAAAAATGGGAAACTGTGGGGAAAACTTTAGAAAGCTGTGGGTGGAGGACGAGTTCAGACTTGTGCTCTCCGGCTTTCCCAGCGCACGCTGCTCGCTTCGGCTTCTGGGCTTTAATAAAGGTTTATCTAATTGGCAATCAATTATTGGGATCCATTACACTTCTCAGTTCACACCCTGGCGATCCCCTGGTGGCTCACCTGAGGTTGCCCTTGTTGGTGGCGTACTTGATGTGGTTGCAGATGTAGTTGAACATCCCGTGGGCCGTGGTGCAGTCCCGGGCATCGAACACCTGGAAGGGGGGAAAGAGGTGGTGAGGGTGTTCCAGCTGCCAGGGCAGAGCCAGGCAGAGGGAAAGCAGCACGTGGAGAACTCCAGGCACCACTCTGGCTTCTCAGGGATCTGAAGCTCCGTAATTATGTGTTCCCTGCCTTTGGAACACTGATCCAGCTGCCCCTTTTTGCTTTGGGGAGGTGACTCATCTGCTGCTCGGGCAAAAAAAACCTCCTCATTCCCGTGCTCTCAACCTGCTGCTGGTTTCTTGCCTTATCCCCCAACAATTACAGATTCTGCCCTGCTTCTCCTGTAGATCAGCACTCAAAGCTGGAACAGGACAGGTGTCAGTCAGGTCTGAGGGACAGGGAGTCACGGAATCATGGAATGGTTTGGGTTGGGACTTTGAAAGAGCATCTCATCCCATCCCCTGCCATGGGCAGGGACACCTTCCACTGTCCTAGGTTGCTCCAAATCCTGTCCGGTCTGGCCTTGGACACTGCCAGGGATGTGGATCCCACAAAAAACATTGGGAAATCAGGAAGGGGGATCAACAGAAGTGCCCATTCCCTGTGTGAGGCAGGCACAGGAGCTGCTCAGCAGCACTGGATCTGTTCCAGGTTACGGGAGGAGAGGACATCTCTGTACCAAGGGATTCCCTGGGGATCACTGATTTCCAATCTCGTCCTGTGTTTCCCTTGCCAAAGGGGCACTGAGCCAAATCCCTGCTGGATCTCAGTACTGAGGACAAACGTGTCCTGCTGCCTCTCTCCAGGTGGAGCAACAGGTTTGGAAGCAGCAGGAGAGATGCTGGAGCAGGATCTGATTTTGGAAAATGTCCCCTGGAGCACCAGCTCCCGTTTCAGACACAGCCACCTCACCTCCCATCCCACAGACACTGGTGAAGCTATTCCATCCATCTTTTCTGTCATTCCAGCAAATTAGGAAAACTGCCCTGGTTCTGGAGTTGGAGTTAACCTCCTTCAGCTCTATTACTTTTGCAGAGTTTATAAGCACTTCAAAATGACAGTCAGCTTGTGGACACCAGTAAGCAAATAGACGGTCAGAGCTGAAAACTCTCAATTTGCTTTCATCTTTGAAACCCTTATCCCTACCTTCCCCCTCGGTAAATACATGAGGCACTAAATCCATCTCTGCAATCATGCAATTATCATGTATTCCAGAGCTTGCAGTTTTTGTTGAAGATGTCCTGGGATGTCCTGGCAACACCCCAGAGCTGCTGCGAGGAGCTGTGCGTGCAGAGCACCTGCCCCTGCGCCTGTGCTGTGCTCCCCAGGCCCTGGGGAGAGCAGGATTTGCCTCTCCAGAGCTCCAGCCACACCCTTTGGCAGAAGTTGGAGAGGATGAAGCAGCTAGGCCCTGCAGAGATGATTTATTAGTAAAAGATTCTGAAAGTATGAAACCCACAAGAGGAATAGAATTAAAAGCAAAGTTTGAACTGTAAGCATGGACAGGAAGAAGGTGATTAGTCAGCTGAAAAGACTTGGCTGGGTGTGTCAGTGACACCCCTGCCAGGACAAAAGGATGAATAAAGGGTTGAACCTTCTCAGGTATCAGGGATAAGGTGGGTTTCACAGGTTTTGGTATGTAGAGTAGAATTGTAATGTTGTAGTTCCCATAGGCTGGATGTAGATTCTGTAGGTTTTGTATCTTGAGGTGATTGGTTAATGCTCATTAGAATATTCACGATAGAAAGGGTTCAAATGGAATGTAACAAGGAGCTTGGTCTCTTTGCACCCCTTCTCTTGGACCCTCTTGCCCTCTTGGACTCTTTGCACTGGATCCCTGGACTCTTCCCCAGTCAGGCTGCCTCCCCACGACCAATAAAGCACTTGTTCCAAAGAGTATCCTGATCTTCAGATCATCTCTCTCGCCGGACAACCAGCGTGCATTCTAATAGGCAGGAATCTCCCGGAGGCAGCAGCTGGTGGGGGTTTGGTTTGGTTTGGTGCTGACCTGCAGCTTGGACCACTGGATCCTGCCCACGCAGCGCGCCGCGTTCCTCCAGGCGTGCTTGGCGCCGTAGATCAGCTCCGTGTCCCGCAGCTGGTAGGTGTCAGTGGCCTCAATCTCCTTGGTCACCTCCTCCAGCCTCTCCATGTGGGCCTTGGAGCCGGATCTGGGAAAGGTTGGGGGCAGAGGGTCAGGCAGAGGGCAGGGAATGCTGGTGCTCCCCACCTGGAGTGTCTTGTTCCTACACACATACGCACACACGGGGATTGTGTGGATGGTTATCCCAGCTTTGGGTGAGCGAGGACCAGGGGGAGAGGGCAGGGACTTGTGCAGAGACACAACAAACACCAGCAATGAAACTCTACTCAAGAAGCAGCTGCTGGTGGAGCACCAGAGTCTCCCCATGCTGTGACTCACAGGTGTGGGAGATCAGATCATGGAATCATGGAATCGTGGAATGGCCTGGGTTGGATGGGAACTTAAAGCTCATCCCATCCCATCACCCCCTGCCCTGGGCAGGGACACCTCCCACTGCCCCAGGCTGCTCCCAGCCCCAGTGTCCCGCCTGGCCTTGGGCACTGCCAGGGATCCAGGGGCAGCCACAGCTGCTCTGGGCACCCTGTGCCAGCCCTGCCCACCCTGCCAGGGAACAATTCCTGCCCAATCTCCCAGCCAGCCCTGCCCTGGGCAGTGGAAGCCATTCCCTGCATCCTGTCCCTCCAGGCCCTTGCCTCAAGTCTCTCTCCATGTTTCTTTTTGCCTCCTTCAGGCCCTGCAGTCTCTTCCACAAAGGCCACAATGAGGTCACCCCAAAGCTTCTCTTCTCCAGCCTGAACATTCCCAACTCTCTCATCCTTTCCTCCCAGCAGAGCTGCTCCATCCCTCTTGACCATCCTGGTGCTTGCTCTGGACTGGCTCCAGCAGCTGCAGCTCCTTGCTGTGCTGGGCCCCAGGGCTGGAGTGACACGTGTGACACCTCAGCACCAGCAGCAGCCCCGGGGCTGTGGCCTCCTGCAGGCAGCACTCACCTCTTTATGGAGGAGTAGTACTGGTCAATGAAGTCCTTGGCCAGGAGCAGCACCTCCTCCTTGGTCCTGGTGTCCTCTGCCTTGCGGACGTGGGGGCTGGGGGTCATCACGGAGCCCATGCAGATCTGCTCGGTGCACGCCGTGGCCTGGGGGGACAGCAGGGGACAGGAATGTCCTGGAGCCACCACCAGGGCCCTTCTGCTCACCTGAGCCAGGCTGGGGCAGGCAGTGCCCAGGTACACAGAGCCTGGTGGTGTGTGACACACAGGGACACTCCCAGCTGGCTGGGGACACTGCGTGGTGACAGTGCAGTCACCTGTTGTCCCTCCTGACCCAGACACTGGAGAGATGGGATTCACACCCTGGCGTGGCAGGAGGACAAACTGCCCTGGTTCTGGAGTTGGAGTTAACTGCATTCAGCTCAATTACTTTTGTAGAGTTTATAAGCACTTCAAAATGACAGCCAGCTTGTGGACACCAGTAAGCAATAGACAGTCAGAGCTGAAAACTCTCAAATTTGCTTTCATCTTTTAAACCCTCATCTCTACCTTCATGTATCAATAAACACATGAGGCACTAAATTCATCTCTCTCTTATCATGCATCCCAGAGCTCGCAGTTTGTGTGGGAGAGCCATTTACCCCAGATGGATTTCCCTCTCTCTGCCTGCTGCACCAGATTCAGAATCCAAACCCTACCGGAGACAAGACCGAGCTCCTCCACTCCTGCATTCCTGGGCAAATCCATCCTGGAAAGAGCCCCACCATGCTCACGGAATTTTGCCCAGTCCCAGCAGCTCCACTCACCATGGCAGTCTTGAGGTGCAGGGTGTCGTGGAGCACGGAGCCCGTCTCCCAGTTCTTGATTTTCACGAAGCGGGGGCATTTGGAAGGGCTCCCGTTGTGGGTGTTCTTGGTCGGGGACTGGCGCCCGGACTGCGGCGGCTGGAAAACAGGGAATGCCCCGGCACCAGGTCAGGAAAAAATCCAGGGAAAGGCCCCAGCAGCCCGGGATGGTGGGTGGGTGGGTGCCTGTGCCGAAATTCCGGTGCTGGCACAGCCAGGCGAGGTGCATTATCCCAATTTTTCGGCATTATTTGGGATCCTACAAGGGAGCAGTCGGCTGGCAATGGAATTAAGAAGTCGTGTCTGGTTAGGGGACTGCTGTTTGGGTTTTTGCTGTTCTCCTCTGTCTCTTTAAGGACTTTTCTAAAGTTTCGTTTTCAGCCTTCTGTGTTTACCTTTTGTGATGGAGTCGAATACAATTTTACACAAAAAATCATCAACCATCCATAAAAAATTGTACAACCATAAAAAAGTTGTAACCACCTAACCATGTTTACATTCTTCTCACAAGGAGGAGACTGTTGATGGACTGTTGGGTTGCCCAGTGTGGTTGGAGAGGAAGATTTTCTTCCTCCCAACCCACGGTCACTGCTGGAATTCTATAAATGTTGAAGTTTGTAAATAAACCTCCCTTTTTTTTTTGCCTTGGACATCTCAGCGTGTGAGCATCGTTTCTTTGCTTCGTTTGCAACAGCCAAACCTGTGGAAAATGACTTAAAAACAGAGGTGGCAGCGACTTGGAGAGTGCTGTGTTCGAGTTTCCCAGAAGAAGACTCTCCTCCAAAACCCTGTGGGGTGTTTCCTTCCGAGGAGCATCACCAAGCTGGCGACACAGAGCTGAGAGCTGAGCACCAGCCTGTGCAAGCCAAAGGCACAGCAGCTCTTTTGGTCTCAGTGCTGGGAAGATCACAGGAAAATGAGGCTTGGAGAAGTTATCCAAGTTGGGGGGGCAGGTGGGGGCTGCTGAATCATGAGTAGTTGGATTTCTCCAGCCTCAGCTCCCTGACGCTCTGCCTGGGCTCCTCCAGCTCTCCTCGGGTTCTGTGCCAGCACGGGGAGAGCCTCAGCCAGCACAGAGCTTGGGAGGAGCAGAACTGCGTCGCTGTGGGACACAATAAATGAGAGGCAGGGAGTGATGGTTCTTTCAGAAGGCTGAAGAGGAGGGGATTTGCTTGAGGACCATTTGATGTGACCAATGGGTCCAAGGATCCCACCTCTTAGGTGGGCTCATTGTAAAAAGTTATAAAGACAGGTGCTTTGGAAATAAAGCCAGATTTGGAGTCACCAGCCTTCTGAATCACGAGTTTGTGTCTTTCTTTTGTGTCTCCTCATCAGGAGGAGCCCCCTTGTTTATTTCTCGGGCTTCTTTTATGCATTTTTCAGATGTGCCCACCTTAGAGGTGGGACCTTTGGGAACCATTGGTCAGTTCCAGAGACCACCACACGAAAATCCCTCCTCTGGGAAAATCTTACAAAACAAGGTAGTTTACATTATGTGACCTTGTTTACCAGAAAACCCGCCTGGGAACAGAATTTCCCAAAACCAAAACGTGGCAGGCACGAAGCGTGGCAACAGAACCGGTTCCAGGTGCTTCTCTTCGCCCGTTTTCCCAGCTGAAACTGCGATTTCCTGCTCTGGCCCTTGCTCACCCCAAGCCCTTAAAGCCTGAAGAGCCATCAGCGTCTGCTGGGAGGCAGAGATCCTGTCTCCTAGGAATCCCATCTCACACAGGGATGTAATTCCATCCCTGCAACCACGGCGCTGTTGCTGCAGCTCTCCAGGGGGGACATCTGAGAGCCTCCCGGCCAAAGCTGCTGGTGTTTTGTTGCCACGCTTGGTGCCTGCCGTGTTTTGGTTTTGGGAAATTCTGTTCCCAGGCACTCTTCTGGTACACAAGGTCACATAATGTAAATGACCTTGTTTTGTACGATTTTCCCAGAGGAGGGATTTTCACGTGGTGGTCTCTGGAACTGACCAATGGTTCCCAAAGGTCCCACCTCTAAGGTGGGCACATCTGTAAAAAGCATAAAAGAAGCCCGAGAAATAAACCAGTGGCTCCTCCCTGTTGAGGGGTCCACTGCAGCCCTTCTGTCCACTCCCTGCCTCCATTTATTGTGATTTGTTTTATTTTACACATGATTTATTGTGTCCCACAGCGACAGTGTTTGGCAGCACTGCAAGGCTCTGCACGGCAGAGCTGGGCTGGGGCTGGATCTGCCCCTTCCCTGCGGCCACAGGTTTGTGCCTGCAGGTTTTGATTTCAGGGAAATTCTTTCCCAGACACGAAAGTGGTAAACAGGAGCACGTTGTTATAAACTATCTTGTTTTCTACATGGCTTTACTGTAGAAGGCTCTACTTGCCTTCTACAGAGGAGGGGATTTGCTTGGATGTGACCAATGGGTCCAAGGATCCCACCTCTTAGGTGGGCTCATTGTAAAAAGTTATAAAGACAGGTGCTTTGGAAATAAAGCCAGATTTGGAGTCATCAGCCTTCTGAATCACGAGTTTGTGTCTTTCTTTCGTGTCCAACAGCGTCACCTTCCCACAGGAATCCCGGGGCTGGTGTCCCTTTTGAATTAACCTGGTTTTTCCTGAGGCTGACACTGCCCTCAGCAGGGTGTCACCTGTCGCTGTGGGACACGATCAATGAGACACGGACTCGTGGTTCAGAAGGCTGAAGCTCCGAAAAAGGGGCTGGTTTATTCTCAGAAGCTATTTTTTATACCTTTTTACAATGTGCCCACCTAAGAGGTGGGATCCCTGGACCCATTGGCCACACCAAGGGTCAACAAGCAAAGTCCCTCCTCAGAAGAGGGAAAAGTGAAAAACAAGAGAGTTTACATAGAGTGACCTTGTTTACTGCCTCGATCCCTGGGGAAGAGTTTAAGAAAAATGCAAACATGAGAAACAGTGACTACAGTCACCCTCCTTTCTGAGGGTCCTGGGCTCACGTCACCCTTGGCAGAGGGGCAGCAGCAGCAGCACAAGTTCAGCCTGAAGCCAAGAACCAGCACAGGCTGGGAGAAGCTCTTGGTTCAGGGGGAGGGAAGCAGCAGGAGCCACAGGGATGAGAAAGCAGCTGAGGCTCCCTGAGACTTGTCCCTGCCTCGCCAGAGGATTGCTCTGCTCCTCCAAAGCTCGGGGAGATCAATGCCTGGCTGATTGCAGGGCTGATGCCTGGGCTCAGCAGACACCTTTGCATTGCCCTCGCAGACTTTATGCTCAGTTCTTGGTTTGTTTTGGTTTTTTTGGGGGTTTTTTTTTGGTTTTTTTTTTTTTTTTTTGTTTTTGGTTTTTTTTTTTTTTTTTTTTTTGGTTTTTGGTTTTTTTTTTTTTTTTTTTTTGTTTTTTTTTTTGGGTTTTTTTTTTGTTTTTTTTGGGGGTTTTTTTTGTTTTAACCATAAGCTCCAGATGTTTTTTCCCCTGGAAAAACAGGGATTTCAAGCAGCCTGAGGCTGGCAGTGCAACGCCACGGCTCTGGAAACATGTTCTGGGAGCAGGGGACAGAGGCTGGAGGGGAAGGCAGAGATTTACAGCCTGAATCCTCAGCAGGAAGCTTCTTTAGCCCTTGCAGCTTCCAAAAAGTCTGCTCCCTGCACCCCCTCAGGCTGTGCTGCCGTGGACCTCTGACATTCCTCATGTCACAAATCCCATGATTTTCCCAAGGAGTGAGTCAAAGTCTACCCCTCGAAGCCAAATGTTCACACGCCACGTCTCAGCCCCCTCCCCTTTGCCTGCTGCAGAAACCAAACAAAAAAACTCGTGCAGAGCTCAAACCCACCAGTAAATTAAAAGAACCTTCTCCATACAGTCCTGGAAAAACATTATTTTTAAGCTGGTTTTTTTTTTTTTTTTTTTCAATTTTGAGGAATCCAACCTAAATCATGGCAGTGGCAGCTCCTGGTCATTTTTTTCCCCCTCCACTGCTTGTTTTATTCTCCCAAGAGAATTAAATCATTTCTTTAGTCACCAACAGCATCCTGTTCTCCCTGACCCACCCCGAGGACAAAAACAAATCTGCCACCTTCCCTCTGAGCCTGATTGCATCTCTGAGAGGGGCAAAAGGTGCTGAGAGCAGCTGGGAAATGCAACCAGAACCAATCCTCACCTGCAGCTCCACCCGCCAGACAGAAACCGGGAGCACCAGGCAGGGAGTGTTGATTGTACCCAGGGCTTTTTTAATCGGGGTTCTGACCTCCTGGCAAGGTGTGCTGCTGAAATGCTTCTTGCTGGAGCAGGTACAGCCCCAAAAAAACCTGCTGGGAATGCAGGTGTAGCAGTGTCCCCATCACTGGGGTCATTATTGGCTGCTTGTCTGCCTGCGGATGCTCTGCCTCAAACCCCCTCGGAGCTGCTGTCTTCTCCCTGCAGGAGCTGGGATTTTGGGATCAGAGAGCCACTGAAGGCTGGGAAAGGTCTCCGAGGTGGTTGGTGCCGAGCTTTGAGCGAGCACCAAGCTGGCAGCTGGAGCAGAGCAGCCAGCGTCCTTTCCTGGGGCTGAACGGGACCGCGTTCACCTCCTCCAGAGCAGAGGGATATCCCGGGATAGCGGCAGAGGGGATGCTGGATCCCGGGACAGCAGCTGAATCCCGGGATAGCAGCAGAGGGATGCTGAATCCCGGGATAGCAGCTGAATCCCGGGATAGCAGCAGAGGGATCCTGAATCCCGGGATAGCAGCAGAGGGATGCTGAATCCCGGGATAGCAGCTGAATCCCAGGATAGCAGCAGAGGGATCCTGAATCCCGGGATAGCAGCAGAGGGATGCTGAATCCCGGGATAGCAGCTGAATCCCGGGACAGCAGCAGAGGGATGCTAAATCCCGGGATAGCAGCCAGGCTGGAGCAGAGGTGTCCCAGAGCAGCTGTGGAGGGAGAGCGAACCCTGAGAAGCCCTGGGAGGGAGCTGTGTGTGAGTTTGTGTGTGTGTGAATGAGTTTGTGTGTGTGTGTGAGAGAGTTTTTGTGTGTGTGTGTGAGTTTTTGTGTGTGTGTGTGTTTTTGTGTGTGTGTGTGAGAGAGTTTTTGTGTGTGTGTGAGTTTTTGTGTGTGTGTTTTTGTGTGTGTGTGTGTATTTTTGTGTGTTTTTGTGTATGTGTGTGTGTGTTTGAGGGTGGTTTTTTTGTGTGTGTGTGTGTTTTTGTGTGTGTGTGTGTGTTCTTGTGTATGTTTGAGTTTGTGTGTGTGTGTGTGTTTTTGTGCATGTGTGTGTGTGTGTGTGTGAGTTCTTGTGTGTGTGTTTTTGTGTCTGTGTGTGAGTTTTTGTGTGTGTGTGTGTGTGAGTTTTTGTGTCTGTGAGTTTTTGTGTGTGTGTGTTTGAGTTTGTGTGTGTGTGTGTGTGTATGTGAGTTTTTGTGTGTGAGTTTGTGTATATGTGTGTGTGTGTGTGTGTGTTTGAGGTTTTTTGTGTGTGTGTGTGTGTTTTTGTGTGTGAGTTTGTGTGTGTGTGTGTATGTGTGTGTGTGTGAGTTTTTGTGTGTGTGTTTTTGTGTGTATATGTGTGTGTGTGTGTGAGTTTGTGCATGTGTGTGTGTGTGTTTGAGTTTTTGTGTGTGTGTTTTTGTGTGTGAGTTTGTGTATGTGTGTTTTTGTGTGTGTGTGTTTGAGTTTGTGTGTATGTATGTGTGTGTGTGAGTTTTTGTGTGTGTGAGTTTTTGTGTGTGTGTGTGTATTTTTGTGTGTTTTTGTGTATATGTGTGTGTGTGTGTGTGTGTGTGCGCGCCTTCCCCGCACGCCGCAGGCTGCAGCCAAACCCTCCCCGCCGCTCCGCCAGCGAGGCTGCGTGAGCTCTTTTCATGTTTTAATCAGGCAGCTGGGATATCGGTGACTCAGGAGAGAGAGGGGGGACAAGCCCAGAGAGACAACTGCGGCAGCCGGGGCGCTCACAGGCGTTATGCAAACAGCTTTCTTCACCCGGCACTCGCTGTCTGACGGGCCCGGAGCGCTCCTTGGGGATGGGATGAGGGCGAACATCTCCCGTTCTGCCCTCTGCAGGTCCTCACCCGGCTCGCTCCTCACCCCTGCACAGCCCTGCAGCTTTGTCGGGGCTGTCCCAGTGCCCTGTGTGGGTGTCAGCACCAGCTCCGAGGGGCTCGTGTGCCCCCCACGGGACCCTGATGTTGGAGAGGATGAAGTAGCTAAGCCCTGCAGATTTATTAGTAAAAGATTCTAAGAGTATAAAACCTACAAGAGGAATAGAATTAAAAGCAAAATTTGAACTGTAAGTTGCTGGACAGGAAGAAGGTGATTAGACAGCTGAAAAGGACTTGGCTGGGTGAGTCAGTGACACCCCTGCCAGGACAAAAGGATGAATAAGGGGTTGGACCTTCTCAGGTATCAGGGATAAGGTGGTTTTTCAGGATTTTGGTATGTAGAGTAGTATTGTAATGTTGTAGTTCCCATAGGCTGTATGTAGATTCTGTAGGTTTTGTATCTTGAGGTGATTGGTTGATGCTCATTAGAATATTCACGATAGAAAGGATTAAAATGGAATGTAACAGGTAAATCCTCTCTCTTGCTCTGCTGGATCCCTGTCCCTTTACACTTATGGACTCTTCCCCAGTCAGGCTGCCTTCCCACGACCAATAAACCACGTGTCCCAAAGAGTATCCTGCTCTTCAGATCATCTCTCTCATCGGACACAACCAGCCTGCTTTCTAATACCCTGACACTGCAGGGGCTGCACGGGAGCATCATTCCAATGCAGGGTTCCCAGGAGAAAAATGCAGCCAGCACAGGAGGGACCTGGAGCTGCTGGGGCAGCGGCAGCAGCAGCCAGGCCGGGGATTTATCTCCGTGCTGACATTTTCCTTCCAGGCTGCATCAACCCCAGAGGTTATACTATTATTATTATTATTATTATAATATTTATTATTATTATTATATTTATTATTATTATTTGCGGCCGCAAATCACCCTGGCAAGCTGCTCGCCCATCAGTCCCCGTGGGCAGGAGCAAGGACCTGGCTCCTCCAGGGTTGGGGCTCCTGGGTGTTATAAATGCGTATTTTGGAGTTGGCTGTTCGCATATAACAAGCAGATTGCTTTATGTATAATATGAGAAGGTTATATTGCATGTTGGTTGGTTTTTTTTTTTTTATTAATAGAATTTTTAAAAAATTGTGATAGATGAATATTTTTAGAGTGTAACAAAGGAGAGATGGGATTGTTGTGGGGTTTTTTTTTTAATTCCTCAGAGAGATAAAAGACAGGAGGGCCAGCTGGAATTCCTGAAGATAAGGAACAACTGAGCCTTGTTGAAGAAGAAGGATTTACTACCTCTGTCTAGACTTAGCAAGGCCACATTAGAAACACTAATTAAGGGACGTCTTGAAACCAAAAATGAATATTTGAATCATGTATTATTAGCTCATTTAAATATGTAACACAGAAGTCCTTAAAAACAAAGGATCTGAGAAGAGACCGGGTGCTGATCTTGTTGGTATCAGCACCTCGGCCGAAAAGAGCTTTGTGGTTTTTTTTTTTTTTTTCTCCTTATTGTCTATTTTATTTTACTTTTATTAAACTTACAAATTTTACATAATACCTGAATCGTGTTTTTCACATGGGAAACCGGCAAAAAAAACCAAACCAAACCAAACCAAACCAACAAAAAAAAAAACCCCAAAAAACCCCCCCAAAAAACAAAAACAAAAACAAAACAAACAAACAAACAAAAAAAAACCAAAAAAAAAAAACCAAAAAAACCAAAAAAAAAACCAAAAAAAAAAAAAAACAACACACCACAAAACACAAAAAAACCCAAACCACGCGGCGTGCCTTTGTAAAAAAAAAACAACAGAGGGATGGGGATCGATGCCCAGCAGGGCTTTCAGCACCTTATTACGAGCCTCAGTGAGCATTCGCCACCTGGCCGAGCGAATCCACCCAATCCCTGCTTCAAAAAAAAAAACCAAAAAAAAAAAAAAAACCAAGCCAGGAAAGTTCCCACTTGGCTTGACTTTCCCCGGTGTTAATAGTATTTATTGCTGCTTGAAAGAAGTTCAGCTGCCTTGACTGCACACACAGCCCCGGGGAACGGCTTGAGGGAGAAAAGCCACGCTGCTTCCAGAGACTGTAAGGATTGGGGGATAAAGAAGGATAAAAAAAGAAAGCTGTGCATCCAGTGGAAAAAAAAAAAAAATAATAATAAAAAAAAAAATATAAAGAGTTTAATAGCGGCTTAAGACTGGCGGTTCTGGCAGCCCCCAGCACAGAGAGAAATTAAGCTCTGCACACAGAAGGTTATAAAGTGCTTATAGTAACAGACACGGACACGCTGGGGGCTCAGCAGAGGAGCAGCGAGAAGGAGCCTCTGAGAGCTGGGGCAGAGCAGCCCTGAGCTGTCCCTGAGCCCAGGATTCCTGCCGCAGTGCCTTATCCACGGGCTGGATGTCATCCGGGGGGCTGGATTGTGGTGATTCATTTTTCTTAAATGGTTCTGTTCTCCCCCAACGTGTATGCTCCATCACCAAGTGGTTGTAAACCACTCACCCCCCTAAATTGCCGTTCGTTGTAACCCGATTGTTACCCAACCCCTCCTACCCTCAGCGTCCCAGCCTTGGGTCTGCCCCCGAGCTGGAAAAGCCTTTTTAAGCTGAGGACACCAGGCAGAAGGCCTCTTGCTTGTTCTCTTGCTTTTGGGCCTCTTGCTCTTGCCCCCTCTCTCCCTTTTTCCCCCCTTCTCCCCCTCCTGCTCTCTCCTGTGGGAGCCGTGCCGCTCCCCCCCGGTGTGGGACCCCCAAATAAACCCCCCAAATAAATAAACCCTAATCAGCTGCCACGTGGGGACCCCCAAATAAACCCCCCAAATAAATAAACCCTGTCTAATCAACACCCTGAGAAGCTGTGTCATGCCTTGCCTGCCTGTGTGCTGCCATCAGCTGCCACGTAGGGATCCCCAAATAAACCCCCCCAAAATAAACCCCCCAAATAAATAAATAAACCCTGTCTAATCAACACCCTAAGAAGCAGTGTCGTGCCTTGCCTGCCTGTGTGCTGCCATCAGCTGCCACGTGGGTGTTATAAGTGTGTTACAGTGGGGACCCCCAAATAAACCCCCCCCAAATAAACCCCCCAAATAAATAAACCCTGTCTAATCAACACCCTGAGAAGGCACCCGTGTGGTGCCTTGCCTGCCTGTGTGCTGCCATGAACTGCCATGTGGGGACCCCCAAATAAACCCCCCAAACAAACCCCCCAAATAAACCCCCCAAATAAATAAATAAACCCTGTGTAATCAACACCCTGAGAAGCTGTGTGGTGCCTTGCCTGCCTGTGTGCTGCCATCAGCTGCCACGTGCTGCCAAGGGAATCCTCCCTGAAAGCTCTGCTGAGGCTCCTGTACCTCACCTCCCTTCCTGGACCCAGAGAGACTTGGTGCTGGTTCTCCTGCAGCTGCTAGCCAGGCAGGAGGGAAAGCAGAAGAAAGCAACACTGGATGTTCTCCATGGGCTGGGTGTTCTCCATGGGCTGCCCAGGGCCATCCCTGCTGCAGCTCAGGGGAGCTGCCGCTGCTGTGTGCCCATCCAGGGTGGCACCCACCCCGAGGTGGCTGTGCTGCTGGACACCCCTGGCTATTAGAAAGCAGGCTGGTGGTGTCTGATGAGAGAGATGATCTGCAGACCAGGATACTCTTTGGGACACGTGGTTTATTGGTCGTGGGGAGGCAGCCTGACTGGGGAAGAGTCCATAGGTCTAGAGGGACAGGGATCCAGGAGCAAGCAAGAGGGCAAGAGAGAGATTTTACCTGTTACATTCCATTTTAACCCTTTCTATCGTGAATATTCTAATGAGCATCGACCAATCACCTCAAGATACAAAACCTAAAGAATCTGCATACAGCCTATGGGAACTACAACATTACAATACTACTCTACATACCAAAATCCTGAAAAACCACCTTATCCCTGATACCTGAGAAGGTCCAACCCTTTATTCATCCTTTTGTCTTGGCAGGGGTGTCACTGACTCACCCAGCCCAGTCTTTTCAGCTAACCTAATCACCTTCTTCCTGCCCAGCCTCTTACAGTTCAAATTTTGCTTTCAATTCTATTCCTCTTGTAGGTTTCATACTCTTAGAATCTTTTACTAATAAATCATCTCTGCAGGGCCGAGCTACTTCATCCTCTCCAACACCTGGCCACCCTCCTGAGGTGGGGGAGAGGGTGGGAAAGGATCCCAGCTGCACCTCAGCACCCAGCCAGGCTGGTCACAGCCCTGCAGCTTTGTCAGGGCTGTCCCAGTGCCCTGTGTGGGTGTCAGCACCAGCTCGGAGGGGCTCGTGTGCCCCCCACGGGTCCCTGACACTGCGGGGCTGCACGGGAGCGTCATTCCAGGCAGGGTTCCCAGGAGAAATGCAGCCAGCCCTGGGGCCCAGCACAGGAGGGACCTGGAGCTGCTGGAGAGAGTCCAGAGGAGGCCATGGAGATGCTCCCAGGGCTGGAGCCCCTCTGCTCTGGAGCCAGGCTGGGAGAGCTGGGGGTGCTCACCTGGAGAGGAGAAGGCTCCAGGGAGAGCTCAGAGCCCCTGCCAGGGCCTGAAGGGGCTCCAGGAGAGCTGGAGAGGGACTGGGGACAAGGGCTGGAGGGACAGGACACAGGGAATGGCTTCCCAGTGCCAGAGGGCAGGGCTGGCTGGGAGATTGGGCAGGAATTGTTCCCTGGCAGGGTGGGCAGGCCCTGGCACAGGGTGCCCAGAGCAGCTGTGGCTGCCCCTGGATCCCTGGCAGTGCCCAAGGCCAGGCTGGACACTGGGGCTGGGAGCAGCCTGGGGCAGTGGGAGGTGACCCTGCCCATGGCAGGGGAGGTGATCTCCAGTCTGGTCCCCAGGTCCTGCCCTGGATGACCCCAGCAGGGAGAGCCTTTTCCCCAGGCACTGGCAGAGCTCAGGCACGTCATGTTCTCCCCGAGGTGATCTTGGTGGCCTGGCAGGGTCTGCCTGACGTCTCTGGCTCTGCTACAAACGTGGAGTTAATCTCCTTTTGGCATGGAAGCCCGAGAATTTATGGCTGTGAAGTGTGAGGAGATGAAAAGGCACCGTGGAAGGCATTATCTGAAGTGCTCTATTGAATTACCATCAGATGGATGCAAAGGACTTTAATGATGCAGCTTGGCCTGGTGCCACCAGCAGGGATCACACTCCCCAGGGAGGCCTCAGCCTCCTGGTCCCTGGCTGGGCTCCCATCCCACGTCAGCCCTTGGATGAAGAGCATCATTCTCCAGTGACCTGCATTCCCTGCCTGAGCCACAGCGACTGCAGCTCCTGGCCCTGGGATCCATCACCTCCAGCTTTTGGGATCTACCACCTCCAGCTTTTGGGATCCACCACCTCCAATTTTTGGCATGCATCACCTCCAACCTTTGGGATCCATCACCTCCAGCTTTTGGGATCCACCACCTCCAGCTTTTGGGATCCATCACCTCCAACTTTTGGGATCCATCATCTCCAACTTTTGGGGTTCATCGCCTCCAGCTTTTGGGATCCATCACCTCCAGCTTTTAGAATCCATCACCTGCAACTTTTGGGATCCATCACCTCTGGCTTTTGGGATCCACCACAACCCAAGACAACCTCCATGCTTTGGGATCCATCACCTCCAACTTCTGGGATCCATCACAACCCAAGACAACCTCCAAGTTTTGGGATCCATCACCTCCAACTTCTGGGATCCATCACAACCCAAGACAACCTCCAAGTTTTGGGATCCATCACCTCCAGCTTTTGGGATCAGTCACAACCCAAGACAACCTCCAAGTTTTGGGATCCACCACCTCCAGCTTTTGGGATCCATCACCTCCAACTTTTGGGATCTACCACCTCCAATTTTTGGGATCCATTACCTCCAACCTTTGGAATCCATCACCTCCAACTTTTGGGATCCATCACCTCCAACTTTTGGGATCCATCACCTCCAACTTTTGAGATTCATCACCTCCAACTTTTGGGATCCATCACAACCCAAGACAATCTCCAAGTTTTGGGATCCATCACCTCCAGCTTTTGGGATCAGTCACACACCTTGTCCCTGCAGGTTCTCTGCACTCCGAGAACCCAACAGGACGGGTCACATCCCCACAAAACCTGGGAATTCTGGTTTTCCCACCCAAAGCAGCCCCAGCCACGGCCTCTCACCTGCTCTCCTTGGGAGTAGGGGTTGTTCAGGGCGGCAGGGACGTTGCTCTTCCCCCACAGGTCCCCGGGGACGCGATCCCCCTCCATCCGAGCCGGCGAAGCTTTCTGGGGGTTGTTCTCCCCTTCCCTGAAACTGAAGGGTTAAAGGTCACTGGGGTCCCTGGGGCCACGCAGGGCACAGCTCCTGCCCCAGCTGCTTCCCACGGGAAGGACGGGAGGATGGCCCAAACACGATGGAAATCCCACCTCAGAAGGTGAGGGCAGCCCCAAACATGGAAATTCCACCTCAGAAGGTGAGGACAGCCCCAAACACGGAAATTCCACCTCAGAAGGTGAGGGCAGCCCAAAAATGATGGAAATTCCACCTCAGAAGGTGAGGGCAGCCCCAAACACGGAAATTCCACCTCAGAAGGTGAGGACAGCCCCAAACACGGAAATTCCACCTCAGAAGGTGAGGGCAGCCCCAAACACGGAAATTCCACCTCAGAAGGTGAGGGCAGCCCCAAACACGATGGAAATCCCACCTCAGAAGGTGAGGGCAGCCCCAAACATGGAAATCCCACCTCAGAAGGTGAGGGCAGCCCCAAACACAGAAATTCCACCTCAGAAGGTGAGGGCAGCCCCAAACATGGAAATTCCACCTCAGAAGGTGAGGGCAGCCCCAAACACGATGGGAATCCCACCTCAGAAGGTGAGGTCAGCCCCAAACATGATGGGAATCCCACCTCAGAAGGTGAGGTCAGCCCCAAACACGGAAATTCCACCACAGAAGGTGAGGGCAGCCCAAACATGATGGGAATCCCACCTCAGAAGGTGAGGGCAGCCCAAACATGATGGGAATCCCACCTCAGAAGGTGAGGGCAGCCCAAACACGATGGGAATCCCACCTCAGAAGGTGAGGGCAGCCCCAAACATGATGGGAATCCCACCTCAGAAGGTGAGGGCAGCCCAAACACGATGGAAATCCCACCTCAGAAGGTGAGGGCAGCCCAAACA
Organism: Phylloscopus collybita; assembly: GCA_027886175.1. Lineage (NCBI taxonomy): Eukaryota > Metazoa > Chordata > Aves > Passeriformes > Phylloscopidae > Phylloscopus > Phylloscopus collybita. Next base: position 14,851,432 of record JAJNNQ010000045.1, read on the forward strand.
CGATGGAAATCCCACCTCAGAAGGTGAGGGCAGCCCCAAACACAGAAATTCCACCTCAGAAGGTGAGGGCAGCCCAAACATGATGGGAATCCCACCTCAGAAGGTGAGGGCAGCCCCAAACACGATGGGAATCCCACCTCAGAAGGTGAGGACAGCCCCAAACATGGAAATCCCACCTCAGAAGGTGAGGACAGCCCCAAACATGGAAATCCCACCTCAGAAGGTGAGGGCAGCCCCAAACATGGAAATCCCACCTCAGAAGGTGAGGGCAGCCCCAAACACGATGGGAATCCCACCTCAGAGCCTCGGGAAAAGCCCTGTCCCCACCAGGCTGGCTCCAACAGAGCCTCTCCACCCCAAAAGCCAAGCTGGAGCACTGGGAAAAATGAGCATGGAGATGGGGAGAGGAGGCTGGAGAAGCAGCTGGAGCAGGGGAGGGGGGAGTTTGCAGAGCAGCTCGGAAGAGGGGAAAAAAAACCAAACAACAAAACCCAGAAGAAGCAGGAGGCTCCCAGGGGCTCTGTCTGCTCTCCCTGACCTTTCCAGATGCTGTGAGTGGAAGTGATTTCAGCCAAGCAAAGCTGATGGATTGCCCCTGGAATTGCTGGGGAAGGCTGGGTGTCCTGGTTTGGAAAGGCAGGTGTCTGACAGGGAAAAGCTGGAGCTGTCCTTGGAATGGAGAACGTGAACCCCTCACCCCCTCCAAATTACGATGATTTTTGCAATTAAGGAGCTTTCAGGCAAAGATTTGGGAATGGGAATGACAGTTCTTTACTGGGAATGTTAACGATACAAATGGAGTACAGCGAGGACATCCCAGCCCTGGCTGCCCCGGCCCAGGCGGGGACACCGGAGTAACTCAGGAGTAACTCAGGTGTAAATAACTCAGGAGTAACTAACCCAGGAGTAACGAACTCAGGAGTAACTAACTCAGGTGTAACTCAGGAGTAACTCAGGTGTTAACTAACTCAGGTGTTAACTCACTCAGGAGTAACTCAGGCGTAACTCAGGTGTAACGAACTCAGAAGTAACTCAGGAGTAACTCAGGTGTAACTAACTCAGGTGTAACTAACTCAGGACTAACTCAGGTGTAACTCAGGAGTAACTCAGGTGTAACTAAATCAGGTGTAACTCAGGAGTAACTCAGGTGTAACTAAATCAGGTGTAACTCAGGTGTAACTAACTCAGGAGTAGCTCAGGAGTAACTCAGGTATAACTTAGGAGTACCTCAGGTGTAACTAACTCAGGTGTAACTAACTCAGGACTAACTCAGGTGTAACTCAGGAGTAACTCAGGTGTAGCTAAATCAGGTGTAACTCAGGAGTAACTCAGGTGTAACTAAATCAGGTGTAACTCAGGTGTAACTAACTCAGGAGTAGCTCAGGAGTAACTCAGGTATAACTTAGGAGTAACTCAGGAGTACCTCAGGTGTAACTAACTCAGGTGTAACAACCTCAGGTGTAACTAACACAGGAGTAACTCAGGAATAACTCAGATGTAACTCAGGAGTAATTCAGGTGTAACGCACTGCACCACACAGGTGCTGGGGTGGTGGCAGAGCCCCTGAAATGCCACCCCAGCAGCTGATGCCACCTGAGCCCTCCCCAAGGAGGAGGAAACAAACAGGGCTCAGGGAGGTGACACAGCAGCAGGAGGTGACACCTGTGTCACCAGAGCCACCGAGGAGGGAAGGGGCTCCCTGGGCCGGGGCACGGGGCAGGGTGGGCACAGGCAGGGAAGGAATGCCCCCTGGAATCACTTGGCTCCTGCTGTCCCTCCTTAAAGACTCTTCCCGATGCCACTGAGTCGTTAACCAGAGTTCTCATTAACGGTGGCAGGGTCTGGGCACTGACCAAAGCAGGACTCAAGGCATAAACCACACCCACAGGACACCCCTGATCCCATTTCGGGCAGGCAAATAAACACAAATAAATTCAGTTTCACAGCCCCTGGACTCCTTTAGCTGAAGGAAAAGCCATCATTTAAAGAGCACCTCCCTGTGCTTTTGCTGTCATTTTTTTTTTTTTTTTTTTTTGCTGCTTTTACAGAGCCACGCTCAGCTGCCAAAACATTTCCCTGAGCTCTGGCCTCCTTCCAAACATTGGAAAGTGGCCACCTCGGTGCAAGTGAGGAGGCACAGGTGGCCCAGGGCCGTTTTTCCCGGGATTTCTGTGCCCCTCCAGGCCAGGGAAAGCTGCTCCCTGGTGACCTGGGAGGGTGTGAAAGGCTTTCCATCAGATAAAACACCCGAAACCCCACCAGCAGCGCCTCAAGGCGACAGATCCCAATCTCTGCTGCAGGTGCAGAGAATCCACAGGGATGCCAGGCACAGGGACAACCAGGCCACCCCACTGTGCCCAACCCAAAGGGCAAGCCCAGGGTGCCCTGCCCAGTGTTGCCATGCTCTCGTGCCTGCATGTTTTGGTTTTGGGGAATTCTATTCCCAGGCACGGTCTTGAGGCACAAAGTCATGTTCTGTAAACTACCGAAGCTCCCACATCTGTTCCCAGAGGAGGGGCTTCGGTGATGGTCTCTGGAAAATGACCAGTGGTTCCCAAGGGTTCCACCTCTGGGGTGGGCACATCTGTAAATGTAGAAAAAGAGTCAAAAAAATAAAAGAGGAGTCTCTTGCTTGCAAGAGCTCCACGCAGCCTCCTTGATGCACTCCCTGCCTCATTCCTGTGCGTCCCCCACAGTGATAGCCCAGCTTCCCTCCATCCCTGTAATCCCCGGCAGCAAGGCAGGGAATTAGCAGGATGGAGCTGCAGCCGGCCTGGCTGTGCCCCAGCAGCCAGGCCCAGCTGTCAAATCTGCAGAGAGCTGCTCTCATCTCCACATCCCTGTCCTCCTGCCCTGATCCCTCCAGCCAGCCCAGGGCACACAGAGCCAGGTCAGCACTGGGCCACCCAGCTCCTGGAGCCACCTCCAGCCCAGCCCCAGCTGCTGCTCCTGCACCAGCTTTGGGCCCAGGGTGGAGGCAGCAGCACTGAATCCATAGGGAAGAGGCTCTCCTGGAAGTTGGGGCTTAGCAGAGGGAACCTGCAGTCACTGCCTGTCATGTTTGGGTTTTCTGAAGTTCTTTCCCAGGGATCTAAACTGGTAAACAAGGTCATGTTTTCTAAACTATTTGTTTTTCACCTTTCTCTCCTAAGGAGGGACTTTGCTTGTTGACCCTTGGTGTGACCAATGGTTCAACAGATCCCACCTTTTAGGTGGGCACATTGTAAAAAGGTATAAAAATAGGTGCTGAGAATAAACCAGCCCCCTTTTCAGAGCATCAGCCTTCTGAAATCACGAGTCTGTGCCTTTCCTTCGTGTCCAACAGCGACAGGAACCCGCAGGGAAACCCGCAGGGGCCGGCAGGAGAAGTCTGGGATCAGCCAGGGACGCCACAGGCACCTCCCAAAGGATGCTGCTGCTCCCAGAGAAGGGGCTGCAGGGCCCCTGCCAGCACCAGGGGAGCTTGGGGAGGGATCCATCCACCAGCAGCAGCAGCTGGAAGCCTGGGAGTGTGGGATTTCATCGTGTGCACGGCAGCAAGGCCAGGAACGCTGGCAGCTGGAGAAATCCCAGATGTTGAATTAAATTGGGCATGAATTCGGGCCTTTTGGGGTTTCCAGGTCCTGCTGCAGCAGGGATTGCTCCCATCCCTCGGCCTCCAGCACCAGCTGGCAGCGAGGTCATCCCCATCCTGGCAGGGATATCCAGCTGGGAAATCACCTGGATGATGCTCCACAGCTCCTGCAGGTGTGGCAGGAGCAGGGAGGGGCTGGCCCCGCTGGAAAAGCTGGGAATTGCTGCTCTGCTGGAAAAGCCCAGCCGAGGGTGGCTGTGACAAAGCCACCAGAGTGACCTGGGGGTGTCCCTGGTGCTGTGCCCGGCCAGGGGCTGCCCTGGGCCAGCACAGACCAGCCCCGGATGAAGCTGCTGCCCAGAAGGATCCGGCTCTGTCTTTTTGGAGAGAGGCAGGGAGAGAAAAGCCCATTCAGAGCGGCCAGAGCCTCGCCCCAGTCCCGGCACAGACCGGGGGAATAAAAATAAAACCCCATCAATCGCTTCATTTTACAAATATTTCCTGCCCCTGGCTTGTAAGGGCCTTGTTTGCCAGCTAGGACAGGAACAGGGTTTTTGGGGGTGAGTTATTTTCCTCTTTTGCCCCTTTGTGGCTGCTGCAGCCCCCAGAGGCACAGGGTGAGCTGGCACATCCCTGGGAGGATGTCCCTCCCAGCCACAGCCCCTGGATAAGGTTTCCAGAAGGATTTTATCCACAGGGCTGTTCCCCTGGGCACTGAGGAGGGCACAGCTCCCTCCAGGGAGCCAGGCTGGACATCCCCAGGGATCTGCCTTGGGAGAGAGGAGCTGGCTTCTCTTTGGAGAGCTCCAGGTCAGGTTGGACAGGGTTTGGAGCAGCCTGGGACAGTGGGAGGTGTCCCTGCCCAGGGCAGGGAGTGACACTGGATGAGCTTTAAGGTCCCTTCCAACCCAAACCATCCCATGAGATTTTTTTTTGGAATCCTGACTTGGATCTTCCAGTGAAGATCCAGTTCCAGTGAAGGTTCCAGTCTTGGAGGAACTGGAAGCAGTGCTGAAGATGGAGGCCATTGATGGGATGAACTCTCCCAAAAAGCCAGGCCCAGGCTCCAGGCATCCCCCTCTGGCCACTCCCAGATCCAGTACACACTCTCAGCCAGATCCCTTGGATCCAGAGAGACCCAAACCCCTGTTTGAGGGGTTTTTTTTTTCTGTTCTGAAAGCCAAATTTCAGACTTTAAAAAGGAAAGAGGAATCCTGCCCTCCCCCACCGGTGCCAGGCAGAGCCTGGGATGCTGCCTCCCCTTGGAAAGAGCATCTGGCTGTTTGGAGAAATGAGAGGCACCACTGTTTTCTTTTGACTAATTTGATGATGTTGCAGTGCTCCGAGTGATGAAGCAGAAGGGAAGTTGCTGAGACAGCCCTTTCAGAAATTTCTCCAAAGCTTTTCCAAAAAAAAAAAAAAAAAAAAAAAAAAAAATTAAAGGGAAAAAAAAAAAAAAAAAGAGCAAAAGGGAAGTTTGTCAGTTTGTCACTCGGCTGCTTTGAATTTCCTTGGCAGAAGGATCTCTCTGACTTCCCAGGCAGAGAGCAGAGATGGCCCTGGCTGCTGCCACCCAGGACTGGATGGATGCTCAGGATGGCAGTGCCCACACCTCTGGTGACACTGACAGCATCACCCTGTGCTGTGACCAGGGACAGGCTCCCTCCTTCCCGACCCTTCCCTGGGGCTGCCTGGGAAGCTCACACCTCGAGAGAGAAATTCCTGCTTCTTCCCTCACTCCCTGATTTTTTTTCCTGGGGAATGGCTGCACTTGCAGTTCTCCTCCTTCCTGTGCTTGGGGCTGGGACAAGCAGCTCTGGCCTCACCTTTCTTTTGCCCCATGGAAAACCACATTCCAGAGGGCAGGGCAGCCCCAGACATGACAATCCCTGTGCTCCCTTCCCTGGGGCAGTTGGAAAGCTGCAGGCCTGGAGGGTTCAGCAAGGTCTGGGCAACAGCAGAGGGAGAGGGGCTGGGGCAGGAGGAGGGATTGGCAGGGCTCAGGGGATGGAGCAGAGCTCAGGAGGGAAGCGGGAGCTTGGAAGAAGGAATAACTCCAAAAGTTGGGATGCACTCCCTTGTAGGAGCGGGGTGGGATGGGGATGGGAGATCTCTGGGCTCAGGGCTGCTCCTGGAGCAGGGGTTTATTTATTGCTGGGTGCAGGGCCCTGCTGGGAGCCTCCTCCTCCTCCTCACTCCTTCCTTCCTGCGCTGACCACACCATGGAAAACAGGGAATTGTTTCTCATGGAAAACAGGGAATTGTTTCACCAACCCCTCTGTCTGTCAGTGCCCCAGGAAAGCCCAGCCCCTGTGGGGTCCCTGCCTCTGGGGGTGTCCCTTGGCGGGGGCTCTGCACTGGGGGTGTTCAGGGAACCCTTCCCAGACCTGCACATCTCTCTCTGCAGCCCCAGAGAGAGAAGAAGAAGAGAGAAGAGCAAGAGAGCAAAGGGAGCTGAAGAGGAGGAGTAAGAGCAGGAAGAGAGCGAGGTTCCCCTTCCAATCCATTCAATCTCCTTCTCCACTGAACATTCCAGCTGACACCAACCAACCCAGTGCAAGACACAAACCCTACAGCATTGACATGCAGCCTGTAAGAATCATTACATCACCATGCTGTGTTATGTTTTAAACCCTAAAAACGACTCTTTGGGCCCCTCCTGCCAAGCTAACAGGGTCTGCTCTGAGCCTTGGGCTCTTGGTGAGGAGAAGGGCATTGTTTAATCCAAAGGGGATTAATTACCTTCAGCAGCCACACCACTGTTCTCCAGTTCTCCAGTAACTGAGGCTTTAGACATCAAAACTTACTTTCAATTCTATTTCACTCACAGGATTCATATTCTCAAAACCTCAGCAGTCATATTTTTATAAATATATAAAATATATAAATTTATAAATATATAAATTTATTGCTTTCCTTATATAAATATATATATTTATTGCTTTCCTTTTTCACCTTCCCCAACACTCCCTGGAGGGGCAGCAGGGACGGTGTGCCCGGGGTAGGAACTGCAGGCTGACCCAAGCCAGGAGCAAAGGGCAGAGGGGACGTGGCTCAGCACAGCAGGAAGGGCACAAAAGCCTCGGGAAGAACCTGTGGAACCATCTGGAGAAGATCCTTGGGCCTCAGGAAGCCAGGAATGTGCCCAGCGCTGGGATCGGGGAGTAAATGAGCCGAGCAAGCCGCAGCCTCAGGGAGTCTGTGAATCATGAGGCTGGAAAATGCCTTTGTGCAGGCACTGGCACAGAAAGAGCCGGGAGCAGATCCAAGCAAAGATCCCAAAGTCCCACCAGCACAGCTCCGAACTCAGCCAGCGCCGAGCTGCTGCCCCTCCCCAGCCATGCCCAGGGAGCTCCGGGAGGGTTCCAGCCTCTCCTGGGGAAACGCAGAGCTCGGCTGTGCTGGGGATCACACCTGGGTCTCCTGGGAATTACACCTGGATCTCCTGGGGGTGACACCTGGATGTCCTATGGGATCACACCTGGATCTCCTATGGGATCACACCTGATCTCCTACAGGATCACACCTGAATCTCCTGGGGATCACACCTGGATCTCCTATGGGATCACATCTGGATGTCCTGGGGATCACACCTGGATTTCCTGGGAATTACACCTGGATGTCCTGGGGATCACACCTGGATCTCCTATGGGAACACACCTGGATCTCCTGGGGGTGACACCTGGATGTCCTATGGGATCACACCTGGATCTCCTGGGGATCACACCTGGATCTCCAATGGGATCACACCTGGATGTCCTGGGGGTGACACCTGGATGTCCTGGGAATCACACCTGGATCTCCTATGGGATCACACCTGGATCTCCTGGGGGTGACACCTGAATCTCATATGGGATCACACCTGGATCTCCTATGGGATCACACCTGGATCTCCTGGGAATCACACCTGGATCTCCTATGGGATCACACCTGGATCTCCTATGGGATCACACCTGGATATCCTGGGAATCACACCTGAATCTCCTATGGGATCACACCTGGATCTCCTGGGGATCACACCTGGATGTCCTGGGAATCACACCTGGATCTCCTATGGGGTGACACCTGGGCCAGGTGTGCCTGCTGGGATCACACACAAGGAGAAGAGCTGTCCCAGCCCTTGGGGTGCCAGGAGCAGCACAGAGGGCTGAGCAGGGGAAGGTGACTTGGGAACTGGTCTGATGGATTTGGGGGGAATATGGGACAGATTTGAAGGTAATATGGGATATAACTGGGTGGAACATAATTGGGTGGAATATGGGATAGATTTGGGTGGAATATGGGATAGATTTGGGGGGAATATGGGATAGATTTGGTGGAATATGGGATATATTTGGGGGGAATATGGGATAGATTGGGGGGGAATATGGGATATATTTGGGGGGAATATGGGATATATTTGGATAGAATCTGGGATATATTTGGATAGAATCTGGGATATATTTGGGTGGAATAGAGGATGTAATTGGGTGGAATATGAGTTTTCCAGGCACCAAATGCCCTGTGGGTCAGTGATGGAGTGATGAGGAAGAAGCCCCAGCTGAGGCCGAAGGGGAAGGTCATTCCCTGCCAGAGCTCCCTGCATCCCTTTCCAGAATGGCACAAGCTTGGCAATGCCAGGGAACCTTCTCCTTTCCGAGGCTTGAAAGTTTTGTGTCCAAGCGCAGAAGAATGAAGACAGATCAAGAAATGCAAATGAAATGTTTTGAGCAGCACAGAGAGATCCTGACGCTCCTGAGGAAGGTGGGAGGAAGAGAACTTCCCCTGAACTTCAAAATCACGGCGTTTGTTCCAAGGCAGGCTGGAGCCTGAAACCTTGAAACCTCTCCGGAGCTGAATTCCTGCCCTCAGCACTCTTCTCCCTCTCGGGGCTGCTGTTTGGACTGAAACTGCCATGTTTCCATCATGCTGCTCATGTCAGGGAAGAGACCTGGGAAGGGAAATCAACCCTGGCAACTCAGTGGGGAGCGGGGGAAGAAGGAGGGAAGATGGGACCTGACAATCTCCCCCTAGAGCTCTGAGGGAAAAGCAGACCTGGGCTGGCTGGCAGGGAGTGAATCAAACTCTGGGTTGTTTTTTTTTTTTTTTGCTTCCTAGCCCACGGTGAGGCTGGTGGCAGAAATGCCAGCTCTCATCATACCTTGAGCCCCGTGCCCCTGCTCCCTTTCCCGACTGCAGCCGTGGGCAGGGCCGTGCACAGGGAGGGAAAGGCAGCAAGGAGAATTCCCTGGGGGAATGCTGACCATGTGTGCTGGGGGTGGAGAGGAACTGACTGTGTCCCCAAAGCTTAGGATCAATTAATCAATCAATCAATCAATCACAGGATGGATTGGAAAGGACCTTAAAGAACACCCAGTGCCTGGGCAGGGACACCTCCCACTGTCCCAGGCTGCTCCAAACCCCATCCAGCCCGGCCTTGGGCATTTCCAGGGATCCAGGGGCAGCCACAGCTGCTCTGGGAGTTCCATCCCACCCTGTCCCCACCCTCCCAGGGAACAATTCCTGCCCAATCTCCCATCCAGCCCTGCTCCATTCCCTGAATCCATTCCCCTCATCCTGTCCCTCCACGCTCCTATAAAGAATTCCCTCTCCACCTTTCTTGTGAGCTCCCTTCCCGTTTTCCTTGGAAGCAACACTGGAGAGAGAAGAGCTGGAAGCCCAAATCATCAGGTGTGGTTTGAACTGTTTTTGCCAAAGCCCACCCTGAGCCAGGAGTTTTTGGCTCCCGGTGTTCAGGCTCAGCCCTGGGAATGCTGTCCCAGCTTCCAAGCTCCACGGGCTGGGAAGGGCAGAGAGGAGGCAGAAGGGGATTCATCCCCACCATCAACAGCCCAGGCTGGAGGTGTCCAGCTCAACCTTGAGCCAGGTTTTGTCCCCTCCTGGCTGCGGGCAGAGCTCAGTTCCTGCGCTGCTCCTGCCTGGAGCTGCATCCATCTGATGAGGGTTTGGTTTTTTTTTTGGCATTTCCTTGGCAGCGACCAGCACTCTCCCCAGTTATCCACTCCCCGTTATTCCCTGACCTTCCTTGCACTTCTCCTGCCATCCAAGAAAACTTGGGAGTGCGGGAGACCTTCAGGCTGCCCCGGGAGCCCGAGGCGGGGAGATGAATCATCGTCGGCAGCCTGAGCCCACGGAAAACGCCCTTTGCCCCGCACTGGCAGCTTCTCCCCGCAGGAAATCTCTTTCTGCTCCAGCCTGGGTCTTCTCCCTCACACCGAGCCCTTCCACAAGAGCCAGGTTTGGGTTTTTTTTTTTTTTTTTTTTGTGTTTTTTTTTTTTTTTTTGTTTTGTTTTGTTTTGTTTTTTTTGGTTTTTTTTTTTTTTAATTTTTAGGATATCAAAAGAAAATAAAAAAGATATTTTGGTGAACTCCTCGCTTTGCTGCTTCGAGATCCTTCAGTTTAAGTGAAATCAAAGCATTTCTGTTTCATCTCTGCCTGGAAGAGACTCCACGAAGCAAAACCACGTTTTTCATCCCTCCCCAGGGCTGGGGCAGGATTCCCTTGGAGCCGTGGGATGGGGACAGGGTTTGGGGGGGTGAGGCTGGGCTTTGTACAATTCCAGTGTTTGGGATCGTGTCCTGCTTTGCTGGGCTGCAAGCCCCAGGTCCCAGAAGGGATTTTGAAGCCCCCCTGCACATTTTCTATCCAGTCACGACCCTTTCAATATCTCAGTTGTTAAGCCAGGCTCTCCCAGGATGGGCTGCTGCTGGATTAAAGCATGCACGGCCCAGACAGGTTTTTGGAGAGTGTCCTGAGCTCAGGGTGGTGTAGAGGGTGTTCAATCACTTCCCATTGCACAGCAGACTTCCAAAATTCCCAAATTCCAACAATTCCCAAGTGACCAAGACCCGGAGAGTCCCTGTGGTGGGGCGGGGATGGCAGGAAGGACACCCAGACACCGAGCCCGGCAGAGATTTTTTTTTTTTCTTTTTTTTTTTCTTTTTTTCCTCCCTCTGTGACTCAGTGTGAGCACCCCTAACGAGCTTAGAGCACCGTGTCCTCCACGGGGAAACAGGAACAAATCGGGAGAGCGGGGAACGGGCACGAAAACAACCGAAAATAAAACGAGGAAGGTGGAAAAACACAGGGGGGTGTGGGTGGGATTGGGGTGGGAGCGAGCGGGAGCTGGGAGCCCGTGGGGGGGACCCCGCTGTGGCTCTCCCCTCTCGTTCCTGACAAAGAAAAACGAGCACAACGTTTTTGAGTTTTTTTTTTTTTCCTAAGAAGTGTCTCCAAGCAAGAGAACCTGAAATTACAGAGAACTTGAAATTACAGATCTTTGCTGAGCCGCAGACCTGCAGCTCCAGCCAAGCCCTCGGGGGGCTTTTCCAGCCAGTCAATAAGCACAGCCACGACCTGCTCTCAGCACTTGACACCGCTAAAATGCCATCGGGGACTTGGGGGGGGAAAAAAGCGACAGGAAAAGGCAGCCTGTCCGTGTTAATGAAGGGTCAGGAGGAGAGGGAGCCTGGCACCCAGAACGCCCGGCTCCAAACAACAGCTTGGGGAAGCAGGAAAGGCCCCGGGGGAGCTGCTGCAGATCAGGGAAGCGCTGAGGAAAATCGGGAGCTGTCCCACTTGCCCTGCTCAGTCCGTGTCCCACACGAGCCCTGAGGGAGGGATCTGTCTCCAGAAGGAGCAGGGGCAGCTCCACCACCCTGGCTTTTCCTCAAGGATCGGCCGATCCCAGCTCTGGACAGGAAACATCTCCCCCCTTTCCCCACCAGACCACCCTTGCCCTGTCTTGGCTGGAGCTGGAGCTGGAGCTGGGGCTCTCCTCCCCTTTCCCAAAAGGTTTGGAAACTCGTTTCTCCTGGGAAGCACCGTGTCCTGCCCGTGCCACCTTCCTGCCCCCTCTCTCCCGCGGAGAGATCCGAAGGAGGACCACGAGGATGGGAATACCATGGACCTCCTTTGGCAGGCGGGGAAACCGAGGCACGGGGCTTTGCTCCGACTTAAGAACAAACGGAATTGAGAGCACGGAGCAGAAATTTATCCCAGCCCAGCCCGTGATCCACCACACCACAGAGCTCAGCTTTCCCTGAGACATCCAGATCTCCCCAATTTCCCACCCTTTCTTCCTTCTTCTCACAGCTTTTCATCTTCCCCTCACCGACCGCTCCCCCCCACTTTTCGTTTTTTTTTGCATCCCTTCCTCTCCATCTCCACCCTGCTGTGCCAGGCACCAGCCAGCTGCTGAGAGCCACCTCAGGGGAGCCAAAACCGGCACGTTTCCACCAAAGGTAAAAAAAAAAAACCAAAAAAAAAACCCCAAAAAAATGTATTTAGGGAGACCTACCAGTCCACCTGGACTTCTATATCCCGTGTCTCTACCTTGGAGGGCGCATCTCCATCGCTGTCCTTACTGCTGCTCTTCAGCAGGTCCAGGACGGGCTCGATCTCTTTGAGCAGCTCGTTGTCCCCCACGCCGCCGTTGAGGCAGGAGTGACCACAAGCCCCGTCCTTGCCTTTCCCGGCCTCCGGACCTTTGCTGCCGGGAACGAGGCCGTTCACCTGGACCAGGGGCTCCACCTCCTTCCCCATCTCCCTGCTCCACAGGGAGCCCATGGCTGCTGGCAGCGGCTGCTCTTTGCCGGGAAGGCTTGGGTTGGACAAGTCAACGGCTTTGGGAGGTGGGCACAGGGGTCTGGTGACGCGGACGGTTTTGGGGGTCCCGTCGCCGCCAAAGGTGGTCTCCAGGTGGGTGGTGAAGCCCTCGGGGCCGCGCAGGATGAGGACCACGTAGGTCTCGGAGGCGATGCTCCTCAGGATCTCCAGCGCCGTCTCATAGCTCATGTCCACCAGGGGCCTGCCATTGACGGCTAAGATGATGTCCCCAGCCTGGATGAGGCCACTCTGCTCGGCGGCCCCGCCCCGGATCAGGTCGGAGATGATGACGGGCGGTTTGCTGACGCGCTCCTTCACCAGGAAGCCGAGGCCGCCCACCTTGCGCTTGAAGAGCCTCACCGAGATGACGTTGGGCTGGATCTGCTGCACGCTGAACACATTCTCTTCCATGGCAGCCCCCTCCCGCAGCCCGCGCTCCGGGACCTCGACACCCGCTGGGGGAATTTCGCTGTCGGAGGCTCTTCCCGGGTGGGAAAAGGGGGCAACTCTGGCTTTTCAAGGAGCCGGACTCACTGGAAAGCTCCGCTGGGCTTCGGCTGCAGAGGGGCTTCTTGCAGCATGCTCGGTGGCACTGGCTCTCCCAGCAGGAGGGAAGCGGGAATGTCAGCCCTGGGCAGGCAGGCTGGGAGCAGGGCGGGCAGGGCCGGGCATCGCGGGGAGTGGGAAATGTTCCAGCTTCCAGTCAGCCGCTGGTCCCACGGCGGGCAGAGAGGGGGAGGCAGCCCGCTGGCTTCACCGGCATCCCCGCCGACGGTGCGCGGGCTTCTTTATCTGGAAAAGAGGGGGGAAAAAAAAAAAAAACCAACAAAGGAGGGAGATAAGCGAGGCAGGGCAGGCGCGAGTGGCTGCTCAGCACGGGGCTCGGCACGCCACAGGCATCCCCGTCCCCACAGATGTCACCCCCGGCGGGGCCGCGTTTGGGAGCCAGGCTGCAGCCTCGCAGCGCTCCGGGCTTTGTTTCCTCCACCTCCCCCTGCGAAAATCGGCACCATCTGTTCGGCGGGGGCCGCGGAGGCGCGGGGGGGAGCGGGGAGACCCGGCAGGCCCCGCTGGGCACGGGCAGTGCCGGGCAGCCCGGTTCGGACATCGCCCGGATCGGACATCGCCCGGCTCGGACATCGCCCGGTTCGGACACAGCGCGGCTCGGACACCGCCCGGTTCGGACATCGCCCGGATCGGACATCTCCCGGCTCGGACATCTCCCGGTTCGGACATCGCCCGGTTCGGACACAGCCCGGCTCGGACATCGCCCGGTTCGGACATCTCCCGGCTCGGACATCGCCCGGTTCGGACATCGCCCGGTTCGGACATCGCCCGGTTCGGACACAGCCCGGCTCGGACACCGCCCGGATCGGACATCTCCCGGCTCGGACATCTCCCGGCTCGGACATCGCCCGGTTCGGACATCGCCCGGTTCGGACACCGCCCGGCTCGGACATCGCCCGGTTCGGACATCGCCCGGCTCGGACATCGCCCGGCTCGGACATCGCCCGGCTCGGACACAGCCCGGCTCGGACACAGCCCGGATCGGACACAGCCCGGCTCGGACACCGCCCGGATCGGACACAGCCCGGCTCGGACATTGCCCGGCTCGGACACCGCCCGGCTCGGACACCGCCCGGTTCGGACATCTCCCGGCTCGGACATCGCCCGGTTCGGACACAGCCCGGTTCGGACATCGCCCGGTTCGGACACAGCCCGGCTCGGACACAGCCCGGCTCGGACATCGCCCGGCTCGGACATCACCCGGTTCGGACACAGCCCGGCTCGGACATCGCCTGGTTCGGACACAGCCCAGTTCGGACATCGCCCGGCTCGGACACAGTCCGGTTTGGACATGGCCCGGTTCGGACACCGCCCGGCTCGGACACAGCCCGGCTCGGACACCGCCCGGTTCGGACACCGCCCGGCTCGGACACAGCCCGGTTCGGACATCGCCCGGCTCGGACATCGCCCGGTTCGGACACAGCCCGGCTCGGACATCACCCGGTTCGGACACAGCCCGGCTCGGACATCGCCTGGTTCGGACACAGCCCAGTTCGGACATCGCCCGGCTCGGACACCGCCCGGTTCGGACATCGCCCGGCTCGGACACAGTCCGGTTTGGACATGGCCCGGTTCGGACACCGCCCGGCTCGGACACCGCCCGGTTCGGACATCGCCCGGTTCGGACATCGCCCGGTTGGACACAGCCCGGTTCGGACACCGCCCGGCTCGGACACCGCCCGGTTCGGACACAGCCCGGCTCGGACACTGCCCGGTTCGGACATGGCCCGGCTCGGACATGGCCCGGCTCGGACATGGCCCGGCTCGGACACAGCCCGGCTCGCACACACACACCGGGAGCGCGGCCACAATCCCCGCCGGCTCAGGATCCCGCGTGCTCTCCAGAGCATCCAACAAGCTGAGGGGTGAGAACCAGACCGGGGACGGGCATCTCTGCCCGGGAGGAAAGCTGTCCCGGAGGTGCTGTCGCTTCAGGAGCAGCAGCGGCAGCCACGAAGCACAACGAGGGAGCAGAAGAGGCCGCTCCGCTCCCCTTCCCCTGAGTTAGGGAAACACTTCCAAAGGCAGCTGGGGAAATACGGGGATGGCCGCTCGGCTCCTCCTCTCCCCGTATTTCCAGCCTGGCACGGGGAAAAGCGCTCCTTTCCTCGCACTCCCCCGAGCCCAGCTCTGCCATCCGAGCTGTTCCCGCAGCAGCCGCTTCAGCGGAGGGAAAAGCACCGCCCTGCCCTCGGGGGAGCCCCGTTCACAGCGGCTGGGCCCGGCTGTGAACGGCCCTCGCAGGGCCCGGGCAGTCACATCCCATTGACTCCTGATGGGACCCTTGTTCTGACACGGCCGCGCTTGGCTTCCGCCGCCTCCGCTCCCCAAAGCGCTCCCCTCGCCTTCCTTCCTCAGATGCTCTGCAGAGCGTTTCTCTCTCTCTCTCTCTATCCAGGGCTGTGCCCTGACACTTCGCCATCGAGCCAGCACCTTCGTTTCTTTTTTTTTAAGAGCCGAGTTTTGGGCAGAGAACAGAGGGCGCTTGTTCTGCCGGAGGCGCTGACACGGCAAGGAGAACAATCTTCTCCCTCCCCACACTCAGGGCAGGCTTTGCACCCTCAGCCCCGCTCTGCCCCGAGCTCCCCCATGGGACAAACAGGGGTCTGAGGAGCGGGGCAGTGCCACCAGCGCCGCTTGGGCACGTTAATCCTCAAGTGAGGAATGCTGCTGACCCCAGGCTGGGCTTTTCAGCAGCGAATTAGGAATTAAACCATTAGAGATCCACAACCCAAACCGATGGGTTTGACGCCTGTGGCCCTTCCCCTGCTGTGACTCAGCCCCGCAGAGCAGCAGCAGCAGCTTGCAAAGGGTTAAATGCCACTGGGTCACATCCTCGAGGGCTAATTAACGCCCTAATTGCAAATGGCACTGGATCAAGAGGCCGGGGATGGGCTGTGCCACCTCTCAGGGCTGGGCCAGCAGAGCAGCACAGGGAAGGTCCCAGATTTGGGGAGGACGGAGGAAAGCGGGGATTTCCTTCTGCCGGACAGGTTCTGTCCCTTTCCTTCCTCCGCACCCCTCCATCCCATCCCCATCCCCACCCCGCCCTCACAGCGGGGTCCCAACCGGGTTTTCCCCTCTTTCCCAGGCTCTTCGGGGAATCCCGGGAGCAGCTTCCTTTCTCCCTGCCAGGCTCTGATTGTCCTGACCCCGCTCGAGGCTGTGACAGTCACAACCACACCGAACTCATCCCAACGCCTCGGGGACCGAGGTGGCTTTGGGAGCAGGGAAGAAGCAGCTCCGGGCAAGAAGGGCTCAGCCCCGCTGCTCCTTCCAGCCCCGCACCCTGAGCGAGCTCTGTGTCCGCAGAGGGCAAAGCCAGGGCGGGCAGCGCCTGGCACGGCTCCCGGACGCTGCCGGCCCTTCCCCGCCGCTGGCACGGGCAGATGTTGCACAGCTGGAGGGCGCCCTGGATGTCCTTCAGCCCCGCTCGACCTGACGGCGCGGACTTTGCTGAGCTCGCTGGAAAAGAGCTAAGGAACCCGCCCCCCCCCCCCGGTGTTTGATGCTTCGCTCCTCTCCCACCGGGATAATTTCCAGCCATTTCCAGTGGAAAAGCTTGTCATTTCGTGTGTGTGTGTGTGTGCGTGCTCGTCCCCAGCCTGCAATCCCCTGGAGTCTCCAGGTGCTCGTCGTTCCCCGCCCCCAAAGCCACTGACACCTCAGCATTCCTTACAAAAGGGATGGGAAGAAAAAAAGGAGATTTTTTTAAAGTGATGCCTCAGCACCCATTCAGGGATTTCTCTTTTTCTTTTTTTTTCTTTTTTTCTGTAGCTCCTCAGAGCCAGGAAGGTCAGAAAAGAGCCAGGAAGGAGAGGGAGAGGCAAGGAGAGGGAGAGGCTCTGAGCCCCTCAGCCCCCTGCTCCTTTAGGGAACAGCCGGATTTCCACAGAACCATGGCATCATTTACCTTGGAAAATAACCTTAAAGATCATTGAGTCTGATCGTTTTCCAGCTGGAGAGCCTTGCACAGACTCAGTCTGGAGAGAGGAGGGAGAAGTTCAGGGAGGTGGGAATTACCAGGAGTGCTGGGAAGGCTCCCCCGGGAGGGTGAGGCCTCTCTTACCCCAGCTCTGACTCCAGAGGGGGACACGTTTCACATGGAACCCACCCTGTGCTGAGCTCCGTGAGCCCACAGGCTCCCAGTTTTCCCTCCCAGCGCCATCAGGACTCTGATTTATGGACCTCAGAGCCGGGTCAGACATTTAAAAGTCACTGGAGGTGTCACTCCTTAAAGCAGTGAGGGCAGAACGGGGTTTCACCAGGGTGGAAACACGGATTTCACCCCAAAAGAGAGCTGGGAGATGAGAAACCCATAGCAAAGCTGAGCTCAGCTCCCTGTCAGTAATAAACCTCCACGGGTGGCACCATCCAGCTCCTGCCTCAGTTTCCCTGCCTTTCCCAAAGCACAAACCCAACTCAAGCTGCAGGAGAGCAGCAAACCCTGCAGAGGGTCAGCATCCCGGGCAAACCTTCCCCCTGATCCCAGCACCAATCCCGGGAATCACCCCTCCTTTGGAAGCTTGCAGGGAAGAGCAGCAGAGCCACCTCTCCTCCGGCATTGACCAACAACCCAACCCCACCAGACAGCATTCCAAGAACAAACCCCGGCGCAAACGTTAAGGGGATGATTCGATTTCCACGGCGAAAGCGAGAGGAGAAATCCATCCCGGGGGGGCTTTTAAGGTGATCTCCTCACTCTGCCAGGCGGGAGCCGCGCTGCCCCTCGGCCTCAGCAATCCCTTTGGATCGCTGTTTTTCCCGGCGAGAACAGCTCCCACGCCAGCTCTAAATGGGCACCATTGTCCCGCCTAATTAGCTTTTGTGGGATTGATAGCGCTGGAGGAGGAGCCGAGGCGCTGATGGATTGGCGGCCGTTTAATTTTCTCACCTTATTGACTCACAAAATAAACCTGAGTTATAGGGCCCGTGATCCCTCAGGTCACCAGGGCAGAGATGCCACCTAGAATTGGGCACGGCACCGAGGGGTGGATTTAAAACCATGGACAGCATTTCTCGGGTCATCCACGACTGTGAGAGGTGTGCTGCCATCAAGCAGGTGAAGCCCCTCTGGGGCAATATAAATATGGGGTGGTCCAAATACAAATATGGGGAGGGCTGGCAGATTGATGACATCACCCTGCCCCAAACCCACCAAGGCAAGAGCTAGGTGCTGACCACGGTGGAAGCCACCACTGGGTGGCTGGATGTTGCCACGGTCTGTGCCTGTCACGTTTTGGTTTTTGGTTTTGGTTGCCTGTCACGTTTTGGTTTTTGGGAGTTCTGCTCCCAGGACAGAATTCCTGGGCAAGGTCATGCTGTTTGTAGACTTAAGATGTTTTCTGCACGTGCTTTCCCATGGGAGGGACTTTGAGTGATGGTCTCTGCAGTTGACCAATGGTTCCAGGGGTCCCCACCTCTGAGGTGGGTGCTTTGTAAAAAGGTGTAAAATAGGTTTGAGAATAAATGCCTTGGCTCCTCCTCAGAAGTCCACACAGCCTTCTGATGAGTCTGCCTCTCCTCCTTTGTGTCCCACAGCGACATCCCAGTGATTCCCTGGCCGGTGGGTGGGATGAGGGGCGCTGGGATGCAGAGTGTGCACAGCTCCTGTGGACCTGCTTCGAAAAGGGAGCATCCCAGTCATTCCCTGGCAGGCAGCTCACTGGTGCCAGCAGCTCCATCCCCGCCCAGCATCTCCTTGTCCACGGCCTCTCAATCCTGGGAATACTCAGACAGTGTTCCTCTGATGCCTTGAGTTTTAGCTATGATGTTTTTTCAGTTCCTGCACTGCATTAGTGCATAACTCTGAATTCTCTACAGAAGGCTACTTAGCTCTCTTCACGTTTTGGTCAGACTGAACAATCCTTCCAGGCCTGAGAACCAAGGTCATCGACACAGCCTCAGGTCCGAAAAGTAGAAACAAAAGTGATTTGGGGTGGAGGAACCCGGGGGGATATGACCTCATTACCTGAAGCTGTAATTGGACAATTAACCTCTGAAATGCAGAGAGACCAAACTTATCTCTGCCTGAGGAACTCCTGACCGTCGTCCATCCTGGGCGAGGCCTCTGCAAGGCTTTGCACTGCCCAAGGTGTATCCTTAGAAGGCCTTTAATAAACACCTACTTAATTCTTTTAACCTCTGTTCTAGGTAGCCACTCAAGGCATCACCTCCAGCTCCCCTCAGCCTTCCCAAAATCCACCCAGGAAGGACGAGACCTTTTCCCTTCAAAAGCCAAGCCATGGTTCTGCTTCCCCCTTCCCATTCCCAGCACGTCTGGTTGGGAATTGTCATTCCAGCTGGGCTGGCACTCTGCCTTTGCCCCCAATAAACCTGATTTCCACCAGGAGCGACCGGAACGAGGCACTTTGCCATCTGTACAACGCCCTGGTGCCAGCGCCCGCTGACCCGAGCTGGACTCCAGCAGGAGCCTGCCAAAGGGATGGAATGCCAAGGGCTCCACACCCTGGAGACCCCCTCCTCGCCTCCCTGTGCCTGTCTGCACCCAAAACATCCCTGTTCCTGCGGATAGGCAGACAAATCCTTGCTTCCGATAGAAACGAATCCCTGGCCAGACTCCAAGAGGGTTCATCTGCCTCTAATCAGGGGTTGTCTGCTGGAAAACAAACCACAACCGTTTGCTCATCTTGGGATAAATCTGCCCCAAAGCCCCAAAGACCTGCACGTTTATCCAGCTCCTGGCACCGTGTGGGGTGTCCAGGCAATGAACAGCCAAGGCAAGCCTGGTCCTGCTGGCACAGCAGCCGCTCCGATCGCAGAACGCTCATTGCCGATCCCTCCCAACGCAAATATTCCATTTCTTCTGATCCCATCCCATTCAGACCCAGCCTCCTGCACGCTCCTGACCAGGGGACAACAGTGCTGGAGGAGGCAGAGCCACCCCAAAACTTTCCCGGAGCCCCTCCCGCTCACCCCACCCGGCACAACCCCGGCAGACCGCGCCGAACGCCTTTTGAGTGTTGCCAAGACAACTGTGTTGACAAAAAAAAAAACCAAAAAAACCCCTTTTCCCTTTGGCTGCCAGCACCCGGGTTTTGTTGCAATTTGGAGTTCAGGGCTGAGCAGATTTCTGCGCCACGCCCGCCCCTTCCCGTTTTGCCGTTCCCTGCAATATCCACCCGGCTCCTGCTGTGCGTGTGTGTGTGTCTCCAAAACAGAATTTAGATAAAAAGCATCAATTCTGCTGCTCACCCCCCCCATTCCCAAACTGATGTTCTTATCAGGGCTTGGCCCCGTCTGTAAAACCTCAATTCCAGCGCCATTCCATTTTTTTTTTTTCCCTGAGAGGCTGGGAATTGCGCCAGGCGTGACAAATCGGAGCGGTGTTAAACGCACCGCCACTTTGTCCTGGAAGCCGTAAAGAGGTGGGGAGGAAATAAATGAGAAAATGCCTCTTGATGGATGGTCTGGCAAGCCAGCCGCAGCACGAGGAGGGGAGCTGGGGCTCCAGTTAGGGGAAAAAAAAAAAAAAGGAAAAGAAAAAGGAAAAGAAAAAGGAAAAGAAAATTTAGGAATCACAGCGGGTTGGCTGGAGATGTAATAGCTCCGGAGCTGCCAGCCAGCATCAATAAAGTCAGGGATGGAGCTCCCGGCCCTGAGTCCATCCAGGGATAAACTCCTCATCCTTTTCAGTCACTCATGCCCCTGCTGACACCCCAAAATCCTTCTTGTGCAGCATCACATTTTCCATTAAATCCTGCTGGCACTGGAGTGACTCATGCCCCTGTTAAAACCCTCGGGAGAAGGTCGGGCTCCTCGCTGCACAAGCCCCCAGACCCCCAGGTAGACCCCGGTGAAATTCTGTCCCTCAGACAGCTCTGGGATCTCCTGGGCGTTGTCACCACCCCTGTCCAACACGGGGAGGAGCAGGGTTAGGACTCCTCACTTCCCCACAGGTGAATCCAACACCTGGAGCCGAAGCTGAGCTCTCACCCTCGTCCTCAGGGACATGCCAGGGGAAAATCCAGGATAATTTGTTCCCCCGAGTCTCTGCCCATGCCTTGCATTAGCACTTGTTGCCATAGTACCAAACAACAGCAGCAAACTTCTGCAGGGGCCTCCTGGGACCCATCCCTTGTCCTACAAGGGCTCTGACTCTAATTCCGGCAGGATTCAGGCGGGGAGGTGATTTTCTGCCTCCTGGGTTTGCTACAGGTGCTGCCGCTGGGAGAGAGAGGCCGTTCCTTGGAAGCAGCTCCAGCCTCGTCATCCTCACCCCTCCAGCAGCCCTGAACATGAATATGGCAAGAAATCCTGGAATGTGCCTGGGAGAGGAGTGGAAATGGACCCCACCGATCCCAGGGGGTTTCCCTTTCCCTGTGGAAGCTGAAGCAGCCCCAGCCCCTATCCTAAAACAGATCTTCCCTGTGCTGGAGGAGAGGATTTTGGTTTCCCCTTGCTCTTCACTGGTGGCATTTGGGGCAGGCTGTCACCCCGGGGCCAGCTGGGAGCCCCTGGTCCCAGGGGTGGCAGCGCTGCTGCTCCATTTTGCTGCTTTTTGGGGAAGGAGGGATAATCCCTGCTGGGAGAGCACGGAGCTCCCTGGCCTCTGAAAGCCAGGAGGAGCCTGGAAACGTAAGCCTGAAACTCTGGAAAATGGGATTAAGGCAAGGCTCCCCTGAAAAGGCATTGCTAGATCTCGTTCAGCATTTCGGGATTGTCACGGAGAGGAGAAGCCAGGGAAGGCGTTTCCCCGGCATCGCTGTCCCCGTTTTTTGTAGGGACACAGACAGAACTGCCAGGTTCCCATGTTCCACACTCAGGGCCACCATCCTGGTGACATCTGGGCTCCTAAGAGCTGCATCCCGAGCCAGATCCCCCCGGAGAGACAACCCCGGGGTCCCTTATCAGGCACAGCCCATCGGGAGTGACAACCCCGGGGTCCCTTATCAGGCACAGCCCATCGGGAGTGACAACCCCGGGGTCCCTTATCAGGCACAGCCCATCGGGAGTGACAACCCCGGGTCCCTTATCAGGCACAGCCCATCGGGGGTGACAACCCCGGGTCCCTTATCAGGCACAGCCCATCGGGGGTGACAACCCCGGGTCCCTTATCAGGCACAGCCCATCGGGAGTGACAACCCCGGGGTCTCTTATCAGGCACAGCCCATCGGGAGTGACAACCCGGGGTCCTCAGGAGTGACAACCCCGGGTCCCTTATCAGGCACAACCCATCAGGAGTGACAACCCGGGGTCCCTTATCAGGCACAGCCCATCAGGAGTGACAACCCCGGGTCCCTTATCAGGCACAGCCCATCGGGTCCCTTATCAGGCACAACCCATCAGGAGTGACAACCCGGGGTCCCTTATCAGGCAGAGCCCATCAGGGCTCATTTGTGACGAGCTGTGATTTATCCAGCCGCAGCCAGCCCGTGGCTCGCAGGCCTCCTCGGGACACAATGCATTTATTTTTGGAGGGATCAGATTGCATCTATAGATTTGATTTAACGCACAGATACGATATCAGAGCAGCGGGAGTAGAACAAAGGCATCTGAGAGCTGCCTCTCCAACGCCGGCCCCTCGTTCTTGGGGGGTTGGGTTTCTTCGGGGGAAAACTGATGGTATCAACAAGTATCAAACAGTACTCGGGGAAAGGTAAAACGCTCATCTATGCGAGCCCGAGCTCATGTGACTTGATCGGTTACTAAAAATAGTTGTTTTCAGGCGCTGATTTAGGGAATCTGGCAGATTTCCTGAGCCTTTTGTACAGACACACCACTGAAACGGAAAAGACGAAATACACAGGCGAGGCAGGGAGAGCGGCGGCGGGGGGGGGGGAGAGAAAAAAAAAAAATAAAATAAAATAAAAATCTGACAGGGCCGAAATGGCCCTGAGGGCGAGGGAGGACCGAGCAGCCACACAAACGTCAATTCCAAGCGAGGATTCCAAGGAGGATTTCAGCCCAAACCCCTCTGCCTAAGATGGCCTCTCGCTGGCAGTTGTGGCGCTGGCAGGGGGAACGAACAGAATCCAAAGGGCACCGGGAATTGTTCCCCGTCCCGGGCTCCCGAGGGGGCTGCGATGGATGCTTTTCCCAGAGCGGGTACCTGAGCAGGGGAACAGCCCCTCGGAGCCCACGGCTGCGGGGGAAGAGATTCCGCGCCCGGAGTTTGTTTGCAAACACTGGAAACTGCCGAGTCTGTGCCTGAGTTTGTGGCATCTTTTAAGGGAAATATTCCGGGAAATACTGGAGCTGGGAGAAAAGAGAGGGAGGAGGGAATCGCTGATGCCAGCCTAAATTCTTCAAACGAGGCTTTCCCGCTGAGACCTTGAGCGGAAAATGACAACCGAGGGAAGGTGCAGGTGGAATTTCCTGGGAGAGCGATTTCAGCCCCCCTGCTCCCCAAGCCTCCCTGCGGCTTCTGTGTGATCATCCCTGTAGATTCCCGTCTGCCGGAGCCGCCGGCACTCGGGAATGTGGGTGAGGAAGAGGAGCTGGCGCTTCAAGCAGCCAAGCCCCCTACTGCTGCAGCTGCCCCTGCGATCTCCCCCGTCCCCCAGGCCAGACAGCCCCTGCTCCCCCGGGAGGGGAGGAAGGAAGGAAGGAGACGCTTCCCCTCCATCTCAGTGAGAGGCGGATCCGCTCCTCGGGGACTCGGCAGACCGCTGTCAAGTCGCCTGCCAGGATTTCCTCCCGACAGTCGTAACTTGGAAGCGTCGGGAGAAAATGTCTGCACCTGGGCTGTGGGTGCCGGACGGGGCAGCGCTGGCCCAACCCCGCCGCCAGCTGTGCCAGATGTGCCCGCGCAAAGAGCGCTTTCTCCCCGCTCTGCTTTGCCGGGGGAGAACCAAAAGCTGCCGGCTGCCAGCCCCAGCAGCAGGGCAAGCAGGGTTCATCCCCTCCCACCCCTGCGGCAGCAACTCCCGCCCGCACCCCTGGCTCACCCGGAGGGACCTGCCAGCTCCTCGGTGGGCAGAGGGGAGGAGGAACCATCCGGGCTGGACCCCCGTGCTCCCCAAAGGACGGGAGCCAGCCGCCAACAGGACATCCCGAGGGCTGCAGCCGCACTGGGGAGCCTCCTCCCCGCCCCGCGCTGAATGGGGGTCTCGCCCCAGGGACAGTGAGGACACCCTAGGGACAGCTGGGACATGCCAGCCCCCCAGGGACAGGGCAAACAGCGAGGGCAGGACCTGGCGTGGGTCACTCCCCGCCCCAGCGCGGGGCTCGCTGGCAGCCGCTGCAATCCCCGAGCTCTCTCCTTCGGGATCCGGCGGCTCGGGAGCCGCGGAGCTCCGGGCGGAGTTCAGCACCCGGGACAGCTCTGGCGAGGCGGGTGGCTCAGCCTCATCCCTCCCGGAGCAAGGGGACAATGCCCCCCGCCTCCCGAAACCGCCTTCTCCCGGGAAACGGCATCCCGGGAGGAGAGCAGCCCTCCCCACGGCAGGCCGGCACCTTACAGAAACTGCCCCCGTGAAACCCCCCCTGCCAGCCCCACTCGGGAAAGCGGCGGATCCCGCTCCCTGCGCTCTCCGGAGCGATGGGGAAGAGGCCGGTCCCGCTCCCTGCGCTCTCCGGAGCGATGGGGAAGAGGCCGGTCCCGCTCCCTGCGCTCTCCGGAGCGATGGGGAAGCGGCGGGTCCCGCTCCCTGCGCTCTCCGGAGCGATGGGGAAGCGGCGGGTCTCCCTCCCTGCGCTCTCCGGAGCGATGGGGAAGCGGCGGGTCTCTCTCCCTGCGCTCTCCGGAGCGATGGGGAAGCGGCGGGTCTCTCTCCCTGCGCTCTCCGGAGCGATGCCATCCGGCCCCCGCCCGCCCCCGGGTTGCGTTCGCTGCCCTCCCCGGGCACGGCGCCGCCTGTCCCGGGCTCGCTGCCCGCCTGCCACCCCCGCACTCCCTCCACCTGCCCCGGGCACACCGTGCTCCCTCCCCCGGCGCCCCATCCCGACTCGCTGCTCCGAGTTGCGGGGGAGGGAGGCTGGGCTGCCCGCAGCCGCCTCCGCGGGGCGAGCCGGGCTCGGGGAACTTTACGGGGTGCGGAGGGACGAGGTTGGGGCGGGGGGGACGGACACCCACAGCGTGTCCTGGGGCCGGGGGGTGAGTGGGAGCCGCGTCTCGGCGAGGCCACCCGGAGCAGCTTTCGGCGGGCACGGAGTGTCCCCGCTCCGGCGGGGCTGGGGTGCCGCCGCCGCCGCCGCTTCCCCTTCCCCCGGTGCCCGGAGGCCGCGGG
Organism: Phylloscopus collybita; assembly: GCA_027886175.1. Lineage (NCBI taxonomy): Eukaryota > Metazoa > Chordata > Aves > Passeriformes > Phylloscopidae > Phylloscopus > Phylloscopus collybita. The sequence continues at coordinate 14,876,373 of JAJNNQ010000045.1, forward strand.
CGCTTCCGACGGGGCGCACGGTCCCGCAAACCCCTGCAAAGTTTCCTGGAGAAGCGGCGCCCGGTGGTGGGGCTGGGGCGGGAGGAGGGGGCACCTACCGTGCGGCGGAGAGGAGCCGTGCCCGGCCCCGGCCCCGCGGCCGGCCCCGCATCCCTCCCGGCGGCTCGGTAGGGACGGAGCCCGGCGCGGCGCTGGGCTCGGCTGGGTTGGCAGGAGGGGGGGAGCCAGTCCTCGCTGCGCCCCTTTATCCCAGCATCACCGAAACGAATCCGCTTTGACGTCCAACCAGGGTTTTTATGGGTGTGGAGCGAGCCGGTGCAGCCCTCATTAGGAGACACTCCGCTCTCCGAATCATACATCTTTTATATAACCTCATTTCCAGCCCGGCTTTTCTTCCCCCCTCCCTCCCTCCCTCCCTCCCTCCCTTCCCTTTGCCGGGGGGCATCGCCCACCCCCATACCCCCCCCCCCCCTCCCCCAACTCCCTCACCAATTAAAGGGCTCAGAGACACCCCCCGGCCCCCACTTGTTGCTTGGAAGCTCCGCTTCACCCCCCGCGGGCCTGACTCAGCCTGCCCCGGGCGAGCGGGGGGCTCTGCCCGCCTCGGGGGGCGACGGAGGGGCTGAGTGACCCCCCCCCCCCCAAGTCCCTTCCCAACCCTGCTGCAGCCTCCACATTCCCGTTCCCGGGCGGGTTGTGCTGCGGAAAATCCCCTTCTTTTCCTGCCAGCAGGAAGCCCCCCGTGCCTGCTCGGTGCCCAGGGCAGACAGCGGCAGATTCCTGCGGGATCTTCCAGCGCTCCCAGCCCGCATCCAGGCGGAGCCGGGACGGCCCCGTGCCTCAGCCGCCGGAGCTGCCCCTGGGCAGGGAACCGAGGGTCTCCTCACCCCATTTCCCCTCCTGACTCTTTATCTGCCCCCCCCAACGCGGCCCAGAGCAGACCCAGGCTTGACATCAGCCCCCAGCCCTTCGCCATTGTGCTCATTCCCATGGCAACAACAAACACACAATTATGGATATATAATATTATATAAACCCAGCGGGCTCTCGGGCAGGGCTGCCGGGTTCGCCCGCTCCCAAAAGCTCAGCAGGAGGCTCCCAACCGGGGCAGACAGAGGTGTCCCCAGCCTGGTGAGGGTGCCCAGCCCCGTGAGGGGTACCGGGCAGCCCGGGCAGCCCCAGCGCCTCAGCCGAGGCGGGCGAACAGAGCAGCACAGGGCACGGCAGGAGATTCCATCACAGAACTTCCCGCGGCGCAGGGGGAGCGGAGCGGCCCCGCTCCTGCCCGGCACTCCCGGAGCTGTGCAGGGGCGGAGAAGGGGGGAGAGGACGGGCAAATGCGGCAGCAGAAGCGGGGCTGCCTCCCCCCCCCGTCCCGCCCCTCTCCTGGCAGAGACGGGGCTGTCGCGCTGTCTGGGGCCGAGGGAAACGCGGCTGTGCCCGTTCAGAGCCAGGAGCTCTCATCTGAGAGAGGGCTACCGCAAGGACACTGCTCTGAGCCAGCGGCTGCCCCGGTGACAAAGGACTTGGTGACACTGGCACAGGCTGGGGAAACTCCAAACCCTTCTCCTTGCGGGGCTCACGGCTTGGAGCCTGGGAGGTGCAGGGTTCTGTGGGGATGCTGACAGCCAGGGAAGCTCCTCGGGCAGGGGTGCAGGCTCAGGTGGCTGTGATGTCACCTGTTCGAGGGGACTCTGCACTGCCAGAGCCACCCCAGCTCCTCCTGCCAGCCAGGCAGATCCAACAGAGGAAGCAAAACCCTGGCCCGGGGGAGCAGAGCTCCCTGGGCCACTCCGGGACACGGCATTGGAAGTCCAGCTCTCCCACCCCTGGCAGGATCCCAGCCCAGGATCCCAGGGGACAGAGGGATCTGCTCGTCCACGGGCCTCATCACACACAGAACCACAGAATCACAGAGAGAGTCACACAGAGAACCACAGAGAATCACAGAATCACACAGAGAATCACACACAGAACCACAGAATCACAGAGAGAGTCACACAGAGAATCACAGAATCACACACAGAACCACAGAATCACACACAGAATCACAGAGAGAATCACAGAATCACAGAGAGAATCACAGAATCACACAGAGAATCACACACAGAACCACAGAATCGCAGAGAGAGTCACACAGAGAACCACAGAGAATCACAGAATCACACAGAGAATCAGAGATCTCACACAGAATCACACAGAGAATCACACAGAGAACCACAGAATCACACAGAGAATGACACACAGAACCACAGAGAATCACACAGAGAATCACAGAATCACACAGAGAATCACACAGAGAACCACAGAATCACAGAGAGAGAATCACACAGAGAATCACAGAGAATCACACAGAGAATCACAGAATCACACAGAGAACCACAGAATCACAGAGAGAATCACACAGAGAACCACAGAGAATCACAGAATCACACAGAGAATCAGAGATCTCACACAGAATCACACAGAGAATCACACAGAGATCTCACACAAAATCACACAGAGAACCACAGAATCACACAGAGAATCACAAAATCACACAGAGAATCAGAGATCTCACACAGAATCACAGAATCACACAGAGAACCACAGAATCTCACACAGAATCACAGAATCTCACACAAAATCACACAGAAAATCATACAGAGAATCACACAGAGAACCACAGAATCACAGAATCACAGAATCTCACACAGAATCACACAGAGATCTCACACAGAACCACAGGATCTCACACAGAGATCTCACACAGAACCACAGGATCTCACACAGAGATCTCACACACAATCACAGAATCACCAGGTCGGAAGAGACCCTCAACACCAAACCGAGTCCAGCCCAGCCCCAACACCTCAGCCAGAGCACGGCACCCAGTGCCACCCCCAGCCTTTTTTTAAAGCCCATCCTGACACACACACGCTGACAGGGCACGGCAGCACTTCCTTCCCCCCCTCCCCGGGGGAAGCGGGGTGGGACAGGGCTCACTTTGGCATCACCTGGAGCTTTGCTGCTGCCCGCAAACCCCTGTGAGCCAGGAGCCGAGTGTGCCCGCGGGGAGGGAGCCTGCGTGCCCAGGGAGGAGCCCCAGGTAGTTTTTCCCTCCCGCTGGAAGCCGTGAGTCAGCCGGGAAGGGAAAGAAAGGCTTTGGAGGCTCATAAACAACTGAGGAGGCAGAGGATGTGGATGGGGAAGGTGCAGCGAGACCCTCGCCAGCAGCACCGAGCCCCTTCCCCACGCAGCTCCCGACAGCAGAGCGCTGCACCTCCCTCCCTCCTTCCCTCCAGCAAAAAGCGTTTGGGGATGGGATTTCTGCCCTGGGAGCGTGTCCCTGTCACCCAAGCCTCCTCCTCCTCCTCCCCGGGCTCTGGAGAAACCCACCATTCCCAGCCAGCCTCATCCATGGAAGTTGCTTCCCCCCCTTTTTCCCCACAGCCGGCAGCAAATCCCAGCGGTGCTGCCCGGGAAGTTATCCCCCGAAACTGCTCGGGAGAGGGAAGAGCCGCCTTCCCCGCCCGGTTCTCCCCCCCGCCCCAGCTCCTCTTGGAAGCAGCTCAGCGCCGCTCGCTCCCGGCCATATGCTGCCAGAGGTTAGGGATAGAAACCAAACCTAAAAAGCCGGCGCTGAACCGCCCCAGAATTTCCTTTCCCGAGCCTCTGGCGCTGCCCTTCTCCCTTCACCCACCTCTCTCTGGGGAGCCGCAGCCCGGGAATGTGCCGCTCAGGATGCTCGGCTCTCCCTGAGATCCTCAGGAACGCGTGGCCTCGGCAGGGATCACACACACACACACACACACACACACGCACACACACACAAAATCTCCTCGGGAGTTACTGGGCTGCTATTTCCACGCGGCTCGGAAATGCGTGCGGGGGGATTAAAAAGCCCCGCGGACTAAAGGAAAGGCTGAAGGTATTTATAAACCAAAGCTTTTCGGAGCTGCACACACACAGAGCACACGCACACACACAGAGCACACACACACACAGAGCACACACACACACACTCACAGCAGCCGAGAGCGGGGTCTGGCACTGCCACTGCGGCGATTTGGGACAAATCCCAGGATTGTCTTGTCTCTCTCTCTCTCTCTCTCTGCCCGTGCTCCAGTTTTTTTAGAGCCAGCGCCGATGCTGGGCTTTGCCTAGAGGTGGCAGTGAGCTTTCGCTCTTCCCTCCGAGTCCCTGCCGGGCCGGGGCAGGCGGGCTGGGACCGGCACAGGTGGCACCCGCTGGTCACCCTGGGGACTCGCCCTTTGCGGGGTCCTGCCCTGGCATCGCCCCCCGGGCACCGGGCTGAGGGTGGGAGCTCATCCAGGCCAGGTCTGGAGCTGAGCCGGGCTTGGGGCAAACCCTTCAAAGCCGGGAGTTTAAAACATCCAGGGGTCAGCTCCCAGCCCCTCCCTCCCCACGACATTTTAGGGGAAAAAAACTCTTTGCCCCCCCTGCTTCCAGAAACACCCCAAGATCCAACGAGATGCCTGGAAACCCCCAGCAAAAACCATTTTTATGTCCCAGACAATGTGAAATATCCCAGCAGAAACCTCAATGTCTAATGAGATGCCTGCAAACCCCCAGCAAAAACCACTTTTAATGTCCCAGACAAGGTGAAATATCCCAGCACAAACCCCAACATCCAACGAGACATTTGGAAACCCCAGCAAAAGCCATTTTTATGTCCCAGACAACTTGAAACATCCCAGCAGAAGCCCCAATATTCCATGAGACACCTGGAAACCCCCAGCAAAAGCCACTTGTTATGTCCCAGACAATGTGAAACATCCCAGCACAAACCCCAATATCCAACGAGGCACCTGGAAACCCCAGCCAGCTCCCAGCCCCTCCCTCCCCACGACATTTTAGGGGAAAACTCCTTGCCACCCCTCTTCCAGAAGCTGTCACAGCCCTCCAGGGCCAGGCAGAGCTGTGACAACGTGAGACATCCCAGCACAAACCCCAATATCCCAAGAGACACCTGCAAACCCCCAGCAAAAGCCACTTTAACGTCCCAGACAATGTGAAATATCCCAGCAGAAACCCCAATATCCAATGAGATGCCTGAAAACCCCCAGCAAAAGCCACTTTTATGTCCCAGACAATGTGAAACATCCCAGCAGAAACCCCAATATCCCAAGAGACACCTGCAAACCCCAGCAAAAGCCACTTTTAATGTCCCAGACAAGGTGAAATATCCCAGCAGAAACCCCAATATCCAACGAGATGCCTGGAAACCCCCAGCAAAAGCCACTTTTAATGTCCCAGACAACTTGAAACATCCCAGCAGAAACCCCAATATTCCACAAGACATCTGCAAACCCCCAGCAAAAGCCACTTTTAATGTCCCAGACAACTTGAAACATCCCAGCACAAACCCCAATATTCCACGAGACACCTGAAAACCCCCAGCAAAAGCCACTTTAATGTCCCAGACAAGGTGAAACATCCCAGCAGAAACCCCAATATCTAATGAGACATCTGGAAACCCCCAGCAAAAACCATTTTTATGTCCCAGACAATGTGAAACATCCCAGCAGAAGCCCCAATATTTAACGAGACACCTGAAAACCCCCAGCAAAAGCCATTTTTATGTCCCAGACAACGTGAAATATCCCAGCACAAACCCCAATATCCAACGAGACACCTGAAAACCCCCAGCAAAAACCATTTTTATGTCCCAGACAACTTGAAACATCCCAGCAGAAGCCCCAATATTTAACGAGACATTTGGAAACCCCCAGCAAAAACCACTTTTAATGTCCCAGACAAGGTGAAACATCCCAGCAGAAACCTCAATATTCAACGAGACACCTGGAAACCCCAGCAAAAGCCACTTTAATGTCCCAGACAACGTGAAATATCCCAGCACAAACCCCAATATTCCACGAGACACCTGAAAACCCCCAGCAAAAACCATTTTTATGTCCCAGACAACTTGAAACATCCCAGCAGAAGCCCCAATATTCCACGAGACACCTGCAAACCCCAGCAAAAGCCACTTTTATGTCTCAGACCTTTGGGCTTGGGACACAAAAGTGGCTTTTATGCCACCAGCCCTGGGGGTCAGAGTTGGAAAAGGCTCCCCGGGAGCTCCTCTCCTCCTCCCGGGGCAGCGGGAGGGCGAGGAGGGGGTGATGTCTCTCGCTCACACGTGGGCACACACGCAGGCAGCAAATCTAATAAAAAAGATATTAGTCGGAGAGAATTTGGCTCCTGGCATTCAACATATCTCTCCAGCTTTCGTACAGACACCGAAGAAATGAGATTATGGGAGCACACAAACAAGGAATTCCAGGGGGATGAATTTCATCGCTGGTGCAGGGGATGGGAAGGGGCTGTCTGCTTTGCTTTGCCTTTCTTTTTTGAATTCTGCTTCAAAATGTGAAAACCCCCCTCTCCTGCCTTCAAAAGTCAGTGGGAGGTGTCCCTGCTCATGGCAGGGGTGGCACTGGGTGATCCTTTGGGAATCTCTGTGGTCTTCAGGCTGCGATTCCCTCTGCTCTGGAGCCAGGCTGGGAGAGCTGGGGGTGCTCACCTGGAGGGGAGAAGGCTCCAGGGAGAGCTCAGAGCCCCTGCCAGGGCCTGAAGGGGCTCCAGGAGAGCTGGAGAGGGACTGGGGACAAGGGCTGGAGGGACAGGACACAGGGAATGGCTTCCCAGTGCCAGAGGGCAGGGCTGGCTGGGAGATTGGGCAGGAATTCCTGGCTGGGAGGTGCTGGGATGGAATTCCCAGAGGATGCTCCATGCCTGGCAGTGCCCAAGGCCAGGCTGGACATTGGGGCTTGGAGCAGCCTGGGACAGTGGGAAGTGTCCCACACTTGGGGAGCCTCAGTTTCCAACTATTTCTATCCAGCTGGAGCCCTCCTGGAAGAACATTTCATTCAGATAAAACTGGAGCCACGGAGATGATGGAACACCTTCCTGCCCTGTGGGGAAAAGCTGGGAGAGCTCAGAGCCCCTGGCAGGGCCTGAAGGGGCTCCAGGAGAGCTGGAGAGGGACTGGGGACAAGGGCTGGAGGGACAGGACACAGGGAATGGCTTCCCAGTGCCAGAGGGCAGGGCTGGCTGGGAGATTGGGCAGGAATTGTTCCCTGGCAGGGTGGGCAGGCCCTGGCACAGGGTGCCCAGAGCAGCTGTGGCTGCCCCTGGATCCCTGGCAGTGCCCAAGGCCAGGCTGGACACTGGGGCTGGGAGCAGCCTGGGACAGTGGGAGGTGTCCCTGCCCTGGCAGGGGTGGGATTTTGGGGTCTGATGATCTTTGAGCCCATCCTGTTCCTGAGTCAGTGAGTTTGGCTGGGTGGCTCGGGACAGAGGGGTGAAGCCCAGCTGGGTGCAAAGGGAGGCCAGAGGGATCCCCAAAAAGAAGAACAAACCCCCAAACCTTCCAGAGTTTTGGTGCTGCTGGAGAAGGGAAATTTGTCCCTGTGTTTAAAACCTGGAGGATTTTCCCCCTCTGGATACATCCAGAGGGTGATGGCATCTCCACCAAGGGTGGAATTGCTGCCCAGAAATCCCAGGGGATTACAAAATGGACAACCCCACCAAGGGTGGAATTGCTGCCCAGAAATCCCAGGGGATTACAAAATGGACAACCCCACCCAAGGGTGGAATTGCTGCCCAGAAATCCCAGGGGATTACAAAATGGACAACCCCACCCAAGGGTGGAATTGCTGCCCAGAAATCCAAGAGGATTTTCCTCCAGGCAGGGATAAATCCCAGCCAGGGAGAGGATCCCTGACCCTTGGGGGTGTCCAAGGCCAGACTGGACAGCGCCTGGAGCAAACAGGGGGAGCAGAGGCTGGGTGGGACGGGATGAGCTCCAAGCTCCCTCCCATCCCAAAATTCCACAATTCAGAGGCTGGGTGGGACGGGATGAGCTCCAAGCTCTCTCCCATCCCAAAATTCCATGATTCAGAGGCTGGGTAGGATGGGATGAGCTCCTTGCTCTCTCCCATCCCAAAATTCCACGATTCAGAGGCTGGGTGGGACGGGATGAGCTCCTTGCTCCCTTCCATCCCAAAATTCCACGATTCCAGGCTGGGTAGGATGGGATGAGCTCCAAGCTCCCTCCCATCCCAAAATTCCACGATTCAGAGGCTGGGCACAGCCGGGCCCCACTTGGATCGTGGCCAGTTTGCCGGGGAGGAGGGGAAATCCTGGGATATCCTGTGGGGAGGAGGGGAAATCCTGGGATATCCTGTCTCTCTGTGCCAGGGAAGCTGGGATTCCCAGGCTTTCCTTGCACCTCCACTCGCCCTGCAGCTCCTTGGGATGGGGCCTGGGGAGGATGGAGCCCCATAGGCCAGACAGAGCCAGCCCCACAGGTTTTTCTGCACCAGTGTGGGGTAATCAGGAACAGGAGGGAGGAGAGCCAGCATCCAAACCAGTGTGTCTCTATTTTATTTTATTTTATTTTATTTTATTTTATTTTATTTTATTTTATTTTATTTTATTTTATTTTATTTTATTTTATTTTATTTTATTTTTTTTTTATTTTATTATTTTATTTTTTTTTATTTTTTTTTATTTTATTTTATTTTATCTTATCATTTTGCATCATATTTTATAGATTTTTTTAGTTTATTTTGTCATATTTTGTTTCATTTTATTTATTTTATTGCATTTTATTAATATTTTATTTTAGGTTATTTTTATTTTATTTTATTTTATTTTATCTTATCATTTTGCATCATATTTTATAGATTTTTTAGTTTATTTTGCCATCTTTTGTTTCGTTTTATTTATTTTATTGCATTTTAATAATATTTTATTTTATGTTATTTTTATTTTATTTTATTTTATTATTTTATTTTATTTTATTTTATCATTCTGCGTCATATTTTATAGATTTTTTAGTTTATTTTGTCATCTTCTGTTTCATTTTATTTATTTTATTGCATTTTAATATTTTATTTTAGGTTATTTTGATTTTATTTTATTAGTGTCATCAGACACCACCAGCGTGGATTATTCCCTGGGAGAGGAGGAGAGCTCAGCACGGGAGCAGGATTTGCCTCCCCTCGGAGCAGGGAGGGTGTAGGAACGGGCTGGGAGTATATATAAATATATATATTTATAACATACATATTTATGTTATAAATGCGTATTTTGGAGTTGGCTTTTCGCATATAACAAGCAGATTGCTTTACGTATAACACAGAAAGTTATGTTGCATTTTTTTTTATTATTATTAATAAATTTTTTTTTAAAATTGTGATAGGTAAATGTTCTTAGATTGTAACAAAGTAGAGATGGGGTTGTTGGGTTTTTTTTAATTCCTTAAAAAAATAAAAGACAGGAGGGCCATCTGAAATTCCTGAAGATAAAGAACAACTGAGCCTTGTTGAAAAAAAAAATAAATATTTACTACCTCTGTCTAGACTTAACAAGGCCACATAGAAAAACTGTATAACTAAGGGAAGTCTTGAAACCAAAAATGAATATTTGAATCGTGTGTTATTAGCTCATTTAAATATGTAACACAGAAGTCCTTAAAAACAAAAGACCTGAAAAAAGACGGGGTGCTGATGTTGTTAGAATCGGCACCTCGGCCGAAAAGAGCTTTGGTTTTTTTTCTCTCCTTTATTGTCTATTTTTATTTTATTTTATTTTATTTTATTTTATTTTATTTTATTTTATTTTATTTTATTTTATTTTATTTTATTTTATTTTTATTAAACTTATAAATTGAAGTTATAAATTTAATAATATATAATATTATATAAATTATATATATTATATATCATATATCATATATCATATATCATATATTACATATCATATATTACATATTATATATTACATATTATATGTTATATATTATATGTTATATATTATATGTTATATATTATATATTATATATTATATATTATATATTATATATTATATATTATATATTATATATTATATATTATATATTATATATTATATATTATATATTATATATTATATATTATATTTTATATATTATATATTATATATTATATATTATATATTATAATATATTATAAAATTATAATATATAATAATTATAATATAATTTTATATAATATATAAATATATTATATAATATATAATATATATTTATATATTATATATATTTTTATATAATATATATTTACATAATATATATTTAAATATATAAATATATTTAAATAGATTATATTTATATCTTTAAATATACTATCTATTTATATAATATAATTTTATATATTATATACATCACATAAAAAATACATATAATAACATAAATTCAATATAAAAAAAAAAAGCGAAACGTCGTTTTTTTCACAGAGGGTGACGAGAGTTCATTGGCGTTAATTCCCCTCCCTGACAAAGAACCCTCCGCCCCTCCAGACCCCCAGTGAGCTCCCCTCTCTGCCCATCCCTTCCCCGGCTCCCCCTGCCCTCCTGCTGCTCCCCGGAGGAGCCTCTCCCTCCTTCTCCAGCCTTTTTAGTGCTAACCCAGCCTCGGAGGTGTTTTTTTCTTGCCCTCAACACCCTGCAGGGATTCCAGCCCCGAGCTGGAATCAGCCAGCAGAGCCCGAGCTCTTCAAACCTCCCCTGCAGCCCAGAGAGACAGAGGGACCAGCCTCCCCCTCCTCTTCTTCTTCTTCTTCTTTATTTTTCCTTCTTCTTCTCCCCTCTGCCCCGCCTGCCTCTCTCCCCCGACCTCTTATTCCCAGTGGCCGAGAACATTCAGTCTGGCCGGGAAAAAGGAAATCTCATTAGGGAATTATGGTTCATTTAGCAGGTCCCACTGGAAGCCCTGCAATAACCACTGGCTTCCTAACAGGATTAGCCGGTGTCTGAACCTCCCGCTCTCCCTGCAGGCATCTCCCTGCCCAAAAAAAACCCCAAAAAACCCGGACAACCCCAAAAAACCTCAGAAAAACCCTCAAAAAAACCATGGGAAACCCCAAAAACCTCAGAAAACCCTGCCCCAAAAAACCTGGGAAGCCCCAAAAACCTCAGAAAAACCCTCAAAAAAAACCTGGGAAAACCCAAAAACCTCAGAAAAACCCTCAAAAAAACCTGAAAACCCCGAAACAGCCACGGAAATCTGTGATTGAGGTGGAGGCAGGGCAGGGGAGATTGAGGGGAGCTGGAGGTGGAGAATTTGTTGGTGTGAAGGTGCTGCCGGGAGAGGTTTGAGCAGGTTATCCCAGGGTGAGTTATCCCAGAGTTATCCCAGGGTGAGTTATCCCAGAGTTAAGTCAGGGTGAGTTATCCTTGTTATCCCAGAGTTATCCCAGGGTGAGTTATCCCTGTTATCCCAGAGTTATCCCAGGGTAAATTATCCCAGGGTTATCCCAGGGTGAGTTATCCCAGGGTTATCCCAGGGTGAGTTATCCCAGAGTTATCCCAGAGTTATCCCAGAATTATTCCAGGATGAGTTATCCCAGGGTAAATTATTCCAGGATGAGTTATCCCAGGGTAAATTATCCCAGGGTTATCCCAGAGTTAACTCAGGGTGAGTTATCCCTGTTATCCCAGAGTTATCCCAGAGTTATCCCAGAATTATCCCAGGATGAGTTATCCCAGGGTAAGTTATCCCAGGGTTATCCCAGGCTGAGTTATCCCAGAATTATCCCAGGGTGAGTTATCTCAGAGTGAGTTATCCCAGAGTTATCCCAGGGTAAATTATCCCAGGGTTATCCCAGGCTGAGTTATCCCAGAATTATCCCAGGGTGAGTTATTCCAGGGTGAGTTATCCCAGAGTTAACTCAGGGTGAGTTATCCCTGTTATCCCAGGGTTATCCCAGGCTGAGTTATCCCAGGGTTATCCAGGGTGAGTTATCCCAGGGTTATCCAGGGTGAGTTATCCCTGTTATCCCAGAGTTAACTCAGGGTGAGTTATCCCTGTTATCCCAGGGTTATCCCAGGATTATCCCAGGCTGAGTTATCCCAGAGTGAGTTATTCCAGAGTTAACTCAGGGTGTTATCCCTGTTATCCCAGAGTTATCCCAGGGTAAATTATCCCAGAGTTAACTCAGGGTAAATTATCCCTGTTATCCCAGGGTTATCCCAGGGTGAGTTATCCCAGAGTTATCCCAGGCTGAGTTATCCCTGTTATCCCAGCAGCAGGAACATGGAAAACGTTCTGCCTGCAGCAGCTGCCGGCCGGGTGTGAGCAGCAGCCGCTCTCCAGGTGTTCCCTGGGAGAGGAGCAGCAGGATTTGCCTCCCCTCCGAGCAGGGAGAGTGCAGGAGGCTCTGGGGGTCTGGGGATACCGGGAGCTCAGGGGTTGGGATTGTCCTGCCAGGAGGGTGCAAACCCCTGCTCCAGGCCTTCCAGCACAGCTGGGGAGAGGGGAGTGATATTTATCTTTGGCTCTCTGCTTTCTGCTTATGCTCTCACTGCTAGCTCAGATTTTGGAGGACTTTGGGCTAGGATTATACCAGGAAAGGGGAAGAGACCCAAAAGAGGCTCTTTGCCTAGGATTGTTCCAAGGCTTTATTCTTGAAGGGATTCCATGGGCAAAGAGAGAGCTAAGGAGGGTAAAAGAGGCAAAGAGGTAAAGAGGACGAACAAGGAAGAACAGGGGTTTATGTAGACTTTTTGTCTTAGGATGGATAACTGGCACTGAGCCAATTGGTCAGAGATAACAGGGGAAGGTAGGGTCACATCCCACAGTTACAGCTTTGGGGCTCCTTTTGGGGTAAACCATCCCCAGAGGGCTACAACAGGGGAGGGCAGGTGAGCCCCACACAGCAGGGAGGACGGGCAGGGAGGGGGCAGCCTGAGCCCTGCCAGAGCTCCAGGACAAGGATCTCATTCCCTCAGGACAGAAATCCCTGCTGTACCCCTCTCCTGGGCTTTGGGGAGGGTTTTCATCCCCTTTTCCCCGAGCTGGTATGGAGCTGTGAGCACCCTGAGCACCATTCCCAGCTGCACTGGCAGGGCAGGAACCTCGCTGGGAGAACTGGGAATGAGTGCAGGAGTGGGGTGGGACGGTGATGGGGGATCTCTGGGGTCAGGGCTGCTCCTGGAGCAGGGGTTTATTGATTGCACAGGGCTGGGTGCAGGGCCCTGCTGGGAGCCTCCTCCTCCTCCTCACTCCTTCCCTCCTGCGCTGACCACACCATGGAAAACAGGGAATTGTTTCTCATGGAAAACAGGGAATTGTTTCACCAACCCCTCTGTCTGTCAGTGCCCCAGGAAAGCCCAGCCCTGCAGGGTCCCTGCCTCTGGGGGTGTCCCTTGGCGGGGGCTCTGCACTGGGGGTGTTCAGGGAACCCTTCCCAGATCTGCACATCTCTCTCTGCAGCCCCAGAGAGAGAAGAAGAAGAGAGAAGAGCAAGAGAGCAAAGGGAGCTGAAGAGGAGGAGTAAGAGCAGGAAGAGAGCGAGGTTCCCCTTCCAATCCATTCAATCTCCTTCTCCACTGAACATTCCAACTGACACCAACCAACCCAGTGCAAGACACAAACCCTACAGCATTGACATGCAGCCTGTAAGAATCATTACATCACCATGCTGTGTTATGTTTTAAACCCTAAAAACGACTCTTTGGACCCCTCCTGCCAAGCTAACAGGGTCTGCTCTGAGCCTTGGGCTCTTGGTGAGGAGAAGGGCATTGTTTAATCCAAAGGGGATTAATTACCTTCAGCAGCCACACCACTGTTCTCCAGTTGTCCAGTAACTGAGGCTTTAGACATCCAAACTTGCTTTCAATTCTATTTCACTCACAGGATTCACATTCTCAAAACCTCAGCAGTCATATTTATATTTATAAGGCTTTTCCTTTTTCACCTTCCCCAACAGAGAGGTTTGAGGAGGAGAGGTTTTCAGGTCCAAAAGGAATGCAAAGAGTCCCATTGAAATAAAAATTCCTTTCGCCAAGTTCACCAAGACTGAGCTCTCATCCCAACTCTCCTCCTCCTCCTCCTCCTCCTCACTCCTTCCCTCCTGTGCTGACCACACCATGGAAAACAGGGAAATATTTCTCATGGAAAACAGGGGATTATTTCTCATGGAAAACAGGGGATTATTTCTCATGGAAAACAGGGGATTATTTCTCATGGAAAACAGGGAATTATTCCTCCAGCCCCTCTGTCTGTCAGTGCCCCAGGAAAGCCCAGCCCCTGCCTCCGGGGGTGACACACAGGAACCCTGCCCAGACCTGCACATTTTTATCCCAAAGCTGAGGGACCCACACTGCCAGTAACCGAGGCTTCAGACATGGAAACTTGCAATTCTATTTCACTTACAGGGATCATATTCTCAAAACCTCAGCAGGCTTTTTCCTTTTTCCCCTTCCCCAACAAACGAAGCAAACCCCACCTTTCAGCAGAGCACAACAACCCCAGAGCATCACCCACGGGGGAGAGGGGCACAGGGGGCTGGCAGCAGTGCCCAGAGTGTCCCTGCAGCCTCCCTGCCCAGCCCTTGCCCATTTCCCTTCTCTCCTTTGTTTGTTTGGCCATCCAAGCTCTCAGCAGCAGCAACGGGGTCTGGCAGCCCCAAAACTTCCCCTGGGGAAGAAGTTCTGGCATCCAAGCAGCCAAGTCAGGAGACTCTGGAAAGTTGCTCCGAGCCTGTCTCATCTCAGGGCTTGACATATCACTGCTGTCCATTTCCCTTCCCAAGGAAATCTGATTTGTTCCAAAGTTTATAGTTTTCAGTGACCTAATCCCGGCATAGTCGTTCCTGTTTGCCTTTAATTTACTGCCGCAGCTCCTATTAATTGATGGATTGCAGAGGGTTTGAGCCCAGCTAATTGTTTTAGGAACAGAAAAAAAAAATTAAAAAAAAAAAGGAAAAGGGAGAAAGAAAGGGAGATGTGAGGTCCCTTAGTGGATTTACAGAAGGGTGTGGAGAGGGAAGCAGCAGCCACCGGGAAAAAGCTCCAAACGGGAGCAACTCTCTGGAGGGGTGGAGGCTCTCCAGTGCTCCCTGCAGCCAGGAATTCCTGCCCTGGGATGACCTTGGAGGGTTCCTGCGCTTCCCCCCTCTGGCGCTGAGCTGCTCCTGTCCCCGGGTGACGCTGGGGACCGGGAAAGGGGGAAAAGGGGAATGTCCCCCCAGCAGCCGGCAGCGGGGAGCCAGGGAAGCTCTGAGGAGGCGATGGAGCAAATCCTCCCGGGTGGATCCCGGGTGGTGGATTTGGGAGGCGCCGGGAGCTGCCGGCGGGGATTTATCAGGTGGGAATCACGGCCAGAGCCCTGATCTGTCCCCAGGGGAGGGGATGGGTTCTGTGCATCAGGAGCAGGGATTTATCAGGTGGAATCACAGCCAGAGTCCTGATCTCTGCCCAGGAGAGAGGACAGGTTCTGTGCCTCAGGAGCAGGGATTTATCAGGTGGGAATCACAGCCAGAGCCCTGATCTGTCCCCAGGAGAGGGGATGGGCTCTGTGCCTCAGGAGCAGGGATTTATCAGGTGGGAATCACGGCCAGAGCCCTGATCTCTCTCCAGGAGAGAGGGCAGGCTCTGTGCATCAGGAGCAGGGATTTATCAGGTGGGAATCACAGCCAGAGCCCTGATCTCTGCCCCCTGATCTCTCCCCAGGAGAGGGGCCGGGCTCTGTGCACCAGGAGCAGCAGCTCAGGCTGTGGGGCTTCGCTGTCCAAGGCCCTTTGACAGTCCTGTGGTGTCAGGGGATGGAATCATGGAAGGGTTTGGGTTGGAAAGGACCTTTGAATCCCATTCCTGCCCTGCCATGGGTAGGGACACCTTCCAGGAGCGCCCCACCACCCCAGGGTGCTCCAAGCCCTGTCCGACCTGCCCTTGGACACTGCCAGGGCTGGAGCAGCCACATCTCACCACCCTCATCCTAAAAATAATTCTTCCTTGTATCTCATCCCAACCAACCCCATCCCAGTTTAACACTGAGCTGCCTCCAGTCCCACACGGAATCCTGGGGCGAGGGAGGAGTTGGGATCTCCTCTGCCCTCCCTCATTTCCTCTCCCCTCCATCCCTTCCAGCCCTCCTCCATCTCCCCCAGCGAGACCCCAAATCAGAGGCAAAAAAAAAAACCCCTCTCCAGGCAGCAGAGAATCCTTTTGGAGGGGGGGGGGGGGGGGTGTGGGTTTGCAAGAAATGTTTTATAAGCTTTAGTTATGAATATAGTTTTTTATAATTTATAATTTTTTATATTGTAAGTTTAGGGTAGTTTAGATACCTTGAAAGGGCCCCTTGTCCTAGAATGTATTCTTATCATAGTTTGATAAGGGTTTCTCTAAGACAACTTGAGTCTCTGCTTGAGACCAAGAACCAATAGACTCTTCTCTATTGGTTCTTTACTTGTTTCATCCCTGTGTTATGCATAATTTTTCTCTTTGTCCATCATGGAATTTTTTATTTTCAAGGTCCAAGAGTTCCGGCCACTGGTTGGCAGGACTCCCTTGAGACCACTCCCAAACCTGTTTTGGATTTGTTAGAGTTTAGGTAATTTAGCTGGCATGTAGTGTTTGGATTGTTTTATTGGTTTGAATAATTGGTACCCACCTCCCAGATTGTGTTGTACAAAACCGCCCTGCAGCCCAAGTTTGGGGTCTCTCTGAGGCACCCACCTGAAGCTGGGGGATCCCCTGACCCCGATGTTGGAGAGGATGAAGTAGCTAGGCCCTGCAGAGATGATTTATTAGTAAAAGACTCTAAAAGTATGAAACCCACAAGAGGAATAGAATTAAAAGCAAAATTTGAACTGTAAGATGCTGGGCAGGAAGAGGGTGATTAGGTCAGCTGAAAAGACTGGGCTGGGTGAGTCAGTGACACCCTTGCCAGGACAAAAGGATGAATAAAGGGTTGGACCTTCTCAGGTATCAGGGATAAGGTGGTTTTTCAGGATTTTGGTATGCAGAGTAGTATTGTAATGCTGTAGTTCCCATAGGCTGTATGTAGATTCTGTAGGGTTTGTATCTTGAGGTGATTGGTCAACGCTCATTAGAATATTCACGATAGAAAGGGTTAAAATGGAATGTAACAAGGAGCTTGGTCTCTTTGCACCCCTTCCCTTGGACCCCCTTGCTCCTGCTCTTGCCCTCTTGGACTCTTTGCACTCCTGCTCCTGGATCCCTGGGCTCTTCCCCAGTCAGGCTGCCTCCCCATGACCAATAAACCACGACCAATAAACCACGACCAATAAACCACGTGTCCCAAAGAGCATCCTGCTCTTCAGGTCATCTCTCTCATCGGACACAACCAGCCTGCTTTCTAATATCTGGCTCCTCTAATACCCCCCAAATAAAACCTCTGTTTCCTGGAAGCCTTGGAGAGTCCCCTTTTTTTACCATGACAGTGTGAGCCGAACTGCCCGTGAGCCAAAACCCCACCAACAGGAATTGTTGTCGAGTATCAGAGCTGCATGGAGCCCGAGCTGAACACCAAGCTGGGCCAAAAAAAAAATACCCAACGCAACAGTGGGGGTGAGAGGAGGGGGCACCCCCAGTGGGGAATCCCCAGCACCCCCTGAACCCCAGCAGCACCAAAGCCCTGCAGCTCCCCGGGCAAGGGAACACTCTGCTCGTTGTTTCCCCGGCCAAAAACCTCTCCCCCCCTTCCCCTGCCCTTCTCCATCAATCAGCCCGGGCTCTTTCAGCACGGCTCTCTCTCTCTCTCTCGCCGAGAGAGGTTTGATTTATTCAGGAGCAACACAGGGAGTTTCCAGATCCACGCTAATTGCTCTCCCAAATTACTTAATAGTTGAAATTGCAGCCCTCCCTTTTGGAAACCCGTCTCAGGCAGCTCAATAAAAAACTTATCAGCGGAGAGACAACCGCGAATTGATGAAGTCTTTGAGACCAGGGGTAATAGCATTGTTGTCTGGCAAATTTATTCGTCTGAAAAACCCCCGGACGAGGAGAGGGATAAACAGCCTGGCTCGGCGAGGAAGACACCGAGCTGCTCAATTTTCTCTTCCAGAGCTGCTCTGATTATTCGGAGAGAGAGAGGAGAGAGGAGAGAGGCAGCGCCGCCGAACCCCGGCGGCCACCGCAACGCCCGCGAATAAATCGCTCCAACCTTTTCCCTCTGCCGGGAGGAGAAAGCAGAATTGGAGAGAAATATAATAATAATAATAATAATAATAAAAATAATTATAATTATAATAACAACGCTGCCAGTGCCGGTGCTGGTGGGAGGCGCTGCTGGCCTCGGGGGGCGCGGGTTCGGGAGCTGGCCGCTGGCCACCGAGCTCCCGCGGCGGTGAAATTGTCACCCGGGAGGGAAGGGGAAAACTCGTTTCATTTTGGCCGCTTCCCAATTTCCCGGCCCGCTCCGGGGGCGGGAGGTGCGAGGAGGGGAGGCTGGGGGTGCCAGGGGGGAGCCAGAGGGGCAGCAGCAGGCGAGGGGCTGCTGAGGAAGTGCGGGGGGGATTTGAGGGGATGCTGAGAGCATCACCTCTGCCGGGTGATTTTGGGGCTCCTCATTTTGGGACATCATCTCTGCCCTGCCAGGTTTTGGGGTCTCCCATTTTGGCATAATTGCCTTTGCCAAGCCAGGTTTTGGGGCTCCTCACTTTGGGGAGCATCACCTCTGCCAGGTGATTTTGGGGCTCCTCCCTTTAGGGAGCATCACGTCTGCTGTGCCAGGTTTTGGGGCTCCTCATTTTGGGGAGCATCACCTCTGCCCTGCCAGGTTTTGGGGTCTCCCATTTTGGGATCATTGCCTTTGCCAAGCCAGGTTTTGGGGCTCCCCCCATTTTGGGAGTATCACCTCTGCCAGATGATTTTGGGGCTCCTCAGTTTGGGGAGCATCATTCTGCCGTGCCAGGTTTTGGGACTCTCCCTTTTGGGACCATCACCTCTGCCAGGCGATTTTGGGGCTCTATCATTTTGGGAGCATTGCCTCTGTCATGCCAGGCTTTGGGGCTCCTCAGTTTGGGGAGCATCACCTCAGCCCTGTGAGGTTTTGGGGTCTCCCATTTTGGGATCATTGCCTTTGCCAAGCCAGGTTTTGGGGCTCCCCCATTTGGGAAGCATCACCTCTGCCCTGTGAGGTTTTGGGACTCCTCATTTTGGGAGTATCACCTCTGCCAGATAATTTTGGGGCTCCTCAGTTTGGGGAGCATCACCTCTGCTGGGCGATTTTGGGGCAGCAGGACCCTCAGCCCCACAAACTTCCTCCCCTCCCACCCCCAGCTCATGGAAGGTGACCAGGAACCAGGAGCACAACCAGGAGCTCCTCGGCGGCTTAAATACAAAATACTCAACGCAGAGGCCCCAAACCCCGCAGTTTGGTTTGGTTTTTTTTTTTTTTTTTTTCCCCCAGAGAGCAGCGTGGCAGCGAGGGGGTTACGAGGAGCCGCTGCCCAGCACGGTGCCAGCAGCCACGGGGATCTGAGAGCCAGCCCGGCCCGTGGCTGCTGCCATCTGCTCCTGGCACCTCGTGTCACTGCCGGAGCCCGGCAGCGCCCGGGAGCGGCCAGAAAACAATCCCAAAAGCCCGGGCAGCCCCAAAGCGGCCCCAAAGAGGCCCCAAAGCGGCCCTGGCCGGGGGAAGAGGAACAGGGAGAGGGGAGATGTCACCCCGGCTGCCACACGACTGGGGGGGGACACGCAGGGACACACTCGAGCTGCTGGAGCCTCTCCGGGGTGTTCAAAGCTTCACAGCCAGGGCCGTGTCCCCCTGTCCTTTGTGAAGGGCCCAGCGGGAGGGTGAGGAGGCTGTGGGACAAGGAGGTTCCCTTTTCCTCATTTCTGGCACCCAGGGGTGCCCCAAGAGCAGCAATTCCCGGCAGAGACCCGAGCGCCGGGCGCTGCCCCGGTGTCCCCAGGGAGCCGCAGAGGGAGGGCGGAGGTGACAGTGCCACCACCCTAAAGGACACCCGCTCTGCTGGCAGCCCCGGGGCGGGGAAGAGCAGCTCGGAAATCCATCCCCATCCCTCCGGGAAAGGCGTCCAAGGCTGGGCAGAGCGGGCAATGACAGCGAGGAGCGGGCGAGCGGCGGCGCGGAGCCCCGGCGGGGTGACCTCGGAGCCCGCGGGGTGGGAGGGGGACAAGCGGCCGCCTCTCCTGACCCAGCATCCCAACCCCACCCATCCCCAGCTCGGGGGGCTCGGGGAAAGAAAACCCCCCTTTTTAAAAAAAAAAAAATTAAAATAAAATAAATAAAAAAGAAGTCTCATTCATCATTCAGCCTCTGTTTGTTTTCTGCACTCCGCTAAGCTCAAACAAGCAAAACAGATTAGCTGGGCTCATTTGTTTCCTACTTAATTACACCTCTTCGGTGCTGATGTAATATTCCAAGATTTGGGTTGCTAAGGCTGAAAATCCACCTGCCCTCCCCTCCCACACCCACCTTGGCTTTTCATTCCCCATCATGAAAAAGCCCAGATGGGGATTTGATTTGATTTTTTTTTTTCTCCCCGAAAAATAACTCCTCTAATTATTGAGGAATTCAAGGCTCTGAATGATGCAGAAGCTGCCAGCGAGCGCTCAGGTTGTCAGAAGCAGATGGACGCCAGCTCCAGCTTTTGATCACAGGCTCGGAACCCCTCCCCAAAGAAACGGGGAGGGGGGAGGGAAGGACCCCGCATCTGCAGCGGCACACGGCCGCGGATAACTTTAGTCATTCCTCCCCCCCTCCCCGCTCCCTCTCCGGCATCGCTTTGGCATCCACAGGACTTCCCAGGAAGCCGGAGCAGCTGCAGTTTGCAGGATGAGCTGGGCGCTGGAGGAAGGAGCGCACGCCTCCCCTCAGGAGCTGCTTTTCCCTTTCCCCTTTCCCTTTCCCTTTCCTTTCCTTTCCTTTCCTTTCCTTTCCTTTCCTTTCCTTTCCTTTCCTTTCCTTTCCTTTCCTTTCCTTTCCTTTCCTTTCCTTTCCTTTCCTTTCCTTTCCTTTCCTTTCCTTTCCTTTCCTTTCCCCTTCCCCTTCCCCTTCCCCTTCCCCTTCCCCTTCCCCTTCCCCTCCTTCCCCTCGGGATCCTTTCCCTTCTCCCCACCCCGCCCCGGTCCCTGCGGGTGCCCCAAACCCCAGGCGGGGCAGGAGAAGCTGAAGGTCCCGCAGGTGGAGAAAGGCGCAGCCGGGACGAGGTTTTTAAAGGCTGGCGGTGCCTAAAAGGGTCCCGCAGAGAGCCCCCCACCCCGGCCTGGAGGGAGCTGCCGACGGCCCCCCCAGCCCAAAGGTACCTCCAAGGCGAGGAACGAGCGGAGCCGGCTGGAGCTTCCCCGCCCCGATCCCATTCCCAACAAAACGCTCCTGGAAAAGGGGCAACCCCGCGCTCCGGTGCCAAGCACAGCCATTCCCCAGCCTCCCTCAGCCACTCGGAGCCGCGTCCCCGCCGCCCCCCCCGGCCTCGCTGGGTGTCCGGAGGGAGCCGCGGAGAGGCCACCGGGGCAACCGCGCCCCGCTCGCCCCCGCCGCGGCTGCCGCTTGGCCGGGGCGGGGGGGCCCCGTTCCCACCCGCCAACCCACCCCCGAGGCTTTGGGGTCCCGAAAAGAAGAGCGAACAAAAGGCAGACACACCGAGGCCACCACGGCTGGTCCGGAGGCTGGGGTTGGGAAGGAGGCGCTGGGCAGCGGCAGGAGAAGGGCTCAGCCGGCGCTGGAGCTGCGGGAGGGCTGCGTGAGCCGTGCCCAGCCGCCTGCGCCGGCCCCGCCGCCTTTCCCACGGTGGCATCGCCCCTCAGCCGCTGCTGCGGCGGTGTCCTTGTCCCATGGCCAGCTCACGGCCCGGGACACACCGTGCTCATCGCTCCGAGCCGGGACATCCCGCCTGGCTGGCCAGGCTTGGGATCAGTGGGGAAAGCGCGGGTGGGTTTGGGGCTGGCCGGAATGCCCGCCGGGCACCTGGCAGCGGCCGCAGCCCCCGCAGCGCTGGGGTTATTCAGTAACTTTTAATCTCTCCCGGCTGGATGGAAGCGGCTGCACGCCTGCCTGAGCGCGGCTCTGGGCCCATTCTCAGGTGTTTGGGGCGGCTCTGTCTCTCTCCCCGGGTGGGGTTGGAGAGGAGGGCGAGGAGGGGAAAAGCTCCGGGCTCCAGTTCCAAGCATCGTGGGAAGAGCGGAAAGAGCCCGGCAGCCCCTGGGGGCCCCCTTCCCTTCCCTTCCCTTCCCTTCCCTTCCCTTCCCTTCCCTTCCCTTCCCTTCCCCAAAACGCTTTTCCCCAAAGGTGCAGATCAAGGGGAAAGGGCGTTTCCACCCCAGAGCCGGGCCGAGCACGGCTCTTTCTGTCCTAAACCGAAGGAATTTTATCCACCCGGAAGGGAAGGATGAATTTTTAACCCAGAGGAGCAGGCAAGGAGCTCCTGTCCTTGGCGGGCGGTGGGGTTTTGTTTGAGGTTGATCGGGAGATAAGGGAGCTCTCCCGGCCTTTGGAAGAGTTTTCCATCGATTTTTTTTTTTTTTTTTTTTTTTTTTCTCTCTCAGCTCCGAAAGGGAGGGAGGGAGAGCAGAAAGGCACATCCAGGCTCCTCAGCACGACCTGAGCTGCAAAGTCAGGCGTGCCCGGGCAATTAGGAGGCGTCCGAGGGCTGCTGCGTTAATTAAAGGAGATGAAATCATCTCCAGGAGCCCGTTGTCCCTGTCCCCTCCAGCAAACCCCCGGCAGGACGGGCTGCACCTCAGTTCAAGGTCAGGTTCTGCTGCAAAGCCCCCGAACACGCCCAGAAACAATTCTGTTCTTTGAACTGGAGAGATTTTAACCCCAGTGAGAGCCCCGAGCAGGAGAAATGAGACTGAGCCGTCCCAACACGGGCGTGGATCCCTTGCCCAAAAGCCTCAGTTTAACTCTGAGGAGCCAAATGAAATAAAAATCAAATAAAACCGGTTTTTTTTTGGTGTCAGATTGCTGCTGCCAGCACCTCCAGAGCCGGCCCTGCCACACTTCACACCGTCCCTCCCATCCCGAGGTGACTCCAGCTCCTGAGGGCAGGAACCCTCACTCCAAGCTCCACTTTTATCCATCTGGGATCCATCCAATCCAGCATTTCCCGTTCCCAAAACCAGAACCCACCCCTGCTGTCCTGCCCCGGGGCCGTTTATCCAACAGATCCCCGTGGGAAGGGATTTTGAGCAGCCACCTCCCAGCAGAGGCGCTGGGGCAGTGCCGTGGTTCTGAGCTGTGGCTCCTGGATCCCAGATTCCCAGGATCCATCCCCGCACCCCGAGCAGGTTCATGGAATAAGGAGGGAGCAGCAGGAAAAGGGGCTGTGGTTGATGGACAGGATATTTCCCTGTTTTTAAAATTGAATTTATGAGGGGCTTGGACATCTCCAGCAGCACGGGAGGGAACTGTGGATGGATGGATGGATGGATGGATGGATGATGGATGGAGGGATGGAGGGATGGAGGGATGGATGGAGGGATGGAGGGATGGAGGGATGGAGGGATGGAGGGATGGATGGAGGGATGGATGGATGGATGGATGGATGGATGGATGGAGGGATGGGTGGATGGAGGGATGGATGGAGGGATGGAGGGATGGAGGGATGGATGGAGGGATGGATGGATGGATGGATGGATGGATGGATGGATGGATGGATGGAGGGATGGGTGGATGGAGGGATGGATGGAGGGATGGAGGGATGGAGGGATGGATGGATGGATGGAGGGATGGATGGATGGATGGATGGATGGATGGAGGGATGGGTGGATGGAGGGATGGATGGAGGGATGGAGGGATGGAGGGATGGATGGATGGATGGATGGATGGATGGATGGAGGGATGGGTGGATGGAGGGATGGAGGGAGGGATGGAGGGATGGATGGATGGAGGGATGATGGATGGATGGAGGGATGGATGGAGGGAGGGATGGAGGGATGGATGGAGGGAGGGATGGATGGATGGATGGAGGGATGGATGGATGGAGGGATGGATGGAGGGATGGAGGGATGGATGGATGGATGGATGGATGGAGGGATGGATGCCCTGGAGCTGCAGCCAGGCAGGAACAGGCAGCTCCCACCAGGGAAATCGCTGCTTTTGCAGCTTCCCAAACATTTGAAGGCAAATCCTTTGCCTTTCCCACCTTATTCCCATGACAAGAGCGGCGGACCCACAACAATTCCCAGCTCTCTTTAGGAAGCACAGCACAACCTTCCCAGCCACTCATCCCTCAAATTTCCCCTCACAGCAGAGCACATCATCCCACCCAGCAGCATCCCAAACCCCTGGCACATGGATCCAGCCCGGAGCATCCCCCCCACCCCCAGCACAGCCCAGATCCTGCTCACCGCTGCAGCCAGGGATGGCCACGGCGTCGTTTCCCAGGAAAATCAGCCCCAGGGAGCTCCGTGGGAGGTGTGGGAGCAGCTCCCAGGGCCGGGTGTGTTGTATTTAAGGTGTGGGACGGGGCAGGGGTAATGAGGCAATCAATCCACTCTCCTTCGGTCTGCCCGGGGGCAGGACCTGGGGAAAGGCACCGGCGGTGTCTGCCCATCCATGGAGAAAGGAATTCCCAGTGCCAGAACCAGGGAATTCAAACTGCCAGAACCAAGGAATTCCCACTGCCAGAACCAAGGAATTCCCAGTGCCAGAACCAGGGAATTCAAACTGCCAGAACCAAGGAATTCCCACTGCCAGAACCCAGGAATTCCCAGTGCCAGAACCAGGGAATTCAAACTGCCAAAACCAAGGAATTCCCAGTGCCAGAACCAGGGAATTCAAACTGCCAGAACCAGGGAATTCCCACTGCCAGAACCAAGGAATTCCAAGTGCTAGAACCAAAGGGTTCCCACTGCCAGAACCAAGCAATTCCCACTCCCAGAGCCAGGGAATTCCCACTGCCAGAACCAAAGGAGTTCCTACGGCCAGAACCCAGCCCCACTGCCAGAACCAAGAGATTCCCACTCCCAGGACCAAGGAATTCCCACTGCCAGAAACAGGGAATTCCCACTGCCAGAACCAAGAGATTTCCACTGCCAGAACCAAGAGATTCCCGCTGCCAGAAACAAGAGATTCCCACTCCCAGAACCAAGGAATTCCCACTGCCAGAACCAAGGAGATTCCCACTGCCAGAACCAGGAGATTCCCACTGCCAGAACCAAGGAATTCCCACTGCCAGACCCTTTTCCTCCCCAGCTCTCCGGAGCCTCCCTGCATCCCTGTGGAGATCCAGGATGTGCAGGCTGCCGAGGCAGAGCCATTCCCAGCCGGCAGAGCCCTGCTCCAGCTGCTCCCAGAGCCTGGATGCACTGCTGGGAACGCAGAACCAGCTGGGGGGCAGCCAAAAGGTTTGGGGTTTGGGGTTTGGGGGCTGGGAGGGACAATTCCAGCAGCAAATCCCCCATGGAAGGGCTGAGCAGGGAACCATCCCCATCCAGGGAGCTGGAGGTGGGGATGAATGGAGCAAGCAGCTGGGAATAAGAGTTGAGGGAGGTTCAATCCCAAAAAAAGAACTTGGCCACGTGGAGGATGGATCCATCACGCTGAGCATCATCACCCATGGGATTTACAGGACCAAAAATATCCGAAACCCAATCCAGGGACATCAATCCCGGTGTCCGTGAGCTCGGGGGTGGCCGTCCCCTCCTGCAGCCCCCCAGGGCCACGGGGTGCAGCGTCATCAGGCAGCCCTGAGCAGCCAGCAAACCAACCTCTGGGAAAACCTCTGGAGAAAACCAGGGATTCCTGCAGCGGGATTTTCCTTCCCCAACCCTGCTGGGAGCTCCCAGCACTGCAGCACGGCTGGGGGGGAATTTGGCAGGACCGGTGCGGAGGGAGATTGGGGAAAAAAAAAAAAAAAAGGGAGAGAATGGTTTCCAGTCCCTCCCTGCAGCATCCCAGCGCTCCCAGACTGCAATCCCACCTGGAATCACGCCCTGCTCACCCCTTGGCTCCTTGCTCAGCCCTTCCACGGGGGATTTGCTGCTGGAATTGTCCCTCCCAGCCCCCAAACCCCAAACCTTTTGGCTGCCCCCCAGCTGGTTCTGCGTTCCCAGCAGTGCATCCAGGCTCTGGGAGCAGCTGGAGCAGGGCTCTGCCGGCTGGGAATGGCTCTGCCTCGGCAGCCTGCACATCCTGGATCTCCACAGGGATGCAGGGAGGCTCCGGAGAGCTGGGGAGGGAAAGGTTCTGGCAGTGGGAATTCCTTGGTTCTGGCGGTGGGAATTCCTTGGTTCTGGAAGTGGGAATTCCTTGGTTCTGGCAGTGGGAATCTCCTGGTTCTGGCAGTGGGAATCTCTTGGTTCTGGCAGTGGGAATCTCCTGGTTCTGGCAGTGGGAATCTCTTGGTTCTGGCAGTGGGAAATCCTTGGGTTTTGACAGTGGAAATTGCTTGGCCCTGGGAGTGAGAATTCCCTGTTTCTGGAAGTGGGAATCTCTTGGTTCTGGGAGTGGGAATTCCCTGGTTCTGGCAGTGGGAATTCCTTGGTTTTGGCAGTGGGAATTCCCTGGTTCTGGCAGTGGGAATTCCTTGGTTCTGGCAGTGGGAATTCCCTGGCTCTGGCAGTGAGAATCTCTTGGTTCTGGCAGTGGGAATTCCTTGGTTCTGGGAGTGGGAATTCCCTGGCTCTGGCAGTGGGAATTCCCTGGCTCTGGGAGTGGGAATTTCTTGGTTCTGGCAGTGGGAATTCCCTGGTTCTGGCAGTGGGAATTCCCTGGTTCTGCCCCATGGCCACGGTGCTGGAGGAGGCTGGAGCTGCAGTGTCCCCACCACAGGAGCTGGTGGCTGAGGAGGATGGAAGGACAGGCTGAAGGCTCATCCAGAGTGCCTGGCACCTTCCAGGATGCTGGAATGTGTGTCTCCACCAGGATGGATGCTGTAATGTGTGTCTCCACCAGCAGGAAGTGGGGCCGTGGAGCCGGGGGGCAGCACAGAGCCCCCCTGCCCCAGGGCTGTCCCCAGGACAGGGGGCACAGGGATTCCCTCAGGCTCTCCAAATCCTCCTGGGGGTGTCTGGCACCCCGAGGTGCTGGGAAAGGTCACCCACACCCTTGGTGGGACAATTCTCCTCTCCCCTCCAGGAGCCCAGGCACAAACCCTGCCTGTGGGATTATTTTCCTTCAGCACCACAGACCCTTCCCCACCCCACAGCACACCCGGGGTCCCCTGACCCCCTCCCACCCCTCAATCCAGGCACAGAAAGCCACCCTGTCCCCCCTCCAAAAAAAACCAAAAAAAACCAAAAAAACAACCAAACAAACAACAAACCCAGGAATAAATAAAAACCGTGGGAGCACAGGAAAACCTCCAGCCAGTTTTTCTACCTGCTGCTGCCCGGGGGCACGGCTCGGCTGTCTGAAGGAGGTTGTGGGTGTCGAGTTCAGGGCAAAAAGTTCAGGGAATTGGGAATCTCTCCTCCTTTCAGGGAGGAAGGGGGATCTGCGCCGGGAGCTCCCGCAGTGTCTGCAGTCACAGGGGGGTCAGGTTTCCGTCCCCGAGGGCAGCGTAAAAATAGAGGTGAGGAAAGAGAATCTGCTGAGCAACGCTTCAGCAGGAGCGGGGGCGCTGGGAGCGGGGCAGCCCCTTCCCGGCGGGCGGGCGGGAGATGCTGCAAAGCCCCGGGGACGCTCCCCGGCTGGAATTAATCCGGCTGGCAAAGCGGGATCAGCTCCACGCTGGCTCACAGCGACAATCCTGTTAAAGGCCAGGGCAGAAGTGACCGATTAGCCCGGGGCTCCGGCCGCTGCCTGCCCGGGGCTTTCCCCGGGGCTCTCCCGGGGGTTCAGGCTGTCCCAGCGCGTCCCCTTCCTCCCTGAAAGGAGGAGAGATTCCCAATTCCCTGAACTTTTTGCCCTGAACTCGACACCCATAACCTCCTCCAGACAGCCGAGCCGTGC
Organism: Phylloscopus collybita; assembly: GCA_027886175.1. Lineage (NCBI taxonomy): Eukaryota > Metazoa > Chordata > Aves > Passeriformes > Phylloscopidae > Phylloscopus > Phylloscopus collybita. The sequence continues at coordinate 14,904,031 of JAJNNQ010000045.1, forward strand.
CCCCCAGGGCAGCAGCAGGTAGAAAAATTGGCTGGAGGTTTTCCTGCGCCCCACGGTTTTTATTTATTTATTCCTGGGTTGGGTTTTTTTTGGGGGGGGCAGACAGGGTGGCTTTCTGTGCCTGGATTGAGGGGTGGGAGGGGGTCAGGGTGTGCTGGGAGGTCCCTGCGGGGTGGGGAAGGGTCCCGGCGCAGGGCAGTCCATAATGAGCCCTAATCAAGCCCTAATGAAGATGTGGAGCTTTCCCCAGGCAGAACCCCCACCCAGGGCCGTGCTGGGGTGGCTGCGGGGGGCTCAGCCCTCCCCTCCAAAGGACCGACCCTTGCGGCTCCTGAGAAAAGCCAGGCGAGGCTGGGGAGGAAACATAAATCAGAGCTGGGAACAATGTCCCATTGTGCCCGGGGAGCACCGGCACGGCCGGGCTGGGCCGGGGCCGGGCTGTGGGATTCCTGCCAGCCCCGGGCCGGCTCCGCGCTCCCCCCGGGCTGAGGGTTCTCACCCTCCCGGCCCCGGCTCCTCGCCAGCCTTTTCTTCTGCTGCTGCGGGGCGGAAAAGGGGAGGGCAGAGCTGCCCGGAGCGGCGCTGGGTCCCACGGGGAGCGCGGGCTGGTGGTGGCCACCGGCCAGCTCTGCCAGCCACACCTCGGGGTGGCTGAGGTTTTAACTCCAGCTCAATCAGCTGGGCTTGATCTGCGGGCAGAATTGAACGAATCAGGGCAAGATTTTGTGTCTCCGACAAGCCCGGTGTGGCCGGAGGGAGGGAGGGAGGGAAGGTGGGTGACCCCAGCACGGGATGTGTTTAGAGCCGCCCTCGCTGGTGGAAACAGAGGTGGTTTGTTATCTGCAGCATCACAACCCACCCCAAAAGCTTCAGGACCCCAAAGCGAGCCCCGGGAACGGCTCCGTGGGCTCAGCCAGCAGCAGTGAGGGGAGAGCTGGAGCTTCTGGCCTGGGGGCTGAGCTCCTCTGCCCCTCCCTGCGTTTATCCTTTGCCTGTGAAATATTCATGGCCCGTGATTCATCCCCAGCGAGGGGGAGGTGGTGACCGCGTGTGAGCATCGCTGTGCACACAGAGCCACACAGGGAGGGATCCAAAGGCATCCCCGGTGCCCCAGAGCCACAGATCCACACAGGGATGGATCCAAAGGCATCCCCAGTGCCCCAAGGCCACAGATCCACACAGGGATGGATCCAAAGGCATCCCCGGTGCCCCAGAGCCACAGATCCACACAGGGAGGGATCCAAAGGCATCCCCAGTGCCCCAGAGCCACAGATCCACCCAGGGATGGATCCAAAGGCATCCCCAGAGCCACAGATCCACACAGGGATGGATCCAAAGGCATCCCCGGTGCCCCAGAGCCACAGATCCACTCAGGGATGGATCCAAAGGCATCTCCAGTGTCCCAGGGCCACAGATCCACTCAGGGATGGATCCAAAGGGATCCCCAGTGTCCCAGAGCCACAGATCCACACAGGGAGGGATCCAAAGGCATCCCCAGAGCCACAGATCCACCCAGGGATGGATCCAAAGGGATCCCCAGTGTCCCAGAGCCACAGATCCACACAGGGAGGGATCCAAAGGCATCCCCAGAGCCACAGATCCACCCAGGGATGGATCCAAAGGGATCCCCAGTGCCCCAGAGCCACAGATCCACACAGGGAGGGAGCCAAAGGCATCCCCGGTGCCCCGAGGCCGCGGTTGCAGCTGCCCCGGGGGATGTTTTTGACATTTCTCACCGCGCTGGTGCTGGCACCTCATTAAGCACAAAGCAGGAGCCAGCTCAGCCTCGCGGCACCGGGCTCGGCAGTGCCACCAGCAGCTCTGTCCCCGGAGCCCAGTCACGCACCAGGGACACCCAGCCCCACACCAGGGACAACCAGTGACACATTAGGGACAACCAGTGACACACCAGGGACAACCAGTCACACAGCAGGGACAACCAGTGACACACCTGTCACACCCAGCCCCACACCAGTCACACCCAGTCACACACCAGTGCCACCCAGCCCCACACCAGTCACACCCAGTCACACACCAGTCACACCCAGTCACACACCAGTGCCAACCAGTCACACACCAGTGCCACCCAACCCCACACCAGTCACACCCAGGCACACACCAGTGCCACCCAGCCCCACACCAGTCACACCCAGTCACACACCAGTGCCACCCAACCCCACACCAGTCACACCCAGTCACACACCAGTGCCACCCAGCTCCTCTCCAGCCGGCTGGCAGCCCCTCCAGCTTTACCAAGAGCCCCCTGTCGTTCCTTGCCCACCCCAGAGGTGGTGGCACTGCCAGGGAGGCAGGGTGGGCACCGAGTGGTGGCTCTGTGTCCCCAAACCCCGCACTCCTCCCGCTGGGAGAACCCACCCGAGCAGCCCCTTCCCCAGAAAATCCCCCCTGGATGGCTCCGTCCCCGCTCCCCGCCCGGGCTCAGCCTCCGCTTTAATTGGCTCCAGCTCCTGCAGGCTTTGAAAGATGAAAAGCCCTCGACAGCAGAAGTGTGGAGCCTTCATGATTTATTAATGGCCAGCCATCATTATTTTACCTTTCAAGTGCTCGGGCGACGGGCGAGGAGGGAAGGAGAGGGGGGAAACCCTGTGAACTTCCCATGATTTCCTCCTCCATCTCCTCCTGGGTGCCGCCGCCCAGCTTTTCCAGAGGGGCTGCTCGGCAGATTGATGGTGGCATCCCGGGAAAACAGCGTGGGAGAGGCGAACAAACGGAGCAGCAGCTGCCAGGAGCCTCCGGTGCTCCATCAGCGGGCTCAGCCGTGCCCCCGGCGCTGAGCACAGCTGGGTGGGAATGGATCTGCTGCCGGTCCCTAATGGGCCCAATTCCTACGTGTTCTGCCCATAATGGGCTCAATTCCCACATTTTCTGTCCCTAATGAGCCCAATTCCCACATTTCCTGCTCATAATGTGTCCAATTCCCAGTTTCCTACCCATAATGAGCCCAATTCCCACGTTTTCTGCCCCTAAGGTCCCCAATTCCCACGTTTCCTGCCCATAAAGTGCCCAATTCCCATGTTTTCTACCCATAACATGCCCAATTCCAACGTTTCCTGCCCATGATGTGCCCCATTCCCAGTTTTCTGCCCATAATGGGCCCAAATCCCACATTTCCTGCCCATAATGTTCCCAATTCCCACATTTTCTGTCCATAAAGTGCCCAATTCCCATGTTTTCTGCCCATAATGTTCCCAATTCCCACATTTTCTGCCCCTAAGGTTCCCAATTCCCATGTTTTCTGCCCATAAAATGCCCAATTCCCAGTTTCCTGCCCATAATGTGTCCAATTCTCACATTTGCTGCCCATAAAGTGCCCAATTCCCACATTTCTGCCCATAATGTGCCCAATTCCCAATTTTTCTGCCCATAAAGTGCCAAATTCCCACATTTTCTGCCCCTAAGGTTCCCAATTCCCAGTTTTCTGCCCATAAAATGCCCAATTCCCAGTTTTCTGCCCATAATGTGTCCAATTCCCAATTTTCTGCCCATAACGTGCCCAATTCCCAATTTCCTGCTGCTGCATCTCCCACCCAAGCATTCACTGGGAATTCCAATCCCCAACAGATAAAAAAAAAAAAAAATCCCAGGATACGACGAGGAGAGGACACAGAGCAGGGCAATTTTTTTTTTTTCTTTTTCAAATGTGTTTTGGGTTTTTTATGGAGTTTTTTTGTTTGTTTGTTTGTTTTGGGGTGTTTTTTTTGGTTTTTTTTTTTTTTTTTTTATTGGCATAAATAATTCATACACTGTCACCTCACCAAACACTGCACGAGAAACCACGGGAACAAATGGCTAATCCAGGTCTGCAGGTCCCAGAGATTCGCACCCAGCCAGACAGCGGGAATTAGAAATTACTTTCTTCGAGTGTAGAAAAAAACGTTAGAAATGTTTCCTGTACAAATTTACAGCGGGGGGAAGAATCCATCCTGCCTTTCTCAGAAATTCCTTTTTTTTTTTTTATATATATATATATATATATATTTTTTTTTTTTTCCATCAGTGGTTTGTGGCAGGGGCGGGGGGTGATTGGTATTTTTATTTTTTTTTTTTTATTTCTCACCAGCTTCTTCTTTTTTTTTTATTATTATTATTTTTTTTCCAGAGTTTTTTTTTTTTTTTGCAACGACAACAACAAAATATATATATATATTTATATATATATTTATAAAAAGAAAAAAAAAAAAGGAAGGGGAGGGGAAAAGAGGAAAGAAAAAAAGGGGGAACTGAAAATCAGCTCATTCTGCAGAACCACCACGGAGAAAAACGAAGCGGGGCCAGCGGGTTTGGCTGGAAACTGTACAGGCATCGAGGTCTGTATATGATCTCTATACATACCCACGGAGATATGGATTGGTGTCCATATACACCCTATGTACAAGGCAGTGGAACCTGGGCATTGACAGGGACCCGAAATTCGGGGCGGCGCTGGCAGCCCCGACCCAGCTTCCCCACCCTTGGAAAGAGTTTGGCAACGAAATTTTATTTTGTTTTGTTGGAATTTCTAGGGATTTGATTCGAGTTTGGGTGAATTTGAATAAAATCCCTAGAAATTTGAACAAAATCCCTAGAAATTCGAATAAAATCCCTAGAAATTTGAACAAAATCCCTAGAAATTCGAATAAAATCCCTAGAAATTCCATTCCATTCGAATAATTTAAAATGGATAAAGGGCGAGGGAAGGAGGAAGGGCTCAGGGCAGTTGGGAGAGAGGCTCCACCAGCCAGAGCCCTTCTCCTCACACAGCCAAGGAGGGCGAGTTGCAGGCACCAGCTCTTCCACAGAACCCTAAACTGGCCCAGGGAAGGGTTGGGAAGGGGATTTTTCCTGCTGAGGGCTGTGGCTGCCCCTGGATCCCCAAGGCCAGGCTGGACATTGGGGTTTGGAGCAGCCTGGGGCAGTGGGAGGTGTCCCTGCCCATGGGGTTTAAGGTCTGTTCCAACCCAAACCATTCCACAATTCCATGCTCTGGGAAAGGCTGAGCAGCCCCTCCACCTCCAAGAGGTTCATTTCTGCCCCCCCAAGGCCTCCAAAATCTGCATCACCCCAGCTCCTGCCACGGCCAGGGGCTGGATAAAAGTCACGGGGTGGGGGCTGAACTCTGAGCTCGTCATTCCCAGAAAATTGCCTGGTCGGGGCTCAGCCAGGGTTTGGGGATCTGTGGGGAAAGGCAAACAGAAGAAACAGCCAGGACAGGGAATATCCTTTAGGAATATCCCTTAGGAATATCCTTTTTTAGGAATATCCCTTAGGAATATCCTTTTAGGAATATCCCTTAGGAATATCCTTTTAGGAATATCCCTTTAGGAATATCCTTAGGAATATCCCTTTAGGAATATCCCTTTAGGGATATGCCTTTAGGAATATGCCTTTAGGAATATCCCTTTAGGAATATCCCTTTAGGGATATGCCTTTAGGAATATCCTTTTTTAGGAATATCCCTTTAGGAATATCCCTTTAGGAATATCCTTTAGGAATATCCTTTAGGAACATCCCTTTAGGAACATCCCTTTAGGAATATCCCTTAGGAATATCCCTTAGGAATATCCCTTTAGGAATATCCTTCATAAAGGCCAAGTCAAAAAAAAAAAAAACAAAAACAAAACAAACAAAAATAAGATTTTTTGGATTGGTGGGTGGGGTTTGTTGTTTGTTTTTTTTGTTTTTTTTTTTTAATCATGAAGACTTTAAAAATAAGAAGGAAATGATGGAAATGCTGCGGCTGCCTGGGGAGCTGGAGTGGAAGGAAAGGAGCTGCTCCGGGATAAATCCAGGAGAGCTTTTCCCGTGGATCCCATCGTGCTGTGCCTGCGGCTGAGGCACCACGGCCAGGGGAGAGGGGAGCGAGAGGCTGAGAGGTTGGCTGCAGGGATATTTCCTTTCTTCCAGGTGCCCAAAATTCAGCGGGGAAAGGCGTGGCCGAGCAGGGAGGAGACAGGACAAGGGGGATGGCTTCAGAGTGAGCGAGGGCAGAGTTAAACGGGGTATCAGGAGGGGAATGTGGGATGGAATTCCCCGATCCAGGCTGCCCCTGGAGCCCTGGCAGTGCCCAAGGCCGGGCTGGACACAGAGGGAGGTGTCCCTGCCCATGGCCGGGGTGGGGCTGGAGGAGCTTTAAGGTCTCTCCCACCGAACCCATTCCATGGTTCTGTGGGCCAGGGAGGCCCTGACACCCCAGGGAGCCAACCCAGCACCTCTCAGTTGATTGTTCCCTCTGCTCCTGGCTGATAAAATCCCTCAGGTGTCTGCCAGCAGCTGGGAGACCCCACGGGGGACACGCCACACTGAGACTTTCCAGGCCAGGAGAGGACTTGGGGCACAGGGAGCAAACCCACAGTGACCCCAGACAGAGGGTCCCTTCCACCATAAATCCACACAACATCCCCCAGGCTCCAGCCCCGCTGAGCACCATCCCATAAAGTGGGGTGCCATCCTCTTCCTCCTTCCAACCCCTTCCCCTCTCTCCTGCTCACCTGGGAGGTTCACACCTGCTCAGAAACCGAGCCCAGCCAGCAGGACCCTCCCTCTGGACAGGGTTTGGGGACTGGGGACACCTCCCCGTGCTCCTCCAGCACCCAAAACCTCCGGGAAAAGGGGATTTTCTGCCTCGCCCAGAGCCCTGGAGCAGCGCAGGTGAAGGCATTGGTGAAAGCTCAGAGAGACTCCGAGCTTTTAGTGCAACGTTTGTGGCACAGGGAGAGCTGGGAGGGCAGCAGGGTGGAACAAAGGGCAGGGGAAGAGGTGGGATGAGGGGGGGTGACTCAGGGACCCCAAAGCGTGCTGCTGGAGCAGGGAGCAGTTATCCCAAACCAGGGCTCAGCCCGCCCAGCCCCCAAAAACTCTCCTGGCCTCATCCCAACTTCCCAGAGAGGGAGGTGACTGCACATCCCAAAAACATCAGCAGCAGATCCCTCCGGATCCTTTCGGGAGCTGGATCCGTCCCTCCCTGCTCCTGCCCGGTGCTGGATCCGCCTTTCCCTGCTCCTGCCCGGTGCCGGATCCGCCCTTCCCTGCTCCTGCCCGGTGCTGGATCCGCCTTTCCCTGCTCCTGCCCGGTGCCGGATCCATCCCTCCCTGCTCCTGCCCGGTACCGGATCCATCCCTCCCTGCTCCTGCCCGGTACCGGATCCGCCCTTCCCTGCTCCTGCCCGGTACCGGATCCGCCTTTCCCTGCTCCTGCCCGGTACCGGATCCGCCTTTCCCTGCTCCTGCCCGGTACCGGATCCGCCTTTCCCTGCTCCTGCCCGGTGCCGGATCCATCCCTCCCTGCTCCTGCCCGGTACCGGATCCGCCTTTCCCTGCTCCTGCCCGGTACCGGATCCGCCCTTCCCTGCTCCTGCCCGGTACCGGATCCGCCTTTCCCTGCTCCTGCCCGGTGCCGGATCCGCCCTTCCCTGCTCCTGCCCGGTACCGGATCCGCCCTTCCCTGCTCCTGCCCGGTACCGGATCCGCCCTTCCCTGCTCCTGCCCGGTGCCGGATCCGCCCTTCCCTGCTCCTGCCCGGTACCGGATCCGCCCTTCCCTGCTCCTGCCCGGTACCGGATCCGCCCTTCCCTGCTCCTGCCCGGTGCTGGATCCATCCCTCCCTGCTCCTGCCCGGTGCCGGATCCATCCCTCCCTGCTCCTGCCCGCCTTTGGAATTGTCACACACGCACGTGTGGAGATTTTAATGCTCCCCCCCCGCCCCAATTAAAATCCCATCTCATCCCAGCCGCAATTAAGTTTCTAATCTTCATTTACTTATGCTGAAGCACTTCCCACACCGGCGAGGGGGAGCTGGGGGAGCAGCAGCAGCAGCCGCCAGACAAAGCAGGGCTGGTTAAGTTTGCAAAGCCTCGTCACGGCTCCAAATTAAAGCGAGCCGAGACTACAATTGAATTATCCGGGATGGTTCCTGTCAAGCAATTATGCTCCATGAGAGCCTGGGAATGCAATTTGCTCTCGTCTGACAGCTCATCCGAGGGGCTGGAGGGAAGGAGAGGGGAGAGGGAAATAGCAGCACGTGGGATTCAGGGGGCAACAGAGAGGGTTTTTCTTTTGGGAAAACTGGGGGGTTTGGCTGATGGGAGAGGAGGTTTGGGGGTGGGAAAAGGCCCTGGGCGTGGCTGTGCCCGTGTGGGGCTGGGAGATGCTCTGTACAACCAGAGCCTGCCTGCATTCCCAGCCCGGGTAGGATGGATCCCAACTCCAGCTGCCCTGCCCCAGAGCATCCCCAAAGCCGAGGTTTTGGGGAGCCAGGAGCAGAGGCAGGAGCGGGGAGAGCGAGAGGGCAGGGCTGGCTGGTGAGGCACACCGCCGGGAAAAGCGGATAAATTAACAGATGAATAAATTAACGGATAAATTAACGGGAAGGAGACCCGCGGGGGGGGGGGACACCGAAGTGGCCGCGGCTGGGAAGGAGGGAGAGCAGCCACTGGTGAAAGGTCAGCGCTGCCCAGGATGGATGTATTCCCCGCGGGGCAGCAGCTCATGGCAGTGGCACTCCCCGGCCCCGCGGGATCCGGGCACAAACTCATCAATCAGCGACCTTTCCTTCCCCCTTCGTTTGTTTTCTTGTTTTGTTTTTCCCCCCCTCCATGACAAAACCCGCGAAGAAAGAAATAAATAAACGGGAATTAAACCAACGCACAAGAGAACCGGAGAACAAGCCCTCCCCGACCGAGCGCTGGGTCGGGATCAGAGGAGCCCTGGGGGATAAAGCCAAGTCACTGTCCTGTGGGTCACCGCTGCTCGGGGAGGGGGTGGCACTGTCCCCAGAGCCGCCCGCTGTCCCCATCCCACCGCAGCCGGGCTTTCCCGAGAGGATTCCCGGGATGCTGAAGCGCTGCTTGGGGGAAGAGCCGCATTCCCGGTCCGGCCCCGCCGCTCCTCCGCGGCGCAGGGTGGGGAGCGGAGAGGAAGAGGAGACCCGCTGGGGGAGGAAGGCACCGTCCCTTAACTCCTCCCGTCACAGCCTGGAAGGGACACAAGGAGCAGAGTCAGCACCGGGCGCCTCCTGCCAAGGAAAGGCGGGGGTTTGCAGGGAAGATCTTTGGGATTAAAAAAAAACCCCTCCGGGAACAGCTTTGCCAAGGAGCTGCTCCCAAAAGCAGCGGCACCGGGGGAAGCCGTGAACTCCTGTATCGCTCTGGGGTTTTTTTTTTTTTGTTTGTTTGTTTGTGTTTTTATTTTCTTTGTTTTGTTTGTTTGTTTTAAAGGCTTTTTGTGTGGGTTTTTTTTGTGGGTTTTTTTTTTGTGTGGGTGGGTGGCTTTTGTTTTGGTTTTGGTTTTTTTTTTTTTTCCTAAAGTTTTGTTTCAGCCTTCCGATGTTTTACTTTTTTCTGGCAGAGTTTCTCACGCACTTTTCATGTAAATAACAATTGTTTTGCATTCCTTTCTGGAGGAGGAGAGAATTGATGGGCTGTTGGGTTGCCCAGTGTGGTTGGAGAGGACAATTTCCATCCTCCAATCCATGGTCACTGCTGGAATTCTATAAATGCCGAGGTCTGTAAACAAACTGCCTCTTTTTATTTTGGACATCTCAGTGCCTGAGTGTCGTTCCTTTGTGTCAGATTGTGACACAAATTGCGACATTCCTGCACCTCCCTGGCTCCTGGAGCATCACCCAGAGGGGAAAGGGCTCCTTGGAGCTCTGGGATGCAGGGATGGCAGAGCCTGAGGCAGAGCTCATCCCCGTGCCCAGCCGGGACCCCGGGGCAGGAGCAGCAGCCAGAGCTGAGTGCCCGGGGAAGGAACCAGGAGACGGAAAGCCGAGCTGGAACATCCTCATCAGCAAAAGATTGGGCCGGTAATTAACAGGGAGCTGCGGGGCAGGGAAAAAAAAAATTCCCAAACCCAAGGGAGCGATCCCGCAGCTGCCCTGGAGCCCAGCAGCCTTCAGCACTCCTCGGAGCCACCCCGGTGCCTGCTCGGCAGCGTGGCTTGGCAATTAACTCCCGTCCTGATTAACATCTCCCGTGCCGGGTGCTTTGGGACCTGACCACCGCAGCCCCCATCCCACCCCAGGGACAGGGAGTGGCACCGGGGACATTCCAGACGCTCCTGGGGCCGCCCAGATAAGGAGGAAAGGCAGTTTGTTATCAGCAGCGGGAGAAATCGGCATCTCCCACTCTCTGCAAGGACCAAGAGCGATGATTCCTGAAGCCCCCAAATGTCCTCACATCTCTTTCCCTCCATCCATTCCCGTTTCCAGCCTCCGGGGACGCACGCTGGGAGCAGGAAAAATGTCCCCCCGCCCACGGGCGAGATTTCAGTTCTGTTTGTCACAACATGACAAATCCCAGGGAGGAAAATGAGTTTCTAAGTGATTGCTCTGCCTTTTTGCCTGCTGTTCCCAACAGGGCAGATCCCGAAATCCCAACCGGGGAGCCACTGGCGCCGCTCCCTGCAGCGGAGGGGTGTGACTGAGCCAAAGGAAGGGAACAGAGCAGGATTTGGCCACGGGAGAAGAAGGGATCAGGCTGGAAGCTGGGAAGGGTCCCTGGGCAGGGCTTTCCCCCATCCATTAGGGCCGGGAATGGGGGAGGATGGGCAGGGATGGGGACTTACTCTGCCGACTTCCAGAAGTGGCCCGGGTGGGAGAGGCGGCGGTTGCGCTTTGGCAGTTTCTCCAGCATGTCCATCAGCTTGGTGAAGGTGGGTCTCTCCTCCTGCTCGTAGGCCCAGCAGAACAGGAGGATGTCCTGCAGCCACGGGGAGAGCGCGTGAGGGAAGCTGGCCAGGAGCTCTGCCAGCAGGAACTGAGCCAGGCCCTCTCCCACCACCGCCCCGACGGCCACAGGGACCCCATCTCCATCCCCAAATCCATGGGAAGGGCTGGGATGGAGGGGGTGTGTCCATCCCATGAGGATCCATCTCCATCACTGGGTTCTTGGGAAAGGCTGGGATGGAGGGGGTGTGTCCATCCCATGAGGATCCATCTCCATCACTGGGTTCTTGGGAAAGGCTGGGATGGAGGGGGTGTGTCCATCCCTTGAGGATCCATCACTACTGGATCTTTATTAAGGATTGGGATGGAGGGGGTGTGTCCATCCCATGAGGATCCCATTTCCATCACTGGATTCTAGGGAAAGGCTGGGATGGAGGGGGTGTCCATCTCATGAGGATCCATCTCCACATCCTTGGGAGGGGCTGGGACAGAGATGTGTCCATCCCATGAGGAGCCATCTCCATCACTGGATTCTTGTTAAGGATTGGGATGGAGGGGATGTGTCCATCATCCCATGAGAATCCATCACCACTGGATCCTTGTTAAGGATTGGGATGGTGAGGATGTGTCCATCCCATGAGGAGCATCTCCATCACTGGGTTCTTGTTAAGGATTGGGATGGTGAGGATGTGTCCATCCCATGAGGATCCATCTCCATCACTGGATCCTTGTTAAGGATTGGGATGGGGGGGGATGTGTCCATCATCCCATGAGGTTCCCATTTGCATCCCCACATCCTCACAAAGGCTGGGATGAAGAAGGAGGTGTCCATCCCATGAGGATCCATCCCCAGATCCTTGGGAAGGACTGGGACAGAGATGTGTCCATCCCATGAGGAGCCATCTCCACCACTGGCTCCTTGGGAAAGCTGGGATGGAGGGAATGTGCCCAACCCATGAGGATCCCATTTGCATCCATCTCCATCCCCACATCCCTGGGAAGGGCTGGAGCAAAGGGAACCTCCAAGCTGGGCACAGCAGCAGGACCAAGCCTGGCGGGATGAGCTCCAGAGGGTTTTTTTCCAAGGGCCCCACCAGCCAGGTCCCAATCCATGCACACCCACAGAGGGCCCCACAGCACCTACCGAGATCTCCTTGCCCATCCCGATCTGGCTGAGGTTGGGCTTCATCCCTCTTCCCACCTGCCAGATTATTGCCTCCGCTGGCTGCGTCTTGAAGGGCCACTCCCGGGCGTGCAGCTCGTACCAGATGGTGCTGGTGGGAGAAGACACTGGGAATTAGAGATGGAGCAGCTGGGAGGGATTCAGGATGGGGAGATGTCCTCATGGCCACTGCACCCACATCCAGCTTCTCTCCCTGTAGCCCTGGTTGGTGCCTGAGATGTTTTGGTTTCTCTGAAACTCTTTTCCCAGTGAGTTTTCTGCCAACAAGAGACAGGTTTTCCTGACTGTGACCTTTGTTTGCATTCCTTTCCCTAGGAGGGACTTCTTCTTGATGTCCCCCTGACTTGACCAATGTGATTGAAGAAGTTTGTCTTTCTTCCACCCCTTGGGTTGTGCTTTGTAACACAGCATAAAGGGAAGAAATTCCCAGAATTAAACAGAGCCATTGTCAGCCTGCTGAAGCTGGAATCTGTGTTGTTGTGATCTTTAACATCCAGAACTGATGCTGTTGTGCACCACAAGGACACAGATTCCGACCTCAGGAGGCTGAAAATGGCTGTATTTATTTCTGGGATGTGTCTCCCTTTTATCCTGTGCTACACAGAGCAATTCCATTGGTGAGACAAAGACAAACCCCTTCAATCACATTGGTCAGAGCAGAGGGACAGCAAGGAGAAGTCCCTCCTAGAGAAAAGAATGTAAACAAGGTTACAGCAACAAAAACGTGTCTCTGGTTTACAGACAATTCCCTGGGAAAGGAATTCCAGAAAACCAAACCATCTCAGGCACCAACCAGGGCTACACCAGAACCACCTCATCCAGGAGATGCTGCATCCCAGGTGACACCAGAGGCGTCACCTCTCCCATGTTCCAGAGGAAGGAATTCCACCCGGAGCGAACCCTGATCTCCACCAGGGGAGATTCCAGCCCATGGGAAGGAGGACAGAGGCTGCTGGAGGCGCAGGCAAGCCCAGGGAATGTCCCACCTGGATGTGACAGCACTGCCCATGGAGCAGCTGAAGGGAGGATGGTGGGGATCCAGCTGCCACCACTCCAGCAGAAATTCCGGGAAGGGACAAGCCCGAGAATTCCCTTTCACTCCACCTTTTCCCTTTTCCTCCTACAAAAAGCTCTCCAAGCTCCAAAAACCCATCCCAGCCATCCCAGGTGTCCTCAGCAGGTGATGGCCACGTCAAGCCCCGGCCATCTGCTCCTGCTCTGGTGGCTAAGCCAAGCCCTCTTTTCCATGAGGAATCCCAGATCCAAGGGAATGTCCCAAAACAAGGGCACCACCGACGGAGCTGCTGGGCGCCCCCGCGGTTCTGCCGCCCCCGCTGCTGCCTGGAAGTTTTGCATCATCATTTTCTGGCACCCGGAGCCTGGATGAGCCTGGATTCCCACCATGCCAGCCCCTTCTTGTCCGAGGCAAATTCCCTGGACCTGCTTTTCCCTCCCAGGGATGTCCTCGTGACCACTTCAGAGTATCAAAGCCCAGGGTTAAAAAATGGTAAAATCTGTCTGACGAACCAAAGGTTCCTCCCTTGGGTTAGGGAAGCTCCCTTCTTTTCGGGGATTGGAATTCTTCTGATTTTGAACACTTTGGCTGGAAATCTCATTTAAAAAAAAAAAAAAATTGGATAATGGGAGCATTATGTGGGTGCAGAGGAATGGGGGGCTTGGAGAGGGGCAGTCGGCCCCTCAGAATCCTCAGAAGGAGCCTCCAAGCGCCTTCAGATGGGATTTAATGCATCCAAGGCGTTCATTCCAGTTTCTCACTGGGAGTTTTTGTCACCTTTAAAAGATCTTTTCCTCTTGCTGTCCCTGATCCCCAAACCCCTGGAGGGAAACGACCCCTCCAGATCATCCCTGAGCCCCCTGGGCTCGATGGAGAGCGGCAGAAAGAAGAAGGAGGGGAAAACGTGGGGAAACCTTCTCATCTTTTCAGGAAACTCACGCTTTCCGTGAGGGCAGAGCTCACACTTGAGGGAAAGAAAAGGGAAAATGACGTCTCCCCACCCACTCTCACTTAGTTGGACACAATCCTTTAATTACCTCTTTGTTTCTGAGCTGAAGTTGTACCTCAGGGAGGGCAAAAAAATAAAATTAAAAAAAAAAAAAAAAAGGAGCCAGACCATTCCAGCTGTAATTACTGTGGGTTTGATGGGAATATTGCCTTGGATAAGGGGCCCACGCTCCCTAATCCCACAGCCTTCGAGGGATCCATGAGGAAATTAATCCTCTGGGTAAATTAATCTGCCTGCGCCTGGGGAAGGGTTTAGCGCGGTGGAATTGGGCTCGTGCCCTCAGGGAGGTTGGTGGGCAGAAGAAGGGCAGGAGGAATGAACTGGATTGCTGAGGAAAACTTAGGAATTCTCATTTTCTCATTTTTGGCAGCTCCTCGTAGAGCTGGCACCACAGTCAGCCCTCCCTGGAGGGGGAACTGGGGGTGTCCAGGGGCTTCAGAGCTGCCTCCCCAACCTTTGGCAGTTCCATCCATCATCCAAGCTCATCAGTTCCCACCCCAGGAGGGTGCAGGGGAGGGATGATGCTAGGTTGGATCCCTGGATCCCATTGCCTGGAGCCACCCTGATCCACAGCCAGAATAGGAAGATTTGATAATTTGGGAAGAACCGGGGTGTCCAGGGGCTTCAGAGCTGCCTCCCCAAACTTTGGCAGCTCCATCCATCATCCAAGCTCATCAGTTCCCACCCCAGGAGGGTGCAGAGGAGAGATGATGCCAGGCTGGCATTCCCAGGACACTCTGGATCCCATTGCTCAGCACTGTTGTCTGGGTTTTTTCTGTTCTCCTTTGTTTTTTTTTAAGTTTTTCTGAAGTTCTATTTCAGCCTTCTGATGATTTGCTTTTTGCAATGGAGTCTCTCAGGGATTTTCACATAAACAACCCATTGTTGTGGTAAGTGTCCTTTCATGTTTACATTCTTCTCATAAGGAGGAGAGAATCGATGGGCTGTTGGTTTGACCAGTGTGGTTGGAGAGGACAATTTCCATCCTCCAATCCATGGTCACTGCTGGAATTCTATAAATGCTGAAGTCTGTAAATAAACTGCTCCTTTTTATTTTGGACATCTCAGTGTGTGAGTGTCATTAATTCGTGTCATGACACACAGGCAGTCAGTGGTCAGGGCAAAAAAGAGGGAGAGTTCATTTTCTGTGACCTCGATTTACAGGATTTGGACAATGACCAGGGACTGGAGGATGAAGGTGGCCCCCTCTCCAACCACACTGGTCAACCCAGCAATCCATCAACAGTCTCCTCCTTATGAGAAGAATGTAAATGTCATCTTGTTTTCCTAAAGTTCTGTTAAAGCCCCTTCTGAGGTTTGCATTTTTGCAATGGAGTTCCTCATGCCCTTTTCACGTAAATAATGATTGTTTTGCATTCCTGTCTGGAGGAGGAAAGAATTGATGGGCTGTTGGGCTGACCAGTGTGGTTGGAGAGGACAATTTCCATCCTCCAATCCATGGTCACTGTTGGAATTCTATCAATGTCGAGGTCTGTAAATCAACTGCCCCTTTTTGCCTTGGACATCTCAGTGTGAGTGTCGTTCTTTTGTGTCTCACAGCACCAATTGGCCCAGAACAGGAGGATTTGGTAATTTGGGGAGAATTGGGGTGTCCAGGATCTCCCAGACCTGTGTTCCCACCCCAGCCCCCTGCTCCCCCAGGGCTGGCATCCTCAGGATGCTCTGGATCCCGTTACCCAGAGCCAGCCTGGTCTGAAACGGGAGGATTTGGTGATTCTGGGATGGTTCCACTCCAAATTTCTCGAAGCAGGAAGGTTCATCCAGCCCAGCACTGGGAATTCCACCTGGCAGCATCCCCTGGGATTTGGGACAGCATCCTCATCCCCTCCTGTGCCCAGAGCAGCTCCCAGCTGATCCAACCCCAGCAGCTCCCTGCCCCAGGACTCACCCCAGTGCAAAGACATCCGAGTGCTTGGAGAAGGGCAGCTTGTCCTCCTCGGTGTCCGGAGAGAGCTGCCGGATGATCTCGGGGGCCAGGTGGCACAGCCAGCCGTTCTGGATCCTCAGCTTGTTCTCCCTCCTGCCAGGACACGGAGCTGTGGGTGCCCCTGGTGCCACCACAGCCCCAGGGAGCAGCCCCCAGCTTCTCACCCCCTTCCCGAGGGGTTTAAGCCTGGCTTTTCCCACGCCATCCTTGCAAAGTCGGGTTTTAGCCCCGCCCTGAGAAGTGTCCCTGCCAGGCAGCAGGATAAAACTGGGGCAGAGGATGGTGCTTAAGGGGAACTTTGGCTCCTCCAGGCTGGTGGTGGAGATTTAGGGTCTGCTGGGGCTCCTGCTGTGCCCTTTGCACCAAAACCCCTGAAGGATTCGGGGGTAAAGCAGGGATGAATTCCCCACTGTGCCTGGAGCAGGAGGCTGGGCTGGGGACCACAAGGTGCCTCTTGTGGGCAAACCCAGCCTAAAGTAACAGCCTGGGAATTGCTGTTTTCAGGTGTTTGGCCCCAAAACAGCCCCTCCAAGCCCCAGCCTCCAATGGCATCTCCCATGGGAGCAGCCTGGCTTTATAACAACCCCTCACTTCACCTCATCTGTCCTTCCTCCACCTCCCCAGGCTGCCCCTGCTCGGGATAAACACCCTGAGGTCGTTTGGCCAGAGGCTGAGGGTGACACTGGTGAGATCCCCATCCTTTACATCCTCCAGCAGGCACCTGGGATGCACTGCTGGCTTCAAAACCCCCGGATCATCAGCGGTGGTGACACCTGAGGCAGCTCCATGGTGTGTCTGAGCCCCAAGCTCAGCAGCAGGAGGGAACAAAACTGTCCCACGTCACGCTGGGCTGGAGAAGGAAGAGCCCGCTGCCTCCTGCTGGGAATGTTTGTGCTTGGGAGCCTCCCCAAAGCTGGGGATGAACAGGGCTGAGGGATGGCTGTGGGGTCATCTGTCCTCCTGAATGTCAGCCTCAGGCCAAAATCCCACAGGGCACCCTGCAGGGATGGGATCCCACCTCACCCATAATCCCAAAACGGCACAATCCATTTGGAGTCTCCAAAGCCACCCCCATCCCCAGTCACAGGCCTGGCAGTGACCAGAGGGACCTCTCCCCTCAGGGAAGGACACTGCCACCCCTGGGGACGGCTGGTGGAGCCTCCCTGTCCCCTCTGGGGTGTCGACGGCTGCTCTCCTCTCCTCTCCGCGTGTCGGAATCTCCGCCGCAATCAGCGGCTCGGACCCTCCGGAGCGGCGGGGAAAGCACTTTGGGCACAGAGGGGAGGCTTTCAGCTGCCCAGCCACCTCCCTGCACCCTCCAGCTCTTAATTACACCGCGGCATTAATCACCTGGGCAGTTAAAAAGGCTCAGGCTCGCTCAGTCCTTGCCTGTCCCTGCCGGGAAGCAGCGGGATGCAGCGGGCAGCGCTCGGATCGGCTCCAGCCGGCTTTGCTCCCGGGGTTTTTGTTTCTGCTCACTGAAGTGGCTCGGGGCTGTGACATCCCACAGGCAGGACTGGATTGGGATGCACAGCTCATCCCCGGGTTACCAGCTCCCAGCAGGGAAGGCTGAGCTTCAACGGGATCCCACGGGCGGCAGAGGTTTGAGGGCTCAGGAGCAAAGCTCCAGAACAGGTTTATGGCCTGACTTCAACACCACGCCCAGCTGAGCATCTTCCAGGCCACCCCCAGGGCACAAGCAGGAGCAGAAGAGTTCCTCAGGCTCCTGGAGACCCACCTCGTGCTCCTCCTAATTCCAGAGCAGCCCCAGCAAGCCCAAGAACATTTAAATGAAGCGGGGGATAGATCTGAGCTCAGCAGGATGAGAGACCCCGAGGCACCGAATCTCTGCAGGAAGTGTTTTTGAGCCCAGCAAAACCAGCTGAAGAAATGTCAATGTCCTTAACCCGACCTCCAAAATTTTGCTTCCTTCCCAACAGATGTTTTTCCTCTAAGGACCCAAAATCGGGGTTTATCTCCTGTCTTCATCTGAGAGGCACCAAAAGCAGCAAAAACCCACCCTGAAAAGAGGAGATCAGACCTGCAGACTCTTCCTGCTCCGAAATTCATGGTGGCCGTGGATCCAAGATCTTGTCTCAGCTGTGCTCCAGCAGAAAACACATGCTACCAAGCAGCCCAGGGCACAGATTTTCTCATTTTCTCCATTTTTCCAGCAAAACCCTGCTCGTTTCCATCCAGCCTTGCTTTCCTGGCCATCCTTCTTCTCCTGAGTCATCTCCTGGATCCTGACCCCACAAGGGACACCCCAAACTTGGGCAGAGGCGGCCACACCTCATCAGAAACCCCATTTCCCATCATTCATTCCATCTCTGGAGCATCCCTGACCTTCACAGAGCAAACACTCCCGGCAGAACTCGGCCAGTTTTGCCCAAATCCTCATTCCCTGCTGGAACGAGCTGTCCCTTCCTCCTGGCAGGCCCTGAATCCCAAACCCCCCGCCCAGCTGCCGAGCCAGGGGCAAACCCCACTTTGATTTCCTGGCCTTCCAAGGTTTTTGGCCAAGGCTGTGCTAAAATCCATTGATATTTATCCAGGCAGAGTGGAAAACCCGGGGGTGCACGGTGTGGGGTGGAGAGGGGCGGCCGCTGCCGTATCCTCTAATCCTTTGAACTCATCACTGGGAAACTGGGAGAAAATCCATTGCTTCCAAGAGGCTTTTTTTTTTTTTAATCTCCTGAGCATCTTTGCCAAGGAGATGGAAGGACCAGGAGAAAACTGCCCAAGCCTGGCCTGTGCTGCTCCCAACACAAAGGGTTCGGAGTGGGGAAGGTGGGAAAAGTCAGCAATGTTCTTATTCCCCCCTTAAAAAAAAAAAATGGAAAATATCCTCTCTGTTCTTCCTTCCCCACTTCTCTTTCTTTTTTCCACCTCAGCTTTGTTTTTCCTCCTTTCCACAGCTGCTGGAACTCTTTTCCCTGCCATTCCTACGGTTGGAAAACCTCCCAAAGCACGGGGAAAATTAATTTAATAAGGATCTTTTACCAAAACCTTCAGATTTCAACCCTCCAAGACCCCAAAATGTCACGCTGTTGTGAAAGCCCCAAGCCTGGCTCTCATTTCCCGTGCCTTGCTCCATGCCCAGCACAGACACCATGGCCAGATGTCTGCAATTCCCAAAATGTCACCGCAGCGGGGACAGCGCAGGGATGGCTCCGCTCAATCCGGGCAGGAGATGAAGCAGATGCCAGGGAATTATAACGATGGAAAAGGGAAAAGCCAGGGAATGAACCAGCACTGCTGCCACAGGAGCATCTCCTGGGTGGCTGCAGGGGGGCTTGGCCATGGAAATGATGCTTCCCATGGGAAGAGGTTGGTCCAAGAGGCACAATCTGCCTCTCCGAACCAAAATTCCAGAGGCTCACACACGGCATCGTGTTCCTTCCTGCGGATCAAAGCCGACTCCCTGCAGACAGAGCAGCCCCACCACGCTCAGAGGCCTCTGGAGCTCCTGTTTGCCAAGGCTGGGGACTCAAAAAGACACATGGGGAGGGATTTTTTGGGATCTTTCCCCACCTTCCCAGCTTTAGGGCGCGAGAAGGAGCTCCAGTGTGCCCCATGTCCTCCTACCTGCCCGCTTGGAGAACTCCGGAGATGCTGAAGAGCCCGAAGTCGGTGATCACCACCTTCCCGTTGTCGTAGAAAACATTCTTGGACTTGAGGTCCTTGTGGAGGATGCCCTTGGCATGCAGGTATCCCATCCCCTGGGATGGAACAGAGAGAGGAAAACACCCCCAGGTTAGAAAAGCGGCACAAAAGGGACGGGATAACACCAGAGTGGCGGCATTCCCGTGGGATGCCGGCAACATCCATGAGCCACATCCCAGCCGGGCCACATCCCCAGAGGGGAAAAGTGTCTGAAGGGGGTCCCTGGTTTGGGATGGGCTCCTGGAGGGAGCCGGGATTGGGGCGTGGGCGTCGCAGCTGCCACGGCGCCCCGCTCATCTCCCTGATTAATCGATCCCGCGGGGAAAATCAGCGCCAGAGCCACCCGGCAGCCGCCTCCCCGGAATCCTGGGCTGGGAGATGGATGGTGATGATGTTTGTGCCTCTGTTGTTTTTTTATTTTTGGTGGGGCTGGGGAGGAGGGTGATAAGTCACCGCTCCCCATCGCCCCGGTGCTTCCGCCGGCCCCATCCGCCTGGAAACGGGGAGCCTCGCAGGAGTCCTGCCTTAATTCCTTTCCCCCAGGAAAAAAAAAAGCCGCTCGGCAGTTAATTAAAATTAGCGCTAATGAGGCACAGAAAGGCCATGGGTGGGAAATCCGAACTCTCCTGTTTAGCATCGGCAAATCAAGCAGACTGCTGGCAGCTCCGTGTGGCGGATGTTCGGCTCGGCGGGGTAACTCTGGGAACGGGGAGGGGGATGAAACGCATTCATCCCGACTTCAGCGGGGATTTTTGATGATGTCCCACTTTTCACTCTCCTAAGCAGACTCGGGGAAAACTTGATCTGCAGGATGCTGCTGAAGGATCAATGCCCAACAGGCCGGCAAACTGTTGCTTAAGAGGGAATATTGGTTGCCTGTCACTGGAAAGGGGGGATTTATTCACAGGAATTCCACGGGGATCCATCCATCCCGAGCCTCATCTTTTCATCTATCATCATTAACCACGCAGGCTGCGCGAGGAGAATTTATTTTTAAGCTGGCGGCTGATGTGGAGCCAGAAGACCTGATCCAAATTCCACCATCTGGAAAAAGTGGGAAAACAAATGGAAAAAACACCCCAGCCCAGCAAGAGGTGGGGGTTTCACTGCACCCCACGGGGAGCAAATCCTAAAGAGCTTCTGCCAAAGGATGCTGGAAGGAGGGAAAGCATTTGGGGCTGGATGCCAGGACCATTCCAGGCAGCGGGATTAATTAGGGGGTCTCCAGTTCCCAGCACATGAAATAATGATGAGGTTTAAAAATCGGCTTTCAAATGTCACTGTCACCTCCAGAAAGTGCCAGGGTAGAGCAAGGAGCAACATCCCAATGTTTCTCTGGCTGGGTGCAGGGCAGGGCCCTGAGCATCCGTGGGTGAGCCCCAGTGCCACGGGAATGCTCTGCAGCCCCTTCCCATTGTTTGAGGGTGACAGGATCCCAGAGGGACACCAAGACCTTGCTCTGGTGGTGAACTCATCTCCGTGGAATCCTCAGACACAGCCTGGCCTTTGCTGAAGGAACTTCTCTGCGTTCTGATCAACCCCAATCCCTCACCTCGCCCCGTGCAGATCCCACTGCAAATTCCAGCCCCTGGGATGATCCCTGAGGAAACACTCTGGGCCCAGTAACGCCTTAATTTGCCCGGCTGTGTGAAAAGCACAGGATCTGTGGGTGAGCATCCATGGGTGAGCCCCAGTGCAGCCCCTTCCCATTGTTTGGGGGTGACAGGATCCCAAAGGGACACCAAGGCCTTGCTCCCACATCCGGTGGTGAACTCATCTCCGTGGAATACTCAAACACAGCCTGGCCTTTGCTGAAGGCATTTCTCCGGGCAAACCCAAATCCCTCACCTCGCTCCGCACAGATCCCACTGCAAATTCCAACCCTTTCACCTCAGCCTCCGGGATGATCCCTGAGGAAACACTCTGGGCCCATTAATGCCTTAATTTGCCCGGCTGTGTGCAAAGCCAGCTCCCTCTGCCGGCACCGTTCCCGGGACAAACCATCCTTTGTGGTCATTCGTTTCTCCTAAATGACTGTTCTGTTCTCCCCCAACATGTATGCTCCATCACCAAGTTGTTGTAAACCACCCCCTAAATTGCCATTCGTTGTAACCCAATTGTTACCCAACCCCTCCTACCCTCAGTGTCCCACTGGTCCCAGCCTTGGGTCTGCCCCCGAGCTGGAAAGTTCTTTTAAGTTGAAATACAGGAGGGAGAAGCTCTCTTGCTCTTGGGCCTCTTGCTCTCTCTCTTCTCCCTCTTGCTCCCTCTCTCCTTCTCCCTCTCTCCTGTGGGAGCCATGCTGCTCCCCCCAGTGTGGGACCCCCAAATAAACCCCCCAAATAAAGCCCCAAATGTCCAATCAACACCCTCGTGCCTTGCCTGCCTGTGTGCTGCCATCAGCTGCCACGTGCTGCCAAGGGAATCCTCCCTGAAAGCTCTGCTGAGGCTCCTGTACCTCACCTCCCTTCCTGGACCCAGAGAGACTTGGTGCCAGTTCTCAAAGCAGAAGAAAGCAACAATCCTTCCCCTCCCTAGGGTCTGGGATAACCTTACACCCGCTAATCCCATGAGCCAAGCAGCTCTCCCTTCACATTCCAGGACTCAAAGGATAAAACCAAACACCTGCTGGGACTGTACAGCAAATCCAAAGCCTCCAGGCAACACAGCTCCCAGCCCACCCAAACCAAGGGGTTGGGATTTCCCTTCGCATCCTCCCAACAGTTGCCACTTCCAAGCCCACCAGAACATCTGCTGGAGGTTGGTGGGGAAAGGTGGGAAGCTGCTGCTCAGCAGGAATGGGCCATGTGGTTGGGCCCATGGCTGAAATACTCCCCTGCCTGCCTCCTGGGTTCCTGTGGCTGGCTCAGTCTCCTTGAGGGGCTTTGGAGGAATATCTCAGGGGACAGGGTAAAAGATTCCAAAAGATTCTCACCCCTAGGATCAGCGCAAGGCTTTATTCTCGAAGGGGTCCAGGGCAGAGAGAGAGAGAGAACAAGGAAGAACAGGACTTTATCTGGTCTCTGTTCAGGAGAGAGAGCTGGACCTGAGCCAACAGGGTCAAGATAGGGAGGAAGGGTCAAACTCCATGGTCACAGGCTTCAGGGGGTTCTGGGGGTAAAACCATTCCCCAGATGAATACAACACATGGCGTGGTGGCAGGGCTGGACCTCTCCAGGAATTCCTTTTGGAGCTCTGCTAATTCCCCCAGGGGTCTGGGATGGACACAAAGCCCCTCTGCCTGTCAGCACCCCAGAGCTGGAGGTCTCCAACCTGCTCCTGACAGGCACCAGCTGCAGCAGCAGACAGGGATGTCAGAGCTTCATCCTCGAAACCCACGCAGGGAAAGGGGCTGAACGGAGCCTCTCTTCCCGCTGGGAGCATCTGGAAGGCAAAAAGGCCTGAGCACAAAAAAAGGGGGGAAAATATAAGGCTGAACTGCCACGTTTCGAGTGTCTGCTCAGCGGGAACAATCCGTGTCTGAAAGGTGGAAAACGTGGATCAGGAGGAGGAATTAAAGAGGGGAGAGGCTCTGGGCTGCCTCAGGCACCCCCAGCTCTGAGGGAGCAAAAGGTTCAGGCTGGGCTCACCTCTCAGCTTCAGTTCAGGAGAATTGAAGGAATTTGAACTTAAAAGTTAATTCTGGGTGTAAATAGACACAAAATAGGTGATTTAACAAGACACAGCCTAAGCCCCATCCAGGAAATACTGCCGAGCATGTTCTGCTTTCAGCCCAGGTTTGAATATTTCTGCAGGGCTAAGGTCTGCCAGCAAAGCTGATTTTTGGTGTTGTTTTCCCACAGTTAAATGTGGGATCAGCTCCAGGTTTGGGCTCAGGGGTGGAGGTGTTGGCTGACCTTGAGCAGGGCACGGGGGCAGCGTCACAGCTCCCGTGGCAGGGCATGTGCCAGGTGATAAATATGTGTGGGATCACAGCACAGCCCCGCTCTGGCAGACAGCTCAACACCTCAGCGCTGCTGCTGACATGCCCATGGGAAGCTGTGAGGGCTCAGGACCCAAATTCCCGGCCACTCCAGCCTGCCTCAGGAGGATCCTCCCCAGGATTGTTTATGGGGATGTGTCTGAAGTGTGGAAGATGCGCTTGGAGTCATCCCTGGGAAAGGAAAAGCGTTTTTAGCTCTGGGAAATGTGTGTGAGCTTGGCCTTGTGGCACCATGGCATGGATTTCTTCAGGAGCCTTGGCCTTGGGAATGCTTTCTGGGAATACTGGGAATGCTGGAAGTGTCCCAGGACAGGTTGGACAGGGCTTGGAGCAACCTGGGATAGTGGGAGGTGTCCCTGCCCATGGCAGGAAGGGCGGAATGAGTTTTAAGCTCCAACACAAACCATTCTTGTATTCCATTTTTTTTTTCCAAGAGGAGAGGATTATCCCACCAGGAACTCCCTCACAGCAGCAACGCTGGACTTAAAACACCTGAAATTCCAGCAGGGAGGAGGAGCAGTGGCCAGGAAGATCCCCAAGCATGGGGAGCCCGTGGAAGCTTTGGTGCCACCCCAATGCAGCCACATGAGAGAGGCCAAAGAGACCTGGGTTTTAAAACCAAGGAGTTCTATCCTGCTCAGATCCTTGGGTTTTAAAGCCAAGGAGTTCTATCCTGCCCAGATCCTTGGATTTTAAAACCAGGGAGTTCCATCCTGCCCAGATCCTTGGATTTTAAAGCCAAGCAGAGCTATCCTGTTCAGAATCCTTGGATTTTAAAGCCAAGGAGTTCTATCCTGCCCAGAATCCTTGGATTTTAAAGCCAAGCAGAGCTATCCTGCTCAAGAATCCTTGGATTTTAAAACCAAGGAGTTCTATCCTGCCCAGAATCCTTGGATTTTAAAGCCAAGCAGAGCTATCCTGCTCAAGAATCCTTGGATTTTAAAACCAAGGAGTTCTATCCTGCCCAGAATCCTTGGATTTTAAAGCCAAGCAGAGCTATCCTGCTCAAGAATCCTTGGATTTTAAAACCAAGGAGTTCTATCCTGCTCAGAATCCTTGGATTTTAACGCCAAGGAGTTCTATCCTGCCCAGAATCCTTGTGTTTTAAAGCCAAGGAGTTCTATCCTGCTCAGAATCCTTGGATTTTAACGCCAAGGAGTTCTATCCTGCCCAGAATCCTTGTGTTTTAAAGCCAAGGAGTTCTATCCTGCTCAAGAATCCTCAGATTTTAAAACCAAGGAGTTCTATCCTGCTCAAGAATCCTTGGATTTTAAAGCCAAGCAGAGCTTTCCTGCTCAAGAATATTCGGCTGCTCCTCTCCTCCCCCCCAGAATGACCAGATTGAGTTTTTTGGGGTTTTTTTTTGCCAGATCCAGACCCCACCAGACCGTACCTTCACAATTTCTTGTGCTATCTGCCTCGTCTTGTTGACATCCAGGACAATTTTGGCGTCCCTCACCACGGAGTAGAGAGTCCGTCCTTTACACAGGCTGGAAGAGGAGGAAAAGGGAAAGAGAAGTTACCAACCCTCCTGGAGAAACAGCCCCGAATCATAAAGCAGGGATTTTGTAGGTGTAAATCCTGGGATTTTGGCTGGATTTTGGCCGGATTTTGGCCGGATTTTGGCTGGATTTTGGCCCCTTGGCTCAGGGCAGATTGAAGATTTCTCATGGAACTGGGAGCCCTCCCAGTTTGGCACTGGGAGGGAGCTCTCACTGCTCCTGGTGTGTGCTGGTGGCACCACCGTGGTGCCACAAGGGACAACCTGGGCTGGCTCCTGGCTTTTCCCTCTCTCCCAGCCCAGAGCAAACCACCCGGTCCTCCCTCTTCCGAGTTTTTGTGCAGAACTGGCCGTGGCTCCCTCCTCCTCCTCCTCCTCCCCCCTCGGGATACAAAGCTCACAGATGTAAAATGAGTCAAAAGAGGAAAGACAGGGAGGGGAAAAAAAAAAAAAAAGTAAAAAATTCCCCCAACCCAAGCCCATGCACTGTACAATGTCCTCCAATTTTCCTTCTCGTACCAATTACAGTAAAATCTATTTACAGAGCCTTAATTACCAAAGGCAGCTGGATTTGTGGGGGGGGGTGGGGGGAGGGGGGGGGATGGATATAAACCAATTAAAAATATATTGACATTTGAATATCAGAATGGAGGACGTGGGTGGCTGCTGCTGCCTTGACTCCTGCCCACAAAAAAAGGGCTTTTTTTTTAATTTTTTTTTTTTTTTTTTTTGGCTTTTCTCTATCCACCCACGCTCATTCCAGGCAACTTTGGAAAGATGAGCCTGGATACCTGTGCCTGGGAAATAAAACACCCAGCACACGGCCAGTGAAAGAGGTTTGGTGGCTGCAGATGTTGATTTGAATCTGTTCTGGTGGACAAATTAAAAAGTTCTGGGGTTTCACTCTGCTGCTCTCCCCCAGCTTGGCTCCACTGCTTTTCCTCTCGCCCGGTTCCTCCTGCCCTGGGAATTCCAGCATGCTGTGGCTTGGATTCAGCCCCTGGGAGAGGTTTTGTCCTTTGTGGGTGAAAATCATCACAGAATCGCAAAAGAGAATCATGGAATGGTTTGGGTGGGAAGGGACTTTAAGGACCATATAATTCCAGCCCTCTGCCATGGGCAGGGACACCTTGGGATGGGCTCTGGAGCGACCTGGGATAATGGGAGGTGTCCCTGCCCATGGCAGAGGGGTGGAACAGGATGAGCTTTAAGGGCCCTTCCCACCCAACCCATTCCACGAGTCCATGAAACCCAGAAGAACCCCAAACTCCAGAAGCTCACAAACACAAAGGATCCTCCTGCTCCAAAGCCAGAAGCTCCACATCGCCCCATGGGCAGAGAGCAGAATTTTCTGGAGGAACAGCGAAGCAGGAATGGGATCGATCCCACATCCCCTGGGTTTTGGAGAGACAACAGCAACCCTTCCAAGTATTTCCTCCCTGGGAGTGTTAGAAGTTGTCCTGCTGGACACAAGGGAGCTGCAGTGGGGGTTTAGGGCAGCAGGTGCCTCCTCGGGGATGGTTTTCCTCGCTCAGGTGTCCTAGCACATCCCTGAGCATCCCAGCTGGATTTAGCCCCATGATAGGAACGCACTCCCTCTGAACCACCTTCCCATCTCCTGCAACACTTGGGCTGCAGTCAGATAAGAGTTGGCTGGAGATTCGGATCCGAGCACTTGGAAATCAGTGATAAAATCCTTGGGTTTCCGTCCCTGGAGCGAATCAAAGTGTGCAGGGTAACGACAGAGGTGAGCTGTCCTTGCACCACCTCTGTTTTTCTGAAATAATTTGCTGCATAATCCCACCAAGCTTTAAGCTCTGCCACACAACAGCCTTCTGCCACCTCCGTGACCTGCCTGCACACACAGGAGTTCCCCCAGCCCTTCCCAAGCCCCGGGAAACACGTTTCCTTCCAGAGAAAAACACTTTACAGCCAGTTGCCTGTGATCTGAATTGGTCACAAATTGACACTGGAAATGCAATGAGTGGATTAGCGCTGGAACAGGGCTGGATTCCAGCCCTAAGGCGAGTTAAGATCAGCTGTTTTCCTGGGGAAGGGTTGTTTAGAGGAAAATCCTCACATTTCTGCCTGTCTGAACCGCTGAGATAACCCCGAGAGCGGAGCCTGCAGCCCTTTGCTGGTGAGATTCCCATCTCTCCACTTCATTTACAAGATTCCCAAATCCTTCCTTGCAGACGGAGGCACTGCAGAGAGAGCAGCCAGACCCGGGGTGGTGGCACCAGGACACGTCCCTGTCACCTCTGCTCCTCAGACCCTGGCAGAGCCATCAAAGCAGCCCAGGTGCTTCTCCCCTCCCCTGGGTGAATAACAGCTCGGAATGAATTCACCGAGCGCCGGCAACATCCCGACTTTTCTTGCTGGATAAGGAGCTGCCAACAGCGGAGATAAAGCCCCGGTTGATACCTTTTATGCAGCACCTGAGCCCATTCAGCCACCACCTGCAGAGCCTTTTCACGGCACAGCTCAACAATCCCGCTTCAATCGCTCCCCATTCGGGCGGGACAAAGAGCGGGCACCCGGGGCACGCTCGGAGTCTTCTGCCGAGCGTGGCTTTGAGGGACACGGCTGTGGATGACAAGGCCACGGAACGCCTACGCGCTCGGTGCGCCGAAAACAAGGCAGATCATTTGCATCTTCAGATGGGTGTTGGGGTTTATTCAGGGCTGAAGTGAAAATTTGTAAGGAATTCTTCTTCTCCCTAACTTCCCCGTCCCACCTGGCGGCACAGCGGGTGGATGACCCGTGCCCCGCTGCCACGAGGTGACCAGAGCTGAGGGGTGGCTGGGACAGAGAGGCAGAGATCCTTCTGGGAGTCCTCAGGAGTGCACCTCATCCCGTGGCACATCCTCGTTCACATCCCGGTGCCTTTCCCAGCATTAGGACAGGCACAGCCCCATCCTGCTGCAGATGCCACTCTCAATGCAAAATGAGTTTTTGAAGTGTTCAGCCAAGCAAGCCAAATCCCAAATTGCTTTATAAACACTCTGCATTCCCAACGTGGGCTGGAGACATCAGCAGCGGGAGCAAAGCCAAGGCGGCTCGCAGAGGAACAATTTGGGATGAGGGAGGAAGAGCTGGAGCGCTGCCTCTGGGTGTTTTTGCTGTTCCCGTGGGAAAAGAGCCTCATCCATCCTTTGGGACATTCCATCCTTTGGGGGGTTCTTTCCCCTCTCTGCAGTAGTGATGGTCATCAGCTCTGCACTGGTGGTCAACACCTTGATATCGATGGTCATTGTCTCTAGATTGATGGCCATTGCTCCTACACTGGTGGCCAACACCTCTACATTGACAGCCAACACCTCTATAATGGTGGCCATCACCTCTACACTGATGGTCATCGAGTCTACACTGATGGCCACCACCTCTACATGGACAGCCACCACCTCTACTCTGATGGCCATTGTCTCTACACTGGTGGCCAACACCTCTACATTGGTGGCCATCACCTCTAATGGTCATTGTCTCTACTTTGATGCTCATCATCTCTACATTGATGACCACCACCTTTATATTGATGGCCACCACCTCTAAACCGGTGGCCATAGCTCTGCATTGATGGCCAACACCTCTACATTGGTGGCCATCACCTCCAATGGCCATTGTCTCCACTGTGATGGTCATCGTCTCTACACTGGTGGTCATCAGCTCTACATGGATGACCATCACCTTTATATTGATGGCCACCACCTCTGTACTGGTGGCCACTACTCTGCATTCATGGCCAACACCTCTACATCGGTGGCCACCACCTCCATCCTGGTGACCATCACTTCTACACTGATGGTCATCACCTCTACATTCATGGTCACCACCTCTACATCAATGGTCATCACCTCTGCATTGATGGCCAACACCTCTGCACTGGTGGCCATCACCTCTAATGGTCATTGTCTCCACTTTGATGGTCATCATCTCTACACTGGTGGTCATCAGCTCTACATGGATGACCATCACCTTTATATTGATGGCCACCACCTCCATCCTGGTGACCATCACTTCTACACTGATGGTCATCACCTCTACATTCATGGTCACCACCTCTACATCAATGGTCATCACCTCTGCATTGATGGCCAACACCTCTGCACTGGTGGCCATCACCTCTAATGGTCATTGTCTCCACTTTGATGGTCATCATCTCTACACTGGTGGTCATCAGCTCTACATGGATGACCATCACCTTTATATTATATATTTTATGTACATATATTATGGCCACCTCTAAACTGGTGGCCATAACTCTGCATTCATGGCCAACACCTCTACCTTGACGGAGACCCCATCCTGGTTCCAGCTCAGGGATCATCCCAAGCCGAAGGCCTGGATGTTCCTTTTGACATTCCATCACTCCAGGAGCTTTGTGCTTCCCTTCCCTCTTCCCAGCCACATAAACGCCCGTTCAATTAAAGAGGTGATAAATGCCAGACCCCGGGAAGTTCGTTCCTTGCCGGGATATGGATTTATAGGGAAGCAGCTCGGATACCATGGAGACAGTCAGCACTACAGACCCAGGGGAGACACTGGAGAGGAGAGCGAGGTGGGGAATTAATAAAAAATGCTTTAATATAAAAATACCTCTGCTCCCAGGGTTACGTCTGCGCTGGAGGAAAGACACGGCAAAGGATGCCTGGATGCCTCCACATTCCCCAGCAGTTTACCCACTTTGAGATTTTTCACGGAAAAAGGACCCTTTGGGGAATGTTAAGAAAGAAACAGCAACAAGAACCACTGAGCCGGGACTTATTTGATTTCATTTGAGCAGGACCAGAGAGAGGAAGAAGGAGCTCTGCACATTCCGGCACATTCCTGACTTATTTGGGAAGTTTTCCAGCCCTTCCCATATATTGGCTTGTTTTTCTCTTTTTTTTCCCAGCGTCTGGCAACGGTGCTTTTGGAACTCAACAGTTCCTGAGGTGTTTCACAAACAGGAAAATTGAACAAGGCTGGAAGAGCAGCAAAGGGAGAGGCTCGGGTTCGTTTTTATCCCAAGGTTTTGTTTTCCTCTAAATGGATAGGGAATTTCACCCCCTTGATTCCCTGCCAATGCCAGAGCGAGCAGTGGCATCACCCAGCTTGGAATTCCTCAGCCTTCTACATCCAAATGCCATGAGCATGACCAGGGAGGAAAAATTAGGATATGAAGGAAACTTCCTTCACTGAAAGGGCTGTCAAGCCCTGGCAGATCCCTGGAGGATTTAACAGCCACGTGGATGTGGCACTTGGGGACACGGATCAGTGG
Organism: Phylloscopus collybita; assembly: GCA_027886175.1. Classification (NCBI taxonomy): domain Eukaryota; kingdom Metazoa; phylum Chordata; class Aves; order Passeriformes; family Phylloscopidae; genus Phylloscopus; species Phylloscopus collybita. The sequence goes on from JAJNNQ010000045.1 coordinate 14,934,219, forward strand.
TGGCCTTGGCAGTGCTGGGGGAACGGTTGGAATTGACGATCTTAAGGATCTTTTCCAATCTAAACAATTCTGTGGTTCTGTGGGAGCAGCAGCCAAAACCCAGTGCCAAAAAAGGCGTGAGCTGAGCACCAGCACCCCGCAGATCCCGGCCCCTCCAGGCTGGAAATACTCATCCCATCCAACCCCCTTCCAACCGAACCCAAAGCAACCCCAATGGGAAGCCAGGGAATTCAATTCCTTCCATTCCAGGCAGAGCCCATGTCCCCAGCCCAGAGATGGGAAGAGACCCTCCTGCTCCTCCTGGAGGAGCCTCTGCAGAGCCAAACCAGCAGCAGGAAACAGAAAAGCCCCGGAGAGCCAACGCTTCCCTCATCCCGCTACCTCCAGCCGATGGAAGCACCGGCTTTTGATGGATGTTACTTAGGCAGCAAAATTTTCCTGCCGGCAGCTGGCACGCGAGATAACTGCAGCCAAACCAGAAGGGCTGCAGGAGGAGGAGGAGGAGGAAAAGGGGGGGGGTGGAATCAGCCTCCCCGAAAAGTAGCTCCAACTCCATCGTCGCCTCGGAAAAAAACAAGTTCTTTTGGAAAAAGCCAACTCCGTGCATTTTTATTTGGAGGAAATAGAGGAGACGAGCTCTTCTCCAGCTGCGGGGAGAAGAGCTCGGAGCCAGGTGAATGCAAAGCAGCCCCTGGGGCTTAGCTAGAGCCAGGCTTGCAAACAAGTCATCCAAGCAAACTCCACGCTCCAGGTGCCGCTTGCTGCCTTCGGGAGGGCTCGGCATCGGCTCCGAGGGGGAGGGTTGGGTGCACAGGGATGAGCAGAGGCGCCTCGACCTCCTTTTCTCTGATAGATTCTCTGCACCCTGCTCCTCTGGCTGTTTTCAACTTCAGGTTGGAAAGGAAAATTTTTTAAAAGCCCTTTTGGCGAAAGGAAAGCAACCTTGGATTGAACCGGCTGCTTCCCCGGAAGCCGGCTCCACTTTGGAAATAATAATGATTATTATTAACAAAAAGTTAATGCTGCTGTCACAGGGAGGATCTGTTTCTTTGGCTAGGCAGGGTGCCAGCTCACGGATCCCCCACAGGCAGCCCTGCTCTGTCCCAAAGAGGATCCCAGGCATTGAAGGTGCTGGGAAAAAAATCAGGAATGATGCTGGGATGTCACTCAGCAGGGACGGGAAGAGCTGGCACGAGCGGAAGGGCTTTTTGGGATCAACTCTCAGCGGGCCACTCAATCAAAGGCATTTCCTTAAATCCCTTCCTCTCCAAGGAAAAGCAAATCCCGCTGCGTTAAGCACTTTCCCAGCAATATTTCCACGGCATTTGAAAACGCTCTTAAAACACAAAGGAAAACTTTTCCCCCGGAGCATCCTCCACGTTAAGGAGCAGCCGCCGGCGGCGGGGATTTGATGCTCCAGCGGGTAAGAACGGCTCAGCCAGCCCCACATCAAACACGGAGGATCAAGCTGCTGCTTTCCCCCATTCCCAACCATCCCCTGGGCTCGGGATGTTCCTCCCCAAGCCGCTGCCTGCCGGGGGAAGATATATCCAGGTTTAATGTATGTGTTAATCCAGGTATCGACTTTCCCCTTGCCCGTCGTTATCAAGATTTATCCGGCCTGATGGCCTGGCATCGATTGGGAGGGAGTGTATTCCCAGGGGTCAATCCATTCTGATCCAGAGGCTGGCATGAAGTCGATCCCTATTTATTATATGATCTACGAGCGCCATTATTTAACTGCCAGGGAAGGGAAGGCGGCGGAAAAGTAGGAAAAGGGAAAACAACCGAGGCAGAGAAGAAGGGTCTGGCTCCCAAAGTGGGTGTTTGAATCCCATGGATGGGGTTAGGGGGGACAGGAATCCATGGCTTCGCTTCCCAAAATACACCCAGGAGCAGGGAGGGAAGGGCAGGACCTGAAAGGCACTTTGGAAAGGCTCCAGGATCAGAGGATCTTGGAATGGTTTGAGTGGGAAGGAACCTTGAAGATGATCTCATCCCACCCCCTGCCATGGGCAGGGACACCTTCCACTATCCCAGGTTGCTCCAAGCCCTGTCCAGCCTGGCCTGGAGCACTTCCAGGGATCCAGGGGCAGCCTGTACCAAGGCTTCACAGGGAAGAATCTCTTCCCAAAATCCCATCTAACCCTGCCCTCTGTCCATTCTCTGTGTCCTATCAGTGCAGGGCTCCAGCCTGGCATGGAGGAAAACAAGGGGGCAACTTTGTGCCTCAGTTTCCCTCCCACTGAACAGGATTTAGAGCTTCTCCTCCAGTTCCCAGCACAGGAAGGAAGACTGGGAGGATTCATTTAAAGTCCATTGAGGAGAAAAACCCAATTTCATAGAATCCTGCAACTGGGTTTGGGTTGGAAGAGACCTTCAAGACCTTCTCAATTCCAACCCTTGCCATGGGCAGTGATGCCACCCAGGTTGCCCAGGGCTCCATCCCACCTGATCTTACTGTTCCTTCAATTTGTGGTTCATTAAAGCTCAAAGCACAATTTGGATGGCCTGGAGGGAACAGGGAGCTGGCTGGGGAAGCACCAGGGAGCATCCACAGGGAAAAACCAGACCCATCAATCTGTTCCATCCCGAGTGCTGTGGTTTCCACCTTTCCCCTTTCCTCCCGTCCTTCAAATCAAGTTCAATATCCCCAGCTGCCCGAGCATTAAAATTTACAAGCCCCAAATCCTTCCCAGCTGGGCTGTGCCTGTAAATGTCAGGAGATCTGGCACTGGGAGAGGCTCAGAAGAGTTTAAAGCCGAGCTTTGTCCAGGCCTCTTCCCTGCCCACCAGGGACAAGGTCCAGGGATGTCCCTTGTGAGGGGCTCGTTCCTCTCCAGCAGCAGAGCCAAACATCAAATATTGGCAAAATCCAGCATGGAGATCCATTATGAAATCAAAGTAAAGCCCAACATTTAGTCGCTGCACTGAGGTTATCCATGAATAAACAGCTGAGGTGCCTCAGATATTCTTCCCATCCTTTGCTCTCCTGCCTTCCCTATTAATTAGTGCCAGGGAATGTGTTCCTGTCATTAAAACCTGCTTTCCACAGAGAAAAAAGAGCAAACTCTCATTTCATCTTCGGTATCAGGTAAGGACAGGGACTGAGTTTATCTCCACCCCCCACCTCCAATAGCTCCAGGGAAGAGTTTAGGAGATGTTCCCTCTCCAGCAAAAACACTCCAAGTTCCTCTGCTCCAAAGGCACCTTCGACAAATTAATTCTCTTTACACAGCTCTGCCAAGGTCAGGTGAATTCCTAATGCTCCTCGATGTTCTCCTTGGCCTTCCCAGCAGGGAGATAAATCACAGCCACACAGCCCTGGTGGCACCCTGGACAGCTGAAGTCACCCTGGCACGACAGGAGAGGTGTCACAGCCCAGCCTGGAGCATCCCAGGGAGCACATCCCAGACTCCTTGCAAAGCTCCAAGAGCCACGCTGGAGCTTCTGGCTACAACCCCAAGGAACCTTGGAGGAGCTGCACCAATTCCTGCCCCACAAGCCAGCATGAGCTCAAAGCCCAGGCAAACTCCAGCTCAAATCTCCTCCCAGACTGGGTAACTTCGCTCCCTTCTCCAAAAGAACATTCCCAACCAACAGGAGCCCCAGCAAGCTGCGTGCAGTGTGCTGCTGACCTCATGCTTCCATTGCAGCCTCCACGAGCACCTGAAGCCTTGGGAAGCATTCACAAACATTCAAATCCCTCCTTTCTATTTTTTTTTTTCTCTCTCAGGAGGAACACCCAGAACCCTAAAATGTGGGAACTTCTGCTTTCATGGGTGGCAGGATTTCGCAGGATCTTTGGAAGGCAAGCCCTGTGTGGCTGCGGCTTTGTTCCTGCTCTGGGGGGCCAGCAGCAGGAGCCCCAGGCTGAGCTTACCCAGGCCTGGCTTTGTTGTGTCCCCCAGCAGCAAAGCCAGCTGGTTATTCCAACCAGCAGGGAGCCTTTCCAGCCCTTTCATTCCTGCAGAGCCCGGGACTTTGCTGCCGTTCCCCGCCATCCATTAAGCAGCGCTCAAAGCACCAAGGCTCGCGCCCGCTCCTGCTCCAGACTAATTAAGATGGATGTTAATTGTCCCCAGCGCTCGTTACCCAAGAGAAAACGCATTAGTGGCTCTGATGGAAGCGCTCCTTGCGCTCGCCACCTCCTGCTGCTGGAAAACGCTGGATTTCTGCTCTTTCTGTCATGCTGAGAGACAACTCAGGAATCATGGAATGGGATGGGTTGGGTTGGATGGGACCTCAAATCCCATCCAGTGCCACCCTTGCCATGGGCAGGGACACCTCCCACTGTCCCAGGCTGCTCCCAGCCCCAGTGTCCAGCCTGGCCTTGGGCACTGCCAGGGATCCAGGGGCAGCCACAGCTGCTCTGGGCACCCTGTGCCAGGGCCTGCCCACCCTGCCAGGGAACAATTCCTGCCCAATCTCCCAGCCAGCCCTGCCCTCTGGCACTGGGAAGCCATTCCCTGTGTCCTGTCCCTCCAGCCCTTGTCCCCAGTCCCTCTCCAGCTCTCCTGGAGCCCCTTCAGGCCCTGGCAGGGGCTCTGAGCTCTCCCAGCTTTTCCCCATAGGGCAGGAAGGTGTCCCATCATCTCCGTGGCTCCAGTTTTATCTGAATGAAATGTTCTTCCAGGAGGGCTCCAGCTGGATAGAAATAGTTGGAAACTGAGGCTCCTCAAGTGTGGGACACTTCCCACTGTCCCAGGCTGCTCCAAGCCCCAATGTCCAGCCTGGCCTTGGGCACTGCCAGGCAGGAGCATCCTCTGGGAATTCCATTCCAGCGCCTCCCAGCCAGGAATTGCTTCCCAATCTCCCAGCCAGCCCTGCCCTCTGGCACTGGGAAGCCATTCCCTGTGTCCTGTCCCTCCAGCCCTTGTCCCCAGTCCCTCTCCAGCTCTCCTGGAGCCCCTTCAGGCCCTGGCAGGGGCTCTGAGCTCTCCCTGGAGCCTTCTCCTCTCCAGTCTCAATCCCACTGTTTTTATCATCGATGAAAATATTAAACACTGCCGGTCCCATTTATCCATAAAAGTGGCTAACACGCAGAAAATCGGATTTTTTTTTAACCCAAACTATCCCACCCCTCATCCAGCTGCTGCCTCAGTTTCCCCTCCCATCCCTTCCCTTCCCTGGCGGGCCGTGCTGTTTGGCTGGGGAAATTTCTCTCCGCTAATGAGACGATCCCTGAATATCACAGGCAATCAGGAAGGAGGAAAACGTCGGGATGGGGGAAAAGTAAAAATAAACCCGGCTATAAATAACCCCCTTCCGGCAGCGCCGGTGGCACGGCGTGGTGAAGCCCCTTCCCAGGGACACGCAGCTGCTCCCGGAACGTGCAGGGAAAGGGAGATTTCTGCAACAGCTCCGAGGAATTGCTGGGATTCTGTGGGGAAAAAACGGCCTCGAGTGGCCACTTGTGGCCTTTTCCACACACAGAGAAAGTCCTGCCCTGGGAGCGGGCACAGGGAGGGCGAGGGAATCCTGACATCCTGGGTTTATAGCCACAATCCCCTCCTCGGGCAGCTGGGAATGGTTTTCCCCCACTCCAAGCAAATCCTGGTTTAAAGTTGTTCCCATAAAGCAGCGAGGAGAACTTGGGTCACTTTGGGAGAGTCCTGTTGGAAGAGCAATGCTCCCCCAGTGCCTCCTCCTGGACCATTCCCAGTATCCTGGGCTATTCCCAGTATCCTCCACCATTCCCAGTACCCTGGGCCATTCCCACCCAGGTCACACCGTCCTTGTCCCAGCCTCATTCCCAGCAACACCCGGAGAGAGCAGCTACCATGACAGAAAATCCCCCATATCCCTGAGGACAAAACTGAAACGTGGATGGGAGGGAAACCTCCACGTGGTGAGAAGGCTTCTCCCCACAGGAGACGGCCAGAGACTTCCCAAAAATGTTCAGCCAAGGATAGACCAGGCCAAGGAGTGCCAGCACAAGAGCAAGGAAGGATCCTTGGATATAGAAGTTAGATCAGACAGAAGGAAAAGTTTTCCACAGTGAGGGTGGGCAGGCCCTGGCACAGGGTGCCCAGAGCAGCTGTGGCTGCCCCTGGATCCCTGGCAGTGCCCAAGGCCAGGCTGGACACTGGGGCTGGGAGCAGCCTGGGGCAGTGGGAGGTGTCCCTGCCCAGGACAGGGGGTGGGATGGGATGAACTTTAAGGTCCCTTCCAACCCAAACCATTCCAAAATCCTGTGATTCTTGTGCTGGCACAGAGCAGCAAAACAGAGCCCAACAGGAAGCTTCAAAGCAGGAAAATTGTGTCTGGAAGTTACCCCCAGGCTATGGGATATGTGCTCACACAGTCCTGGGCTTCCCAAAAATCCTCTGAGCTGAGCCCCAGTGGTTTCCCTGCACCCCAGAAACCCCAGCAGGAGAACTCAAACAGGTTTCCAGCTGCAATTGTAAAATCCCCATGGGATCACGGAATGGTTTGTGTTGGAAGGGACCTTAAAGCCCATCCCATTCCAGGTGGAAGGGACACCTCCCACTATCCCAGGCTGCTCCAAACCCCATCCAGCCTGGCCTTGGGCACTGCCAGGGATCCAGGGGCAGCCACAGCTGCTCTGGGCACCCTGTGCCAGGGCCTGCCCACCCTCCCAGGGAACAATTCCTGCCCAATCTCCCAGCCAGCCCTCCTGCCCTTTGGTTTAAAGCTGATACTGGTTCACCTTCCGAAGGATGCAGACAGAAGTGGGTTGTGGGAACAAACAGACGATGCCTGGAAATGTTGTGAGCTCGGGTTGCATTTTGGGCAATTCAACAAATTCACATTTTGACCTTACAAAGCAGGACCAAGCACAGCTGGAGGAGGAACAGGACGAGCAGAGCTCCACGTTCCTCACATTAATTTAGCAGGACGCAGCAGCAGCAGCAGCAGCAGCACACAGACCGATTCTGTCCGGCTGTCAAAAAAACCTTTCTGCTTTTATGGAGAGGGACCCATCAGAACAGAAAATGGAAGGGAAAACATTCCACGGCTGGGGAATTAAAAAAAAAATAAATAAAAAAAAAGGAATGAAGGGGATACGTTTCCCAGGTTTTGCCATTGAGCAGCACTGAAAAGCTGAGCAAAGAGGGGGAGCTGTGAAGGGACGGAGACGCCGCCTTCTCCTTTGGGAACGCGGCGTGACACACGGGTGGGGGCTCTGACTCATCCATCAATACGTGTGTTTGCACACTTCTCCAAAAAAGCTTTCGGCCCCGGAGCTACCCAATAAATGGGAAGGCTGTGGAATTTTCCCCAGATGGCTCATTCTGGGTCCTGAATAAAAGGCATCGCTTCTCCAGCTGGGGAGAGCCGGCCCTGCTTCGGAGTCACCCTGACCCCAGAGGGTGAAACTCCCAAGGGAAACACAAAATCCATGGACCCACCGGGGCAGGGAGCAAGGGCTGAGGTGACACGAATTTGGGGTGAAACCCTTTTTGTTTTGGACGAAGAGGGAGCAGAGCACCTGCAGAGCCACCCCATCCATCTGGGAGCGGGGATGGGGAGGTGCCGCTTTCAAGGGAAAATGAGGGACGTTAGGGAAAGATGATGCAATATTTCATCACTGATGGATGATGTGTGTTGGAAGCGGTGCCATTATTGCTCGTTGAAATGCTGCCAGGAGGAAAATTCAGCCTCACCTTGGGGAAACTTTTCTGGGTGAAAATAACCCGGGCTGGGATGAAAAGCAGGACCGTGTCCAGTCCCATGGCTGAAAGCATGGTCTGGAGGTGAAGGAAATCATGGAATTGCCTGGAATAAATGTATTTCCCACAACAACAGCTGCTCTGGGAGCAGTTGCAACCTTTGGGGTGTTTTTTGCCCAGCCAAGCATGGATTACACTGGGACACTCAGTGCTGCATTCCCATCAGGAATGTGGGTGAGGGCAGGTGTTTGGGAATACCTGGGGTCCAGGAAAGCTGTGGAGGTGTCAGGTGGTCCAGGAGCCCCCAAATCCCAGCTTGCTCCCATGAAAGCTGCAAGGAGCCTGCCAGTCTTCCAGTTCCTAAAAAGGCTCCAGGAGAGCTGGGACAAGGGCTGGAGGGACAGGACACAGGGAATGGCTTCCCAGTGCCAGAGGGCAGGGCTGGCTGGGAGATTGGGCAGGAATTGTTCCCTGGCAGGGTGGGCAGGCCCTGGCACAGGGTGCCCAGAGCAGCTGTGGCTGCCCCTGGATCCCTGGCAGTGCCCAAGGCCAGGCTGGAATAACCTGGGATGGTGGAAGATGTCACTGCCCACAGCAGGGCAGGGACTGGGTGGGCTTTAAGGTCCCTCCCAAGCCAAGCCAAACCATTCCGTGATCCCCTGACTCTTCCTGCCCCTGGATAAAACAAACCATTCCTGCCCCGAGCTCCTCTCCTACCCTAGAACGACCTGCTGGGGCAGACTTTTGGATTTGCTGTGTCCTCCACACCACAAACCACAGCACACGGAGAACACCTCACTCCTCAGGGCAGCAAACCCAACCCAACCCAACCCAACCCAACCCAACCCAACCCAACAGCAGTTAGCTTGACCGGAGGAAAAAACAACCAGAGCAAAAAACGACTGGAAAAAAAAAACCCACGAATTTTTTGGACAGGGAAAACAAAATTTTTGGACGGAAAGGAAACCTGGATGGCGACCTGGTGATGATGGCGAGGTGGGGAGGGCTCATGCAGGCCCCCATGAAGAGCACCACGTTGGGAAAAAAAAGAAACCCATGAATTTTTTGGACAGGGAAAACAGACTTTTTTGGACGGAAAGGAAACGATGCTGACCTGGTGATGATGGCGAGGTGGGGAAGGCTCATGCAGGCCCCCATGAAAAGCACCACGTTGGGAAAAAAAACACCCCATGAATTTTTTGGACAGGGGAAAACAGACTTTTGGACAGAAAGGAAACGATGCTGACCTGGTGATGATGGCGAGGTGGGGAAGGCTCATGCAGGCCCCCATGAAGAGCACCACGTTGGGAAAAAAACCACCCCATGAATTTTTTGGACAGGGAAAACAAAATTTTTGGACGGAAAGGAAACCTGGATGCTGACCTGGTGATGATGGCGAGGTGGGGAGGGCTCATGCAGGCCCCCATGAAGAGCACCACGTTGGGAAAATTTTTTTGCCCAATTTTTTGGACAGGGGAAAAGAGACTTTTGGACAGAAAGGAAACCTGGATGCTGACCTGGTGATGATGGCGAGGTGGGGAGGGCTCATGCAGGCCCCCATGAAGAGCACCACGTTGGGAAAATTTTTTTGCCCAATTTTTTGGACAGGGGAAAAGAGACTTTTGGACAGAAAGGAAACCTGGATGCTGACCTGGTGATGATGGCGAGGTGGGGAGGGCTCATGCAGACCCCCATGAAGAGCACCACGTTGGGAAAAAAAACCACCCCATGAATTTTTTGGACAGGACAAAACAAAATTTTTGGATGGAAAGGAAACCTGGGTGCCAACCTGGTGATGATGGCGAGGTGGGGAGGGCTCATGCAGGCCCCCATGAAGAGCACCACATTGGGAAAAAAAACACCCCACGAATTTTTTTGGACGGAAAGGAAAGGATGCTGACCTGGTGATGATGGCGAGGTGGGGAGGGCTCATGCAGGCCCCCATGAAGAGCACCACGTTCTCGTGCCGGGTCTGCCGGTAGGCCATCACCTCCCTCTTGAAGGCCTTGAGCTGGTCCTCGTTGTCGCGCTCGATGTCGATCAGGCGGATGGCCACCTCGCCGTGCCAGCGCCCGTGGAACACCTGCCCAAAGCGGCCCTTGCCGATCAGCTCCCCGATCTCCAGCTGCTCGAAGGGGATGTCCCACTCCTGCAGGAAGATGCTGGTCTGGCTGGCCTTGCGCGGGAAGTTGCGGGCGGAGAGCAGCGAGAGGTTCATCTCCTCGAAGTCGTCCTCGGATTCCTGCACCTCCTCGGCGCCTTCCTCGTTCTGGGAGGGGGCATCAGGAGCAATGAGGTTGTGGGAAAAGATTCCCCCCTACACTGATCCACTGGGGATTTTTGAACCCCCTGAAGATGCCCCACTGATCCGATCTGAGTGGTCCCCTGCTCGCTCAGAACCCCACAGGTGCCTCCCAAAGCCAGATAAAAAAAGTTGGCAGGATCCCAGATTTTCATGGAATCGTGGAATCTTTCAGGTTGGAAAAGCTCTCTGAGATCGACTCCAACCCTGCCCCAGCGTGGCCAAGGCCACCACTGCCCCGTGTCCCCAAGTGCCACACCCACAGGGCTATAACCCCCTCCAGAGCTGGGGGCTCCACCGCTTCCCTGTGGAGCCATTCATTTACCCTGGGCGGTTAAATTTAAGATTGTGACCCAGCAGAGATTTAATTAATTTGTCTTAAAACAGTTTCACCCTCCCCTGGCTGAGCTGTGCTCTGTTAGTTCCCATCATTCCCAGAGCCCCTTGATGGTCCATTTAAACTTCCTCCAGGCTTCACAGCACCCTTTAAAAGCTCCATCCTCGCCTTCCCTCTCCCCTCCTTTCCTTCCACTGAATTTTTAAAGCATCCTAAAAAAACACCTCATTGAATTCCAAACTGGGAGCCCAGGAGGGTCCCTCTCCACAGGGCGGGGACACGGATGCCTGGACTTTAATTCAATTACCAACAATTCCACTGCACAGATGGGGAATGTCTCCATTTCCCAGGAAATGTGCCCCAAGGTATCCCTAAAACCAAGGCCCATTAAGCACAGGAGCTGTCTCACCTCCGAGGTGGGCTCCACTTCAATTTGAAGCAATGGGTTTCCTTCCAGGCTGTTGAAAGAATTATGGAGTTAACACCACGGAAAAACACCGGGATCTGGGGAGCAGTCCCTCTTCCTGCCCCTGGGACAGGGGATCAGGGAGGAGAAGGTGTCACTAACCCAGGGAAAGGGATGGATTTACCCCCCCACCATGGGCTCTGACCACACTCGGGGCATTTTCAGGGATTTCCAAGGTTTCTTTGCAACCAGCACCAGCCAAAGCAGGAGTGCAGAAGGAAAGAAAGGGAGTTTTTGGATCATTCTGGAGAAGTGGAGGGTTCCAGGATCCTCTCCCTGCAGTAAAGCCCCCCAGTCTGACTGGTTTCCCAGTTTTTCTCCTTCCCTGTTCGCTCAGCACCTCCCACCCCCAGGTCCATGGCCAGGGTCTGGCTGCTCCTGACAATGAACAGGGAATTAGGGAAATTCCAAATGAGGGATCAGCTGGAAAAGCTCAGGTGGTTTCAAACGTCACGGAAATATAAATCATATAAATCATAATAAAACATTATTATTATTAATCACATAAATAACAGAATCCCTTCCCAGCGGAATTCTGCTCCCCAGGCCACTCGGACATGGTGATCCTGCAAGTCCCATCCATTCCATGGCCACTAAAGGCTGTAAATCCCAGGATCCTGGACAAAAGGAGTCAATGCTGGAGTTCTGAGCAGCTTGGGAAGCCCAGGTGGCTGCAGAACATCTCCCTGGATGGGTGGTTCGCAGGAGCAGCCGGCTCCTCATCGCTATCCCAGGCACGGATTCCTGTCTCCCGAGGATCCGGAGATGTTTAACCCAGCTAAGCCCAGGATGGCTCCCACAGGATGTTTTCAGTGGGGGGAAGCAGAGGGAATCACAGATTTTGGATATTGAAAGCTGATCCCCCCCAAAAAAAATCCTACGTCTTGACACCTTCCTTTAGGCAAGGGGAGAAACAAAAAGGCTTTGACTTCACCCCTTTCCCATGAATTCCCAAGGGACAGCAGTTCCATCCTTTGCTTCCCCTGGATCCCCAGTGGAATTTGGAGAGTTTGGATGAGGCAACCACAAACTGGGGTCAGACCTGATCCCTCAAACCCCTGGCTTGTGAAACCCTTCAAAAACAGCCTTTGGAGGAAGGATCAGGAAGGACACAGGGGTGGAATGTCGCTGCTGGAGCAGCACAGGCACCGGGACATCAAGGAATGGCTGGGCCTGCTGGGGAGGGATGGTTCTAACACTGACTGGATGCTGCTTTTCCCAACTTTCAGCCCAAAGTTTATCGGGCTTGGAAACACTGGAAGTGGTAAAGGTACCCTGGTTACCTGCTTTTTAATTGAATTATAATTTAATTAATCCCTTGGGCTTTTTGGACTGAAATCCTTTTTTTTTTTTTTTTTTTTTTTCCTGGCAGTGAAGAGCTGTGGGTTATAAAGGAACCCCCTGCCCCCCTTCTCAACCTTCCAGAGCTCCGGGGTCTCACCAGGACCACCTGAGCTCCCAGGGGCAGGGCAGCACCTGTGGGTGCCTGGAGGATTTGGGGTGCAGAGGGAAGGGGATGGGCAGGGGGAGTCACTCACATGGGGTTGGAGGTGACAGGGTGCAGGACGACCTGCGGGGCTCGGGTCGGCGTCTCAGGCACCACATCTGGGAAGGAGAGAGAGGGGTCAGAGACCTCCAAGGGAATTAAACCCTGTCACCCTGCTCTTCTTCCTTTTTCTGAAGTTTTTCTAAAGTTTTTCTGAAGTTCTTTCAGCCTCCTGTGTTTGCATTTTTGCAATGGAGTTCCTCACGCACATTTCATGTAAATAATGATTGTTCTGCATTCCTTTCTGGAGGAGGAGAGAACTGATGGACTGTTGGTTTGACCAGTGTGGTTGGAGAGGACAATTTCCATCCTCCAATCCATGGTCACTGCTGGAATTCTATAAATTTCGAGGTCTGTAAATAAACTGCTCCTTTTCTGCCTTGGACATCTCAGTGTGTCAGTGTCATTAATTTGTGTTTAATTGCCACACACAGAGCCCGACCTCAGAAGGCTGAAAACGACTCCTCTGGTTTTGGGATGTGTCTGCCTTTTATCCTGTTCTACACAGAGCAATTCCATTGGTGAAACAAAGACAAAACCTCCTTGCTGCCCTGGGTTTTCTCCGTTTTCCTCTGTTTTTTTTAAAGTTTTTCTTAAGTTCTGTTACAGCCTTCTGTATTTACCTTTTGCAATTGAGTTTCTCACGGATTTTCACATAAACAACCCATTGTTGTTGTAACTGTCCTTTCATGTTTACATTCTTCTCATAAGGAGGAGAGAATTGATGGGCTGTTGGGTTGCCCAGTGTGGTTGGAGAGGACAATTTCCACCCTCCAATCCACGGTCACTGTTGGAATTCTATAAATGTCCAGGTCTGTAAATAAACTGCCCCTTTTTTTGGACATCTCAGTGTGTGAGTGTCGTTTCTTTTGTGTCAAATTGCAACAAAACCGCACCCTCCACCTCCAGGTCCAGTCCAGTGACACCCTGGGGGTCACTTAGGGCCACCCAACCCTGCAGCATCAACAGGCTTTGAGGAGAAATCCCACCCCAGCACAAACCCCAGGGTTTGGAGCCATGCACCCGTCCCCACCAGGGGAGAAATCCCAGCGTCCCAGGAAAAACTTCCAGAGACCCTCACCTGGGAAAATGAATTGCTGCTTGTACTTGTAGTAGTGGGAGGCTGGAAAAGAGGAAAAAAAGGTTCAGCATCGACCTGTGGAGCTGGAAAAGCCCCAACCTGTGCCCAGTTCCTCACCAGGAAGCCTCAGCCCCAGTTATGTGAATCCCTCCTGTGAGATCCAACCTCTCCCACATCCCCCCATACAGAATATTCCATATTCCAAATTGGCACACAGGATGCCCAGGTCAAAAAATGAAGACCTTTGCTGGGTTATAATTTGATTTTTTTCTCCCCACATCTACTCTTCTGCACCATCTGGAGAGGGCTGATGCCGTCCCTGAAGTCACTGGTGGGGTCTGCACACCGGTTTGCCAGCAGGGTTTGGGTGCTGGCCCTCAAGCGGAATTTGGGAACCTCTGGGCACCATGGAGATGCCAAGTGATGGGTTTGGAGCTGCTGCCCATTTGGGGCACATTCCACCCTCTTTCCCTTTGCTTTGGAGTTGTGTCCCTCCTGGAAGGAGCCCCAGGAGCCACTGTCCAAAGGCAGAGCTTGGAGAGGCTCTGGGTGCTGGGAGCATCCGCTGGCTCCCACCTCCAACCCAAGGACTGATCCAATTCCATGGGCAGGCAGGTCATGGCTGTGAAGAACTCAGAGCTGCTGAGGCCACCAGAGGTTGGCACTGGCTCAGAAGTCACCTTCTTATCTCCAAGACCCCAAGGGCCATCCCTCAGCTTCCCCTCTCCAGTTTGGAGACCCCAGGGTCTGACCCCAGCCCTGCAGCAGGACCTGAGCCAACATCAAAGGAGCCTGGAAGGTAGTTCTGGCAGGAGAAGGTCACCGTGTCACAGTTTCCAAGCTCAAATCCTAATCCCTGAGATGACTACCTTGATGGGATAAACCACAGAAAACTTCTTGGCTGGGAAGATGAAAGCAGGGTAAGTCCTGCCTGGGATCCCACTCTGCTCCTCACGGGAATGAAGCAGGGAGCAAACAACCCCCAGAGCTGCCAGGGTCTGATCCTGCCCTTCCCCATCCCTGCCAGCCAGGAATGTCTTCCAGATCCCCAAAAGGGGGGTGAGATCTGTGGTTTCTGCTTTAAACCACGAGAAATAACGTCCCAGAAAACCCCACAGGGAGGTGTCTGCCCCAGAAGTGACCCCTGATGGGGTCAGCAAAGGCTGGATGCCCCAGGACCAGGCAGGGCTGGATGCCCCAGGACCAGGCAGGGCTGGATCCCGCAGAACCAGGCAGGGCTGGATGCCCCAGAACCAGGCAGGGCTGGTTTCCTCAGAACCAGGCAGGGCTGGATGCCCCAGAACCAGGCAGGGCTGGATGCCCCAGAACCAGGCAGGGCCCAGCAGGAGGATTGGGATGCTGAGACACTGGGATGCTTCAGCTCTGGAAGAACTCCTGGCACTGGGTCACACCAGCATGGATCCCGTGCTGTGTCCTCCTGGACCTCAGAGGCTCCAGGGTGGTGCCTGGTGAAATCCTGACCCTGTGGATGGGTCACACCACTCCTGGCAGGGCTCAGGGCTCCCTCCCAGCTCCTCTGCTCTCTCCCTCGTGCCATCCCAGGATCCTGCCTGAATGCCAGGCGCTCCCAAGGGCTGCCACATCTCCAGGCACACGAGGACACCACAGGTGGTGGATTGCTGGGGGGTTTTCCCAGCTTTTGGAAGTGTTTGTTGTTGTGGTGATGGATTCTGCCAGGCAACCTCCTCCTCCTCCTCCTCTCTGGCTGAAGGCTTGTCAGGATGGAAGCACCACAGTGGAGCACGAAGATTCTGCCTGGTTCCTCTGGAGAAGCTGTCCTGATCTTCCCTCCGACCCCACCAGTTCATTAATCCGGGGATTTTGGGGGTGCAGGAGAGACCCCAACCTTCCAGCTGCTCCAGCACAGAGGTCACGGATCGAGCAGGGCCACCAGGACAGCCAGGAGTGCTTCAGCACCCCAGAGATCTCCTCTCCCCTCACCAGCTGTTTTCCTCTCCCCTCACCAGCTATTTTTTTGGGAGCAGATGGACACACTTCCAGGAGTGATGCTGAGCCATTCCCTGCTAGAGGGGACCTTTCCTGGAGCAGCAGGACATCCCAAAGGAAAGCAGGCACACTGGGACAGGCTTTGATGCACCCTCAGCCCAGGAGTGTCACCCTGCTCTTCTCTGTTTTTCTGAAGTTCTGCTAAAGCCCCTTCTGATGTTTGCATTTTCATCATGGAGTTTCTCACACACTTTTCACACAAACAATGATTGCTTTGCATTCCTTTCTGGAGGAGGAGAGAATTGATGGGCTGTTGGGTTGATCAGTGTGGTTGGAGAGGACAATTTCCATCCTCCAATCCGTGGTCACTGCTGGAATTCTACAAATGTCAAGCTCTGTAAATAAACTGCCCCTTTTGTGCCTTGGATATTTCAATGTGTGAGTGTCATTCTTTTCATGGAGACCCTGGGGTCTTCTCCTTCATCATCTCCACCTTCTGCTGTGACAGTGGCACAAAGCAGCTTTGAGGAGATTGGCTCAGAGTGGAAATGACCCCTGTTCAGTACAGACTGTAGATATTGGTGTGTAATTGTAAATAACAGATCTGTAATAATTGGTGTGAGAGGTGATGAGCCTCCATCAGAGGAGGAGTCTTCACCTGATGCCCGAGCTGCAGAGACCTTGGCCGGGCTCAGAGCGAAAGGAAAGAGAAAAAACAATAAACAGAGCAAGCAACCTTGAAAACCAAGAACCTGAAGGTTCCGTTTTGTTCCTGCATCTGACTCGGGGCCTTTCAGAGGGCAGAAGACACTCAACCACCCAAACCTCAGCAAACCAGGCAACCCAAGATGCTGGGCACCCTCAGAGTGCACCCGACCCTCCCGGAGCTCAAAACACCTGGCTGGATGAGAATTTCCACCGTGGAACTGCTCCAGATGCCAAGGACACCCCCCCAGGACACAAAGCCCCGCCGTACCTGGCAGGTTGAACTGCTTCTGCTGGCGCGGGCACTGCGGGGAGGGGTGCAGGGGGGACGGGGGGGTGGCGCTGGGCGGCAGCGGCGGGGCCGGCGAGGACGGCGTGGACGAGGTGGTGGACGAGGGGTTGCTGCTGGAATCCGGCTGGTAGGGCACCGGGATGTGGTCCTGAGGGGACACGGGCAAGGAGGGAAAAGAGAGAGGAGGAGGTGAGAGCAGCACCGGTGTGTAGTCACGGTTCGTGCCTGCATATCACTGTGGTGGACGCACAGGAACGAGGCAGGGAGTGCATCAATGAGGCTGCGTGGAGCTCTTGCAAGCAAGAGACCCCTCCTTTATTTTCCTGACTCTTTTTCTACATTTACAGATGTGCCCACCCCAGAGGTGGGACCCTTGGGAACCACTGGTTGTTTTCCAGAGACCATCACTGAAGCTCCTCCTCTGGGAACAGATGTGGGAGCTTCGGTAGTTTACAGAACGTGACCTTGTGCATCAAGACCGTGCCTGGGAATAGAATTCCCCAAAACCAAAACATGCAGGCACGAGCATGGCAACACCTGCATGTTTTGATTTTAGGGAAATTCTTTCCCAGAGACAAAACTGGTAAGCAAGGGCGTGTTTTTGTAAATTATTCTGGTTTTTCTACGTTCTTTTCTTAAGGAGGGACTTTGCTTGATGGACCCTTTGGTGTGACCAATGGGTCCAAGGATCCCACTTCTTAGGTGGGATCATTGCAGGAAGGTGTAAAGATAGGTTTTGAGAATAAACTGGGAATTAAGAGCCATCAGCCTTCTGATCACGAGTCTGCGTCTTTCTTTCGTGTCCAACAGTGACACCAGTGGGTGCCACCCCGAGATGCAGAGGACCCCGGGTGACAAGTGGCAGCCAAGCCCACCCGTTCCTTCCAGGAGTCCTAGAAAACAGCCAGAGCTCCAGAGCTTTCCCCCCGAAGCTGTCTGTGTTCCCTGAGGGCGTTTCCCACCGTAAATTGGCTCCTTTCCCACCCTCACCCCCAGCTGAGGGTCCCACAGATCTGGCTCTGCACAGGCACGGCCACCAAGGAGGGAACTGTGGCCACCAAGGACAGAACTGGGCCCACCAAGGACAGAACTGGGGCCACCATGGACAGAACTGTGGCCACCAAGGACAGAACTGTGGCCACCATGGACAGAACTGGGGCCACCAAGGACAGAACTGGGGCCAACAGGGACAGAACTGGAGTCACCAAGGACAGAACTGTGGCCACCACGGACAGAACTGGGGCCACCAAGGGCAGAACTGGGCTCACCAAGGACAGAACTCGGACCACCAGGGGCAGAACTGGGGCCACCAAGGGCAGAACTGGGCTCACCAAGGACAGAACTCGGACCACCAGGGGCAGAACTGTGGCCACCACGGACAGAACTGGGGCCACCACGGACAGAACTGGGGCCACCAAGGGCAGAACTGGGCTCACCAAGGACAGAACTCGGACCACCAGGGGCAGAACTGGGGCCACCAAGGGCAGAACTGGGCTCACCAAGGACAGAACTCGGACCACCAGGGGCAGAACTGGGGCCACCAAGGGCAGAACTGGGGCCACCAGGGACAGAACTGGGGCCACGAAGGACAGAATTGGGGCCACCAGGGACAGAACTGGGACCACCAAGGACAGAACTGGGGCCACCACGGACAGAACTGTGGCCACCACGGACAGAACTGGGGCCACCACGGACAGAACTGGGGCCACCAAGGGCAGAACTGGGCTCACCAAGGACAGAACTCGGACCACCAGGGGCAGAACTGGGGCCACCAAGGACAGAACTGGGGCCACCAAGGGCAGAACTGGAGTCACCAAGGACAGAACTGTGGCCACCAGGGACAGAACTGGGCTCACCAAGGACAGAACTCGGACCACCAGGGGCAGAACTGGGACCACCAAGGACAGAATTGGAGTCACCAAGGACAGAACTGGGGCCACCATGGACAGAACTGGGGCCACCATCCTGGGGCTTGCACCTTGGGGACAATCTGGAAGGTCCTGCTGAGCTCCTTGGAGCCAAACCCCAGGGCTTTGCAGGGAGCAGGGGGATCTGGAAGGAGCAGCCAGTGCATCCCAAGACATTCCCCACCATTCCTCGGCTCTTCCCAGTCAAGGCCAGCGATTTTTGGGATGGGTGGGAAGGGAGCACCAGGCAGGAAAACCTGCTTGGATATCTTGGATCCCAAAGGAAAATCAAGGCCAGAATTTCCTCCCTGGATGCCCAACTTGGAGCCACTGAGCAGCGCTGAGCACTCCCATCCCCAGAGAATTTCCCTCCAAGGTTAAAAAAACCTGCATGAGCCTTCCCCGGCAGGTAAATTTGTCCTAATTAATTAATTCTTAAATGAGCTGGGCTTTCCAGGAAACCCCTGTTGATCATCATTCCATGCTCAGTAACCTCGGGTCAGGTAAATTCTTTTTTAAGCAACCAGTGAAGGTCACAGCAATAAGGGGGGTTGGAATTAGATGGGGGGGGGGGGTTTCATGGGAATTAGAGGAATTTAAGGTCTCTTCCAACCCAGGCCATTCCATGATTTCAGTCAGGGTACCTTTAGAGAAATGCTTTTAGAAACACCAAAGAAAGAAGGGGGGCCCTGCTGAAATAAGAACATTCACAGGGGGAATTTCCACCTGAATGGGAGCGCTCAGGACAAAAGCACCACCCCAAGGCAACAAAGGGAGAGCACCTTAGAATTTCCACACCTAAAGAAATTCCTAAAAAGATTTAGGTTTGAAGTCTCCCAGCAGCATCTTTGGCACCCAGACTTTTCCCAGAGCTGGAAGATACAGAGGGCTGGAGGAGCTGAGCCAGGCTTTGGGAATTCAGGGCTCTGTTGGTCCCCCTTTCTGAGCACTTCCAGCCTGCCAGCCCCTCACCCTGCCCTTCCTTCCCCCAAGGAATTTTCCACTGGAGGCCACCAGGCTCTGAATTCCATCAGAACCAAGCCTGTGACGGGTTTGTTGTATCAGGGCAGAGCAGGAGTGAGGCAGGTGTTCTGTCAGGTCTGGCTTGAGCAGCCTCGCCAGGGACCATCAAATCCCAGGCTTGTTTTATTTGCAGCAATAAATTTGTTATTTATTGAAGTCTCCGCTGGGAGCAGAGACCTCAAACCACCCCAAATCCAGCTTGGACCTGGAGACTGAGAGGCCACGGTGGAGCAGGACTGGGACAGCAGGATCCAGGCTGTTCTGGAAATGCTGGTCCCATTTGATTTTTAAAAGAAATAACTTTGTTGGATATATGTCTATGGTAGGGAAGGGAGCTGGGAAGGGGCTGGAGCCCCAGGAGAGGCTGAGGGAGCTGGGGAAGGGGCTCAGCCTGGAGCAAAGGAGGCTCAGGGGGGCCCTGGTGGCTCTGCACAGCTCCTGCCAGGAGGGGACAGCCGGGGGGGTCGGGCTCTGCTCCCAGGGCACAGGGACAGGAGGAGAGGGAACAGCCCCAGGCTGGGCCAGGGGAGGCTCAGGGGGGATTTTGGGAACATTTCTGCATGGGAAGGGTGGTCAGGGTGGCACAGCTGCCCAGAGCAGTGCTGGGGTCCCCACCCCTGCAGGGATGTGGCACTTGGGGACACAGGGCAGTGGCAGCTTTGGCACTGCTGGGGGGAACAATCAAACTCAATTTTCTTCAAAGATCCTTCCCAGCCCGAAGGATTCCATGACTCCCTGCAGAGCTGGGGGTATTTGGGTGCTGGGGGAGGTGGGGTCCTGTCCCTGTTGAGGGGGTGTGGGCACGGGGGGCTGGGGGCTGACCTTGTTGAGTTTGTTGGTTTTGGGGAGCGTTTGGCTGACGTGCAGGTCCGAGTACCGCGGGGGTTTCCTCAGGGGGTTGTTGATGTCGCAGGGCACCGATTCTGTCCGGACTAACCTCGCTGGATTGAGAAGGGAAGAGAGGGGAAAGGGGGGTGGAGAGGAAGGGAAGAGAGAGGGGAGGACATCAAAGCTCAGCAGGGGCGCTCGGCGCCGCCCCGCTCTTGCAAACCGCTCTCCAAAGCGAGTCCCGCCGCACTTCCAGCCTGGGATGGCAGCTGCAGTTCGGGATCCTTCTGCACCCCGGCCACAGCCAATCCCCCCAGGGTGTGAGGCAGCGATTTGGGGGGGTCCTGAGGTTGCCACGGCCCCTCCGTCAGCCGGGGCTCAGCCAACACAATCCTGTTCCTTGCCGGAGCTTTTTGGGGTGAAGGGAAGGAGCCGGCTCTGAACGCTCTGAGCAGGGAGATTTTTTGAGGGGGGAGGAAAAGCCAGCCCTGAAGTTTAGGGGCTCTCAGGAATGCTTGACTCCAAGATTTAAGAGCTCGGTTTGGGTTTTTTTTTGGGGGGGGGCGTGGGGAGGTACTTCAGTGATGCTGAGGCCGCCCCAAAGCCATGCTGCTCCTAAAACACACAGCGGGCAGCTCCGAAATCCCAATTCCTGCTCATCCCGGGAGCCCGACTGCCCCGGGACGCTGCCTTCCCCGCCTCCCGGGCAGGGTTTGCAGCAGCTCCGAGCCTGGAGAGGGGGGTCTTCAACAGCTTCCACCCAAATTTGCTGCAAGCGAGGGCGTGGGGCTGGGCTGGAGGCTGCAGAACTGCCCCCTCTGAGATGCCACGATCCTTTCCCCCGGGATTAAAACCAAGGAGCGGGTTTGGGGCGGGGTGGGGTGGGGGGGGGGACGTTTAACACAAAGGAACGGCTTTAAGAGCTCAGAATTCAAGGCAAGAGCGATTGGAAGCGTTTCCCTCAGGCAGTCGCGGTCCTCTGGCCAGCAAGGGAGCCAAAATCTGGAAGGAAAGAGGTGGGAAGCGCCGCCCCGCCGTCCTGCTGCAAGGTTCTGCCTGTCTCTCTGCGGATTTTAGGCCGGGCTCTCCCGCAGGAGGAGGAGCGGGATAAGGCAGCTCCAAAAAAAATTTAAGAAAAAAAAAAAAAAAATAAAAAGCACCACGAGCATCCGCAGGGCCACGGCCGCGTCCCCGGCGCGGGGACCCCGCATGCACCGGGAGGTTCGGGGTCCCACATCCGCCCTGAGCTCTCGACAGAAGCAAAAAGGCCAAAACCTGGTTGGACTTACCCCGTGCGGTGGGGAATCTGAAAAGAAAAGGAGGCAGGGGGAGGGTGGGTGGAAGTGGTTTGCAATGCAAATCTGCCTCGCCCCGACCGGCTCGTCTCCCTACAAGCGGAAAAAACGGTGGGTAACATCTCCCCGGAGCGCCCAAGCGGTTCGGGAGCCTCCGTCCCGCCGGGGAACCCGCCTGGGTCCGGCTCCCGAATCGCCCGGGGGGGGGAAGCTTTTGAGAGTTTTACCCGCTGGCAACATCCCCGGAGCGCGGAGCGGGGAGGAGAGAGGGCCTTACCTCCGCGGTGGATGATCAGCAGGTGACACGGAGGCGCCTCTTTGGTGCATTTGTTGTGGCACTTGAGCCTGGCAGGGCACAGGGAGAGAGCAGTGAGAAGGGAACACGGAGGGAGGGATGGATGGAGGGATGGATGGATATTGCTGTGGATGGATGGATGGATGGATGGATGGATGGATGGATGGATGGCAGGATGGATGGATGGAGGGATGGATGGATGGATGGAGGGATGGATGGATGGAGGGATGGATATTCCTGTGGATGGATGGATGGATGGATATTCCTGTGGATGGATGGATGGATGGATGGATGGATGGATGGATGGATGGATATTCCTGTGGATGGATGGATGGATGGATATTCCTGTGGATGGATGGATGGATGGATGGATGGATGGATGGATGGATGGATGGAGGAATAGAGGGATGTTCCTGTGGATGGATGGATGGAGGGATGGACAGGCTTTATGGAGGGATGGACAGTCTTTATGGAGTGATGGACAGGCTTTATGGAGTGACAGGATCAGGGGGAAACACCTTCCCACTGCCACAGGGCAGGGTTAGATGGGATTTGGGGAAGGAATTGTTCCCCATGGGGGAGGTTGATGCCGTAGCCCCTGGATCCCTGGCAGTGTCCAAGGCCAGGTTGGACATTGGGGCTTGGAACAACCTGGGACAGTGGGATGGGCTTTGAGGTCCCTTCCCATCCAGGCCATTCTGGGATTCTAAGCTCAGGGCTCTCCCTCCCTTTTTTTTCCTTGGATGCAAGGCTTTGGTTGCTCACTCCGGGTTAGTGGACCCTCCAGGCTCCCTGCTGCCCACAATTCCCAGGCAGCAGGCGCAGGGATAAGGAACAGTGAGGGATGCAGACCCTGGAAAATCAGGAAGGGCTGGCTGGCAGGACACAGCACAGCCTGGGAAAACACGTCCATCCCAAGGGAGCAGCAGAGAAATTCCCAAACCTGGGGGCTCTGCCCAGCTCCCCCTTTCTCTGCCAGCTGGGACGGGGACCAGGCTTGAGGACGCCCCAAATTGTCACTTCTGCCAGAGCTGGCTGCAGTAAAAGGAGCAGAGCCCTGCACTGGGGGGGAAGGGTTCACTGGGAGGAGGGACAGGATGAGCTTTAGGGCCCCTTCCAGCCCAAACCATCCCATGAAATCCCAGCTCCCACCATCCTGCTGCTGGGTGCTGAATTAAATGCAGGAGCAGCAGAGGGGGAGGAGGTGGCCACCCTGGTCCCCCGATGTGTCCCTGTCGTTGTGCTCTCCCTCTCCTGGCTTTATTAAGAACATTTGACCAAAATAAAGAGAGGATTTACAGCCTCTGGATGTTCTGCGGAGTTTTTTTCCGGGTTTGTGGGAGTCTGGAGGGCTTCACCCCCGGGTCATGCATACAGGCATGGGCAGACTCCCAAATCCTTCCCATTCCTCCTTAATTAAGGCTGGAAACGCAGCATCCCCAGCTCACGCTCTGCCAGGCCGGCAGAAAGCCGTGGGGGAAAAGGGGAAAAGGAGGAAAGGATTTATCAAAACAAGGGGAAATGATGGGAGGGAAAAAAAATAAAAAAATAACGGCAGCTTCAAGTCAATGAGCTGGGTAATGAAAATTCAGGAGCTGCCCGTGTTAGCTTTTATTACAAAGCTGTTCCTAGAGGGAAAGGCAGGAATTAATTCGGCGTTTGAGGCTTTGGGGGCTTTGGGGTCCGGTTGTTTGTTTTACCTGTTGGTTCCCCTCTGCTTTCTGGGGAAAGCAGCGCCGGGGCAAGGCTGGAAAAAAACTAAATGCCTTGTGCTCACTCCCGACTTGTGACTGCCAGGAAATGGATTTGTTCTTTTCTGTAGGATTACGGGGAGCGGGATTTGCACAGGCAGAGCCACAGCATCCCTGATCCTGGTCGGGGAGCAGGCACAACATCCCTGCTCCGGCAAGGAAAAGCCTCCAGTTCCTTGGGCATGGATGCAGCGGGAATCACCCCTGTAAAATCCCTGCCTTTGAGAACATCCCTTCCAGAAAAGCCCCGCCAGCTGTGGAGGAACCCAGCGCTTCTCGGCAGGTTTAAATCCCAATTTACCAACTCATCAGCTCTTAATCAGCGGCAGCAGCGATGGTTATCGCTCCGTTAGCCGCAGACAATCGCACATTCCCAGCTCCCGGCCCTGCGAAAGGCGAGCCTGGCTCCAGCAGCAGCTTCCCCGAGGCTGCACGGGGGTGTCCAAGGATGGATTGGGAGCAGCCGAAGCCGCCTCTGCCTGGCTGTTTTGCCGGTCCTGTCCCGGTTTATCCCCTCTCCTCTGCACCGCGGGTTAATTGATTTGGGGTGAGTTGGCTCCTCGGGGCCAGGGCCCTGCCAAAGGGGCAGAGATGCCCAGAACTGGGCAGAAACAGAGGCTGCAGCCCAAAACTGCGGGCAAACCCCACCTGATGGCCAAAGCTGTGCTCCAGCACAGCCATTCCCCAGCCCGTGCCCTGCAGGGAATGAATGCCGCAGGGAATCTCCACAACGCGGGGCTCTAAAGCCAGGCTTGGGGCAGGCGGGTGGATGTCAGGATCTGACTCAGAGCTCTGCAGCGAGCAGAGCCGGGCTCTGGCAGGCACATCCTCCCGCAGGAGCCTGATCCCAGCCCAGACACGGCCCTGCTTTGGGGTGTTTTTCACCCAATTGCACATCCCTTCCTGTGAGGATGAGCTGGCCGGGGCCTGGCTGATCTGGCCCAGCAAAGCCCCGCCTATCCCCTGACAGCCTGAAGGGGTGACACGGACAGCCCCGGCACGGCGCCGTACTTGCAGTTTTTGCACTTTAAGCCGAACAACATTCCCTTCCCGCAGACGGTGCAGGTCTGAGACATCCAGTACTTGGTGGAAAACCTGGGGAGAGAAACACGGAGAGAGTGGCTTGAGGGAGAGCCGAAACCTCAGTTATCTCCTGAGCCCTGCTTTATCTTCTCCCTGCTGCCCTCAGACCCCGCTGCAGGCGTTGAGGAATGTTTCTGAGGATGCCAAAACACAACCCCCAGCTTCCCTCTGGTTCTGGAAGCTTCTCCCAAAGGGAATCCAACCCAAACTCGCTGTGATCCCCCAGCTTTGCCCACCCCAAAACCCCTCCCTGCCCTGGGGACCGGCATCTCCAGCCCCTTGGGAAGCAGCTTCCCATCAAACAGCAGCACTCTCTCCCCCCCAGTGCTTTTCCTCTCCCCAGTGCTTTTCCCCCTCCCCAGCGAGATATGGAAGGGTTAGAAGCCAGAGATGGGGAATTTGCTGAAGGCTGGCAAGGTCACAGATAACACCCAAGCTTTTATTGATAACGACTCCAGCCTTATCTAAAGCAGATCTGAACTGAGATGGAATTGAAATGGGCCCGGAGGACAGCACAGCCCAGCGTGGGGAAGAGGGGGAACGTCCCCAATCTCCGTGTGCTGGAGCAGGGATGGGGGGAGATGCCCACCCTTCCTTCCCCAGGCTGGCAGGGTGGGCCTACCTGTGTTTTATGGAGTTTCCTACCTGTGTTTTATGGAGTTTCCTACCTGTGTTTTATGGAGTTTCCTACCTGTGTTTTATGGAGTTTCCTACCTGTGTTTTATGGAGTTTCCTACCTGTGTTTTATGGAGTTTCCTAAATCCCGACGAGGGATCTGCGGGGACCAGCGAGGCACTGACAGCGTATCTGCAGGGAGAGACCCAGAAAGCAGCACTGGCAACAACGTCCAGAGCTGGGCTTCAAGCTTTTTTGGCAAGGGGAGCAAAGGATGAGCACCAAAAAAAAAAAAAAAAAAAAAAGGGATTTTTCCTGCTGTTGTCCCCCTGAGCTCGCTGTCTGGAGAGCAGGAGATCTCTGGGGTCTGTGGGAATTGAAGTGTCCCAGATCCCACCAACCCAGTTTGGATCAGGGAGGGGAGAGGAGAGGGTGCACCAGGTTCCCACCATGAAACTTCAGGAGTCGCATCACGGCCTCCAAACCAGGAAGGGGAAATAAAGCTGGAACAGCCTCAGCGTGCAGTTTGTAATGAGACATCACGGCTTGAGGTGGCAGCTGAGGCAGAGCTGAGTGCCAGCCACTCCAAAGGTGATGCCACTCACATTCCGAGGGAAGAGCAGAGGTAAAAGCAGTCCCGGGGGTCTCCTTCCAAGGGAGAAAGTGGGGTGAGGGATTAGGAAAAAGAGGGGAGTTCCCTGGCACTGCTGGAGCAGGAGGGCAACCAGGAGCGTGGCCATGCTTGGATTCCACATCCTCCTTCAGCCTCAGCAGGGCTGCAAAAGCTGCTCCTCTTCCTCCTGCTCCTCCTGCTGGCCACGGGAGAGGCGCTGGCCCGCAGGATGCTCAGCCCTGGAGCGGCTCCAGGCCGGGATCCGAGGGCTGGGTTTTCACTCGGGGCTTTGTGAGGTTTCCCGGGCAGCAGCGGCGGTTCCCGGCTGTTTGCTCGGAGTGCCGGCAAATCCCTGGCTAAACAGGCGCTGGATATTATCCCTGGGAGCGGGGAGAGCCGCTGTTTGTTCAATATCCCATTTTAATATAGCGGCAGGCACGGGGCTCTGATTGCACTCGCCGGCTGAAGGTTACATTTACATCCCGCTGCCGGGGCGGGGAGCACCCCGGGCTGATCCTGCTCCAGCCCCTCCCAGCAGCACCAGCTCCGGGCTCTTCTCTTCTGCTGCTCACTGCACGGGCAGAGGCAGCAATTGAGATGTCAGGATCACGGAGTCATTGGATGGTTTGGGATGGAGAGGATGTCAAAGTCATCTCATTCCCATGGGCAGGGACACCTCCCACTGTCCCAGGCTGCTCCCAGCCCCAGTGTCCAGCCTGGCCTTGGGCACTGCCAGGGATCCAGGGGCAGCCACAGCTGCTCTGGGCACCCTGTGCCAGCCCCGGTGACAGAGTTCCAGTGTCTCAGCCTGTGGCAGTCCCAAGGACACTGTCCCAGTGTCTCCCCACCACCCCCAGTTTTATTCCCACGCGGTCCCAGCTGGGAGCCAAGCACCCCAGGGAGATGCTCTGCACCAAAGCCCCTTCCTGAGACACCCCAGGCCCTGCTGGTGCTGCTTTTAGGCCAAAATAGGATGGGAGAGATCCCAGAGCAGCTGCTCCAGCAGCCTTCCCTCCCTGGGATGGAGTCATGAAATGGGCTGGATTTGGAGGAGCCCTCATCCAGTGCCACCCCCTGCCAGGGCAGGGACACCTCCCACTGTCCCAGGCTGCTCCCAGCCCCAGTGTCCAGCCTGGCCTTGGGCACTGCCAGGGATCCAGGGGCAGCCACAGCTGCTCTGGGAATTCCATTCCAGCCCCTCCCCACCCTGCCAGGGAACAATTCCTGCCCCAAGCTCCCATCCAGCCCTGCCCTCTGGCACTGGGAAGCCATTCCCTGTGTCCTGGCTTTATCCAGCCATGTAAAAAGTCACTCTCTCTAATGTTTATAAGCTCCCTTCAAAGCCAAAGAGGGGAGTTCCTGTCCCCAGCACCACGCTGCCGATATTTTTGATGTTTTCTCACCGGTCCTTGTGGCAGCTCACCCTGGGCTGCTGGGCCAACATCCCTCCACACCCAGCACCTCGCAGGGGTGGGAATTTGGTCCACAAATCCCTGCTGGAGCAGTGACCCCTCCAGGCACAGCCCGGTGCCTCCCCGAGCGTCATTCCCCCCTCGCTAAATGGCTTTACAGAGCTGAGCCGTCATCATCCCCCTGCAGAACCGGGCCAGAGCAGCTCCTCTCCCGGAATTGAATTACAACCTTCGCTTTATCAGCCACAATTTATTCCCACTAACTTTCGCCTGGCCTCAATTAAATCCTGCCAGCCCGGCGAGGGGGAGAGGGGATGGAGGCAGCGGCGGCTGCTGAGCCTTTTAATTACTTTCTAAATGTGCCCGCTGCAAAAAACGTACTGAAGTGTAGCGGGGATTTTGACCTCGTAACATAAATGAGCCCGACGTGACTCACAGCTAATTACCTTCATTAGCGGCAGCGAGCCACGTAGGATCGCGGCGTTTGACAATAGAGCCGCTGTTGGCAGGAGGGCAAAGCAGCGGAGCGGGGCAGGAGGGCAGGGAGAAGCTCCGGGGATCAGCCCCGAGGGCTTGGGGGGCTCTGGAGTTAATTGGGGGTTCTCCCCTTTACCCGGAGTCCCAGCTGTTGCTGGCAGTGTTAACTCGGGGGGATGCAGCAGCCTCCCCCCGGCACAGGAGGAATATTCTCACTGAACCCCCCCACCCTCCAGAATTGCCACAATTAGCGTTAATTACAAGGCGGAAAAAAAAACCCCACGAGCGCGTCGTGTCTCAGGGTGGGAGGGTCAGGCTGTGTCGTGGGGACCCCGCGGTGGAGAAGGGGCAGAGGGATCGGTTGATCCTGGCAAGATTGGAAGCGTGACAGCGGCTGCCCCTGCCCCGACCTCCCTCCTTCCCTTCCTCCCTCCATCCCTGCCTCTCTCCCTCTTCCCTCCCCGGGGCTGCTCGGGGTGTCCCCTGAGCTCCGCTGCCCCCGTGCCCGCCACTACTTTATTAACCTTTATCAACTTTTATCAACCTTTATCATCAACCTCCTGCCCGCCCCGAAAATACAAACTCCCCCGGCCGTAATTCCCCTCCGTAATTCCGCCCCCTGCCCCGGGGGGCTGACATTTAACTGGGCACGAGTGGAATTTCGCAGCCCCGCGGAGACTCCCCCCGCTCATCCACCTCATCCCTGCCCCACGAGGGGTTCCCAAAAACCAAACCCCTTTTCTTTCCCGGTGTGGCGGCTCTGCCCGGTGCCAGGGAATGCCACCCTCCTTCCCACCCGACGCCTCCCGGCAAAGGTCAGGGCTCCTGCTCCGCGCGGCACAGCTCATCCCAAAAAAATCAACAGCCGCGCTTGATGGGATCAGCTGTGCCGGGAGGAGAGCCGGCAAGGGGGGGGAACCAACCGGGCGAAGGGTGACAGCCACCTCCGGCGTGTCCCTGACAGGCGACACGGCAGAGGAGCGCTGCCACGCCGCTCCTCGGGGGTGACAGGCAGCTGTGACAGCTCCTGAGTGGCACCCGCGCGCCTCGGAGGTGACGGGGACGGCGGCGCTGCCGCGGCCGTGACGCCCTGGCTGCCCCCGCTGCCGTCCCGGTGAATTCCGGCTCTGTGTCCCATCTGGGATGCCCGGGCGTGTCCTGCATGGAGAAGAGCAGCCGGAGCTTCTCTATTTCGTTGTTTTTTGGGGGGTTCCACCCTCCTTGGGGTGGGCGGGGATGCCTTCAGAGAGCCCCAAACCCTCGCCAAGGACACCTGGAGTGGTGTGGCAGCAGTGGGATGGGGATGGTGCTTTGTCAATATTGCCCCTTCCTCATGTCCTGTGCCCTGCCTGGATGGCAGGGGACTGGTGGGAGCCAAACCTCTCCATCCATCACCGAGACAGCCTGATAAACAAAGCCTCCTGCTCCTACTCCAGCAAGCAGAACTTCACAGATGAATGGGATGGATGGAATCGATGGAAGTGGACCCGGTAAGAATCCCGGGATGAGTCACTGCAGAGCCAAGAAATGGCCAAGGAGACTTTGCACTTCTCCCAGGCATCCCAGGCTGTCGCCAAAATACTCCCAATTTGGGAGAGATTAAGGGGAGACACCAGTCTCTTCCCAGAAGAGTTCAACAGCAAAAGAGATCCAGGATCAGGGATGTCTCTACCAGCAGGCAAGAAGCCCAGTCCAGACACAAATCATAACATCCATGGAATGGTTTGGATGGGAAAAAATCTTGAAGATGATCTTGTGCCCAAGGCCAGGCTGCTCCCAGGCCCAGTGTCCAGCC
The DNA here is from genome assembly GCA_027886175.1 of Phylloscopus collybita. Lineage (NCBI taxonomy): Eukaryota > Metazoa > Chordata > Aves > Passeriformes > Phylloscopidae > Phylloscopus > Phylloscopus collybita. The sequence continues at coordinate 14,963,647 of JAJNNQ010000045.1, forward strand.
TGGCCTTGGGCACTGCCAGGGCTCCAGGGGCAGCCACAGCTGCTCTGGGCACCCTGTGCCAGCCCCGGTGACAGAGTTTCAGTGTCTCAGCCTGTGGCAGTCCCAAGGACACTGTCCCAGTGTCTCCCCACCACCCCCAGTTTTATTCCCACGTGGTCCCAGCTGGGAGCCAAGCACCCCAGGGAGATGCTCTGCACCAAAGCCCCTTCCTGAGACACCCCAGGCCCTGCTGGTGCTGCTTTTAGGCCAAAATAGAATGGGAGAGATCCCAGAGCAGCTGCTCCAGCAGCCTTCCCTCCCCAGGACAGAAATCCCTGCAGGATTCGAGCTGCAAAGGCAGCGACTGGCTCCCTGCATTAGTGCACGTGGCCAATGTTCCACATGGGATTCCAGCCGGTGGGAAGTGTCCCTGCTCCTGCAGGGGGTTGGGATGGGATGGTCTTCAAGGTCTCTCCCAACCCCGTGGATCACAGCCAGGTCCAGTGGGTGGAAGGATGATCCAGGATGGACCCAGCAGGATGAAACTGAGAGCAGAGCAGAGGGGATCACCCAGAGCAGGAGCTGTTCTCTCCAGGAAGGACAGAGTCCCTTTCTAATCCGGGCAGCTCCCCTTCCCAGCGACAATCCCATTTATCCAGCTCAAATGTCACGTTCAGCCGGCTTAAAGTCTCACCTCGGGATTTTCCCCACCAATTCCCAGCCTTGCGAGCTCAATTAGGCTTATCCGGGCTGGGGAGCCCTCTGGAGCCTCGCTGCCAGCTGTGGCCAGCTGTGGCTGCAGGGAGCGGCCAGATGTGGCTGCAGGGAGCGGCCAGATGTGGCTGCAGGGATGTGCCAGCTGTGCTGGGGAGTGCTCCTGCTGTGGCTGGTGCAGGGCAGGTTCAGGGAGGAGAGAACCACTGGTGGTCCCCAGGAGAGGAGGTTCCCTTTGGGAATGCCCTCCTGGAGGGGGCTGGGACAGCCCCTTGTGTCCCCCCCAGAAAGCCAGCACCAGGAATGGGATGGCCAAGGAGAGGAGGCAGTGGCTCCTTCCCCACGTCACCTCCAACACCACTGTGGTGTCCTTGGGTCCAGCCTGGTGCTTTCCAGCAGAAAAGCTGGATTTAGGGCTCTGGGACTCCCATCCTGACCTGCTGGATATTATCCTGGATCCCTGTCCACCAAACCCACCTGAGGTCAGCCCTGCAGGGGCTCCTTCACAGATGGTTCAGGAGCTGGGATGGAGCTCCTCAAGGAGCTCTGGTGGCATCTCAGCACCTGTCACTTGGCCATCCCTGGCTGGGATCCTGCTCGTGCCCAACACCACAAACTGCAAATTCCTGGCTCACAAAGCCAAGAGGAAGAGGCAGGAGAATCCCCCAGAGAATGGATTTAGGGAAGGGGAAGGGGAAGGGGAAGGAATAGATTTAGGGAAGGGATTTGGGGAAGGGAAGGGATTTGGGGAAGGGGAAGAAAAGGGATTCAGGGAAGGGAAGGAGAGTTGGTTGCAAACCCTTCTTCAGCCAAGAGCTGAGCAGAAGGAATGAGTGGAAGAGCCCAAAACAAGCCAGGAAGACGTTTCCAGAAAGGAAACAAGGGGAAAAATCCAGGGCAGGGAGGGTGACAGAAACCCAGACTGGGTGTGGAGTTGGAGGAAGTTTTAGCTGAGGAAGAAGAGGCAAGGGGACCTCGACTTGGCTGGGAATCACTCCCAGCAGCTGCCACATGTTTCCAGGGAAGTTCTGCTTGGGCCAAGAGCCATGCCTGGCTTGGAAAAGCTTCAATCCCTGTGGAATTAATGCCAGCACTGGCCTGGGACCAGGAAAGCAGGGTCAGGCTGTTCCTCCCAGACCCGGGTGAGCTCATGGAGCCAAACCCACCCAGCGAGTGCCACCACCAGCATCTCCTGGGAGAGGACAGACCCCCTGTCAGGTCTGTCAGACAGACCCCCTGTCAGGTGAGCTCAGGGCTGGCTGCTGGGATCAGCTCCAGGGGTTTGCACCAGGACTGGCTTCCCAAAACTCCACATCAGCTCCAAATCCAGCAAGCAGGAGAGGCTCAAACACAGAGGTGAAACCACAGCTGGGTTTACAAAGCAACGCTCAGGAAAGTCGCTTTTAGGTGACATCCAGGCAGTGCCACCAACCCAGACAGCACAGAAACCTCGTGGCTTTCCCAAAAACCAGGAACAATCAAGTTTTTTGGGGGTTACCTTTGCCCGGAAGCACCCACAGATCTCTAAACACCAGCACCAGGCACCCCCACAGGGGCTGGGCTCATCCCACAAGGCTCCACCAGCGTCCTCCAAACCGCTGGCTCCAAAACTCCCCAGTCCCACCCTCTGCTTAGCATCTCCCAGCCCTTGGAGGAGGGATCCCAGGGGCACTTACTTGCTGAGAAGGTGGCTTCGGTGTGGACAGGCGGGGTGGAGGGCAGGAAGGGCGGGTACCCCACGAAGAAGGAGCGCAGGGAGCGCTCGGAGAGGAGAGGGGAGCGCTGGGCCGGGATGTTCTCACAGCTCCCCACGCTGTTGTGGATCTTGAGGTTCAGGGGCTTGTTCTTCTTCTTGACTCTGGGAGGGAAAAGGAGGGGGAAAGTGAAGGGAAAGGAGTTGGGGGTGGGCTGCCAGGGCTGGAGCTCCTCTGCTTTGGAGTCTGGGAGAGCTGGAGGGACACTGCTGCCTTTGCTCTGAGCCCAGCACGTCCTGCTGGGTCCCACAGCACCCAAACCCTGCCCCAAAAACCCAGAAGTGCATTTCTTGCTGTTCCTACACAGCCCTGGCAGTGCCCAAGGCCAGCATGGACGGGGCTGGGAGCAGCCTGGGATGGTGGAAGGGGTTCCTGCCCGTGGCAGGGGAGGGAATGGGATGAGCTTCAAGGTCTCTCCCAGCCAAACCATTCTGTGAAGGACCTGGAGCTGCTGGAGCCAGTCCATGGAGGGCTGGAGCTCTCCTGGGAGAGCTGGGGGTGCTCACCTGGAGAGGAGAAGGCTCCAGGGAGAGCTCAGAGCCCCTGGCAGGGCCTGAAGGGGCTCCAGGAGAGCTGGAGAGGGACTGGGGACAAGGGCTGGAGGGACAGGACACAGGGAATGGCTTCCCAGTGCCAGAGGGCAGGGCTGGCTGGGAGATTGGGCAGGAATTGTTCCCTGGCAGGGTGGGCAGGCTCAGGAGCTGAGCAGCTCCCACCGCTCCCCACAGTGCCTGGGGGCATCTGGCCCTGCCAGGCGATAGGAAATGGCCTCTTTAATGACGAAAATTAAACCACCCTCTAATAAGTTAATTGTTTCCTCACACAGGAAAGCTGCTGCTGTGTTTAGGGTGGCTGCAGGGACCTCTTTGGGTGCGCTGGGCTCAGGATGGGGTGGGTGATTTCAGGCTGGTGCAGCTGAACCCCTCTCCTGGCTGGGAACTGCCCAGGGTCAGCCCCACAGCTGATGGCCATGGAGTCATGGAATGGGTTGGGTGGGAAGGGACATCCCAGCTCATTGAAGGACATGGGCAGGGTCACCTCCCACTGTCCCAGGCTGCTCCCAGCCCCAGTGTCCAGCCTGGCCTTGGGCACTGCCAGGGATCCAGGGGCAGCCACAGCTGCTCTGGGCACCCTGTGCCAGGGCCTGCCCACCCTGCCAGGGAACAATTCCTGCCCAGTATCCCCTCCAGCCCTGCCTGGTGGCCTCAAATCCAGTCCCTCCCCTCCCCACTGCTGCTGTTCAATCCCAACCCAACCACAGGGTCTCCAGCCAAAATCCCAGTGCTGCTCCCCTGGCATGGCCCCAGCTCCCCCTGAGCTCAGCCCCGGCCCAAAGCCCTTCCTGAAAGGCAGTGATTAAGCACTAATCTCGTTTTTTTCCACCCATAAATCAGCTCCAGACCAAATATTTACTGCGAGCATCATTTCCTCGCCAAGCAGGGCTGCTGACAGCTCTCATTATTAGAAAGGATGAGTGATTTTGGACAGAGAGAGATTTTTTTCCCCTTCTCTCTGTTTCTTCAGGAGAAGAAAAAATAATAAAGAGTAATAAACACCAGGATCCAACTGGGTGACTGGGCTGGCTGCCTGTTTGCTCATGGCCCTGATCCCTGAGGGAAGGGGAGCAAGAACCAAAGCCTGGAGAGGAACAGGAGCATCCTCACCCATGGAATGAGCACAGGGGGCTCACAGGGACAGGGGATCCTGTCCCCTGCTTTGGGGACAAGGAGTGCCTGAGGGACATGGAGCAACCCAAGCCCTGTCCGGGGCTTCCTGGGTGAAAAAGGATCCAAAGGAATCCTTGGGGCCGGGGTGGAGGATGAGGCCAGTCATGGGCACCTCATAGAGGACTTGCTGCCATAAGGGGTCATCCATCCATCCATCCATCCATCCATCCATCCATCCATCCATCCCTCCATCCCTCCATCCATCCATCCCTCCATCCCTCCATCCATCCATCCATCCATCCATCCCTCCATCCATCCCTCCATCCATCCATCATCCATCCATCCATCCATCCATCCATCCCTCCATCCATCCCTCCATCCATCCCTCCATCCCTCCATCCATCCATCCCTCCATCCCTCCATCCATCCATCCATCCATCCATCCATCCATCCATCCCTCCATCCATCCATCCCTCCATCCATCCCCATCCATCCATCCATCCCCATCCATCCCTCCATCCATCCATCCCTCCATCCATCCCTCCATCCATCCATCCATCCATCCATCCATCCCTCCATCCATCCCTCCATCCATCCATCCATCCATTCTCCCACACAGTTTGGAATGAGATGATCCTCAAGCTCTTTCCCAACTCAAACCACTCCAGGCATGGCAGGAAAATGCCAGCGCGGGGACAAGGGTTCCTTTCCTGCCAGATTTGGGGCAGATCCCGAAATCCTCACATCCCCACTGGTTTGTTTTGTTGTTTTTTTGAATTTTTGGGTGTTTTGTGGGGTTTTTTTGGGAAGGGGGTGTTTGTTTGGGTTTTTGCTTGTTTTTTGTTTGTTGGTTAGTTTTTTGTTTTGGGGTTTTTTTGTGGTTTTTTTGTGTGTTTTTGTTTTGTTTTGTTTTGTTTTTTTTTTGTTTTGTTTTGTTTTTTGTTTTGTTTGTTTGTTTGTTGTTGTTGTTGTTGGGTTTTGGTTTGGTTATTTTGTTGGTTTGGGGTTTTTTTGGCCACTCTCCACGGTTGTCCCACCCTGATCCCTGCTCCAGGAGGCTCCAAAGCCGGGTATTCCTGGGATTCCACCCCTCGCTGCAGGTCCCAGGCTCCCCAGCAGCACATCGGGATCAGCTCCTGTTCCACCCAGCCCTTGGCTTCCCAAACCTTTCCCAAAATCCAGCAGCCCCCTCTCCTTCACCCCTCACCACCCCCGGTGCAGAATTCCTCATTTTCCTCCTTTATCCCGCGCATCCCTGGGTCGGGAGAGCCCAAAATAGCCCCCCCCGGGGCAGAGTTCGAGGAGCATCGGGGCTAATTCCTGCCTCGGGAAAAAAAAAAAACAAAAAAACAAACAAAAACCCAGCGATTCCTTCTCAGAGAGGTGAATGCCAACGATTAGGGCCGTGATTTCATGCGGGAATTTGCTAAAAATATAATGATGGATTAAAAAAAATAAATAAAAGAAAATATAATAGAAGAAAAAATAATAATAATAATAAATAAATAAAATAAAAAAAAGCGCCGAGCGAGTTTGAAGCGTTTAATGCAAATCCCTCTGGGTGTCAATCCCGCCTGAATGGCTCATCCCCGCCTGCTCGGTGGGATCAGTCAAACGCTCATCACCGGCTGCGGGGGAAAAAACAAACGCGGGGATTCAACAGGAGCTGGAAAAACAGGAGCAGACACCGGGACAAAGGGCCCGTCACTCCTTTCAGGAGCCGGCGGGGATTGACAGCGCGGGGAGGGTGCGGGTGTTGTAGGATTTCCAGGGGGAGGTTTGGCCCTGCTGGGTTGTCCCGGGGTGGTTTGGTGGCTGGAGGAGCGGGATGTGCTGGGAGAAGCTGGAATGTGAGGATGGGCACAGTGGGATCGTCACAGGCAGCAGAAACCCGATGTTCACGGGGGCTGTGATGCTCCTGGAATGCGGTTCATCCCAAAAAGCATCCCAAAAGGGGACAGCCCAAGCGTTCCCCAGTCCCTGGCAGTGCTCATCCTCCATTTCCCCCAACTCCTAAAAAAACCCTGGAAATTGAGTAAGTGAGAACCTGCTCTGCAAGCGTTTGTTGTCTCTTCCATAAAAAAAAAAAAAAAAAAAAAAAAAAAAAAAAAAAAAAAAAAAAAAAAAAAAAAATTAAAACGCGTTTAATTTAAAATTTAACCCCAAGGCAGGAGCTGCCCCTGCAGCCGCTGGAGCCAGGCGATGTTTTATTCACCACTTAGCTCCTCGCCGGCACACACCAATTTCCACACACTCAGCGTCGCTCTTAAAGGAAGGGAAATAGAGTGGGAGAGGGGGAAAAAAAATAATAATAATAAAAAAAAAATCCACTCATCGGTATTTCAGCAGCAAAGGATTAAAGACGGGAGCGCCCGGCCCCGGCCGGGATTCAGCCCCGAAGACTTGTGGCTTTTGGAGCGGTTTAATTGCGCGATATTCCCGATTGAATCGGAGCAAGGAGCGGGTGAGGTGCTGCCCCCGTGCCCCTCCCGCACCGCGGCCACGGGACAGCGGAGAAAGGGAGAAACCCCTCGGCTTCACTCGGGGGTTTTGTCCCTGCAGGAGCGGTTTGGCTGGAAAGGAGGGTGAGGATCGTTTTATCCCAACCCTGCCCTGGGCAGGGACACCTCCCACTGCCCCAGGCTGCTCCAGCCCGGCTTTGGGCACTGCCAGGGATCCAGGCTGCTCTGGGAATTCCATCCCAGCCCCTCCCCACCCTGCCAGGGAACAATTCCTGCCCCAAGCTCCCATCCAGCCCTGCCCTCTAGCACTGGGAAGCCATTCCCTGTGTCCTGGCTTTATCCAGTCACTCTCTCTAATGTTCACAAGCTCCCTTCAAAGCCAAGGAGGGGAGTTCCTGTCCCCAGCACCACGCTGCCGATATTTTTGATGTTTTCTCAGCGGCCCTTGTGACAGCTCACCCTGGGCTGCTGGGCCAGCATCCCTCCACACCCAGCACCTCGCAGGGGTGGGAATTTGGTCCACAAATCCCTGCTGGAGCAGTGACCCCTCCAGGCACAGCCCGGTGCCTCTGGCAGCAGGAAGTGTCCTGGCTCTCCTTGCCTTCTGTGCTGTCCGGGGATGGGGAAACCCCCTCAAGCTGCCCCCGGGGGCTGAATCCCTCTGGAAGCTTCTCCACCTAAAGGAGACCCAGCCCCAGCAGCCCCAGCTCACCCTGGCTGCCCTGGTGTGGCCCTCAAAGGAACGTCACGGTGGCAACCAAGAAATATTCCCGATGGAATCAGAGCCCCTCTGGAGAACTTCTGCCACTTGTCCCTTCCTGCTCCCACGTTGGCAGGTAGATGGCAAAATCTGATCTTTCTCTTCAAGGATTCCCAAATTATCCATTAAAAACCCCACCCTGGGTACGGAGGCTGAGCATTCCCAGATGCTCTTGGGGAGTTGGGATCCAAATCAGCTCAGCTGGAGCTGTCTCAGGCAGGAAAGGAGGCTCCAGGTCACCTCTGACACCGGGATAAACACCCAGCTGCCGTGCCCAGTGCCACCTCACATCCCAAATCCCAAACAAGGAGGGCACCAGCTCCCTAAGGATTTTCAGGATTCGAGGCGGTGGATTTTCCGACCCTGCCTGAAGAGCTGAAATTCCCTCCATCTCCACCCAAACCTGAACAAGCTCCCCACCCTGCTGGGGTCGATGCACAGAAATAAACACAGAATGTCCTCCAGATGTTCCATTTATCCTCCTCATCCCCACAAAGAGGCAACAAACCCATCCTCCCCCCGGCCAGAGGAAAAGCAGCTCCTTCATATCAAAGCCTCGGCAGTTAAATATTTATCCAAGTGCCTGTCCCCACTTCCCTGGATGCCTGAATTTCCAGGCTCGAGTCTGACTGATCTATTATTCTCTTTTCCGAGCACAAAGTGGAACTTTTTTTTATTACAGCTGCAAATTAGAAAGCTGGGAAATTCACTGAAGGGAGTTCGAGCCAAACAGATTCTCTCCCCCCCTCTTCCTCCTCCTGGGATTGGAGAGGGGGCTGCAGGAGCAGCTCTGGGAGCAGCCAGGGGCAGGAGGGAGCTGGGAGAGGTAATTGCCAGGATCCTGGAGCTGGAGCTGTTTCTCATTAAACCCTTTCTGTTTTCTTGGTTGCCACCGTTACGTTCCTTTGAGGGCCACACCAGGGCAGCCAGGGTGAGCTGGGGCTGCTGGGGTTGGGTCTCCTTTAGGTGGAGAAGCTTCCAGAGGGATTCAGCCCCCAGGGCGGCTTGAGGGGTTTTCCCCATCCCCAGACAGCACAGCCTCAGCCAGGTGGGGCAGATCCACCACCAAACTGGGCAATCCTGGGATGGTTTGGGATGGGAGGGACCTCAAAGTCCATCCCTGCCATGGGCAGGGACACCTCCCACTGTCCCAGGCTGCTCCCAGCCCCAGTGTCCAGCCTGGCCTTGGGCACTGCCAGGGATCCAGGGGCAGCCACAGCTGCTCTGGGCACCCTGTGCCAGGGCCTGCCCACCCTGCCAGGGAACAATTCCTGCCCAATCTCCCAGCCAGCTCTGCCCTCTGGCACTGGGAAGCCATTCCCTGTGTCCTGTCCCTCCAGCCCTTGTCCCCAGTCCCTCTGCAGCTCTCCTGGAGCCCCTTCAGGCCCTGGCAGGGGCTCTGAGCTCTCCCTGGAGCCTTCTCCTCTCCAGGTGAGCACCCCCAGCTCTCCCAGCCTGGCTCCAGAGCAGAGGGGCTCCAGCCCTGGGAGCATCTCCGTGGTCTCCTCTGGGCTCTGAGGAGCACTCCCTGCTTTTGTTTTCCATCCATCATTACCAAGGAACCCCCTGGAGCACTTGGCCAGCCCAGCAGTTGAGGGGTGGGATGGCAGGAGGGTGGGGAGAAGCTCCCACCAACCTCTTGAACGAGGTGAGCTGCTCCCTGAGCTCCCTGCACAGCTCCAGCTGGGACACAGAGCTGGGAAGAGCTCAGGCTCTGCCCAGACCAGCAGTGGTCCATCCCTCTGCTGGCCACCACCTTGGACATCACAGCCCCTGCCCTCTCCGTGCCCTCTCTCCCAGCCCCACAGGCACCAGGAGCGCTGTGCCTGCCTCTCCCAGGATGTTAAACCCTGATCTAAATTCATCCTCACGCCCGTCTGGCTTTGAAAGGAGCCTCCACTCCTCATTAAAGGACGCGGTGAGAAGTTTCTCCTTTGAGCACAGTAAAGCTCCAGCGCCTCTGGATGGAAATGCGGGGCCCGTAATTAACATTAATGACACTCCTAAGGAGCGCCGCAGCCCGGAGCAGCGGGATCGTTCCAGCACGGAGCCAGGTTGGTGCGGGGGCCACTCATCACTGTCACCTGGCGGTGTGCAAGCCATCCTTTGAGGGAGCTGGATGCATTCCAGGGGCTGTGCACAGCCCCACAGCCCCCGGCTCAGCGGCAGCCAGATTAATCAGGGGGATGATTTGGAAGCACGGGGAGAGCTGCTGCTCGTTTTGCTCTCCAAATTCCCGCACTTCCACACTCTTCCCCCTGGCAGGAATTCCAGGCCGGGGCTCTGTTTTCAGGATAAACAACACAGCGTTGGAGATCATGGAATGACGGGATTCTTTGGATTGGAAAAGATCTTTGAAATCACGGAGAGTCCCCAAGTCGTACGTCCACGCAGTTTTTAAATCCCCCCAAGGAGGGAGACTCCAGCACTGCCCTGGGCTGGACAGCTCTTTCCATGCAGAAATGTTCCCAAAATCCACCCTGAGCCTCCCCTGGCCCAGCCTGGGGCCATTCCCTCTCCTCCTGTCCCTGTGCCCTGGGAGCAGAGCCCGACCCCCCCGGCTGTCCCCTCCTGGCAGGAGCTGTGCAGAGCCACCAGGGCCCCCCTGAGCCTCCTTTGCTCCAGGCTGAGCCCCTTCCCCAGCTCCCTGTGCCTCTCCTCGGGCTCCAGCCCCTTCCCAGCTCCCTTCCCTGCCCTGGACACGCTCCAGCACCTCCAGGGGGGTCAGGAAGGTCCCAAATCTGACCCCAAGATTGGAGATGAGTCAGAGGGGACGGGCACTGCCCTGCTCCTGCTGCCACCCCAGGGCTGGGACAAGCCAGGTGCCAGTGCCCACCTTGAGAGGACGCTCCATATGGATCATCTCCACACGTTGGCACCGTCCTGCTGCATCCACCTGCTCTGCAAACATCCATCTCCTGCTCATCCCCAGTGCCAGGAGCCCACCTGCCCTTCCAAAGCTGGGGAATGTCAGAGGAGCTGCCTGGATGCCTCTCCTGAATCCTGCCCATGCAGAACATCAAATAATCAATCCACCAGGTGGATGGCAATTGCTACAAAGGGAAACCTCGTTATTATCAAGGCTGCAGAGCAGCAGAACTAATGACCCATCAGGGCCTATTTAGGACCGGCTTAAATGATTAAATCTGAGGCACAGCCTAAGCACGGGCTGCTCGGCGGGGTGGGGATGCTGGAGACCTCTGCTTTTGGTTTTTGGGGGGTCTGGGATTCAGTTTGTCACCTCTCTGCCCTCTACTCCCAGGTTTTTGGAAGTCTGGAATTCAGTTTTTCGCCTGTCTGCCCTCTGCTCCCAGGTTTTTGGAGGTCTGGGATTCAGTTTTTCACCTCTCTGCCTCGAGGATGGTGGAGATCTCTGGTTCCAGGTTTTTGGAGGTCTGGGATTCAGTTCTTCACCCCTCTGCCCTCTGCTCCCAAGTTTTTGGAGGTCTGGGATCCAGTTTTTCACCCCTCTGCCCTCTGCTCCCAGGTTTTTGGAGGTCTGGGATTCAGTTTTTCACCCCTCTGCCCTCTGCTCCCAGGTTTTTGGAGGTCTGGGATTCAGTTTTTCACCCCTCTGCCTCGATGGCCCCAGTTGGGTGCAAGCCTTGGCCAAGTGCCACAGGAAAGATCCCATTCTCAGGAATTGGTAATGCAGGATGGAGAAAAGCACCCCCGGGCCAGAAAGTGTCTGAAGTTCAAGTTGGAGATAAGACAAGGAAAAAGGAAAAGAAGAAAATGGGGATGTGCCCTATCAGCAGTTCACATCTGACTGCACCCAGCCAGGAAATCCTCATCCCAGTCTGGAAAAATCCCACCAGAAGAGCACCAGTGGGGCAAAAGGGAAGGAAATGAACCCTTGGAAGGCCTTGAACCACCAGGAGAACACCCACACCTGGAATGTCACTGCAGCAACACAGGATAAGGAGAATTGGTGGAAAATTCAGCCAAAATCCAGCTGCCTGGAGCTGGAGGAGCCTGCTCCCAGCCCAAAGCTGACCGAGGTCCACCACAAAAACCTCCTGTCCTGCCCAGCACCTGCTCCACCTGGAGCTCAGCACATCCCCCGGGCCAGGCTCTGACCCACCCTCTCCAGCTGCTTCCCTGAGGATGTTCCTGGAGCTCAGGGAGTTCATGGATCTGGCCAAACCGCAGCCTGGCAAAAAGAGGCACAGCTGGGGAGCAGGTGAGGGTTTTGGCTCAGCTCCCCTCAGCTCCAGGGGACCAAAGGATGAGGCAGGGGATGAGTCTAAGGAGGGGCCCAGAGATGAAGGATGGGCCAAAGGACAGGCCTGAAGACACAGGATGGGCCTAAGGAAGAAGGGTGGGTCTAAGGATGGGTCTAAACAAGAAGGATGGGTCTAAGGATGGGTCAGGGGGGAAGGATGGGGTAAAAGATGAGGGGTGGGTCTGATGAGGGGTCCAGAGATGAAGGACGGGTCCAAGGATGGGTCCAAGGATGATCAGTATTGTCCAAGTACAAAGAAAAGGTCCAAGTACAGGTCAAGGGATAAAGGATGGGCCAAGGGACAAAGGCCAGGTCTAATGAGGGGTCCAGAGATGAAGGATGGGTCCAAGGGCAGGTCTAAAGACGAAGGGAAGGTCTAAGGACAGATCCAAGGATGATGGGTGGGTCTAGGCAGAGGTCAGAGGACCAAGGACAGGTCTAAGGGTAGAGAGCACCCACCCCAGGGCAGCTCCTGCCTCCAGAGATCCACTGGACACCCCTTCCAAGGGTGAACAGACCCCCCTAACGAGCTGGACTTCCGTTCCCCAACGGATTTTGGGGATCATGGATTTTTAAGGCCTCCCATTCCGAGTCTGTTTCTTCCCCGGCTCCCGGTTGATGGATAATCATTAACCATCCATGAGAGGTTCCAATGGCCCGTGGAATTCATGAGCTACTAAATGGGCATTATTTTATCAGCCGCTCTCAGGGTTTTGTTTCCGTTTCAGGACCCGTTCCTGAGATGTTTACGGGCTGTGGATTTATGGAGGCCAGGGGATCTTTTCAGGAGTAATGTTCCGTACCTCGGAGTCACGCTCAGCAGCTGGAGACTCCACCAAGGAAAAATTGGAGGCTGGGAGCTCCAAAAAAAAAAAAAAAAACCACAAAAAACTTAACCCCTGCCTCAGAAGGTCTCGGCACGCGGAAATGAGGGATTAAACGTCGGGAATAAGATCTGAAATGCAACATTCAGAGGAGTTTATGAGCTGTCATCGGGAATCAAGCAGTACACGGTGGCCTTGCTCTGGAGGAGACCCGGGTGCTGCTGCTGCTGTCACAAATAAGTGCTGGTGGTTTATTGTCTGTCTGCGCCGAGGTGGAAAAATCCAGGGGGGGAGCAGCCCCGGAGAACCCTGAGGGCTCCATCCCATCAATCCCGACCCACAGCTCACTGGGAGACAGATTTCTCCTTGTGCCAAAGTCACCCCTGGCTCCCCAAAGAGCCTTCCACCCCATCCTGAGCTGGGGAGGAGATGAAGGGACTTTGGACAAGTGACAGGACACAGGGAATGGCTTCCCAGTGCCAGAGGGCAGGGCTGGCTGGGAGATTGGGCAGGAATTGTTCCCTGGCAGGGTGGGCAGGCCCTGGCACAGGGTGCCCAGAGCAGCTGTGGCTGCCCCTGGATCCCTGGCAGTGCCCAAGGCCAGGCTGGACACTGGGGCTGGGAGCAGCCTGGGGCAGTGGGAGGTGTCCCTGCCCATGGCAGGGAGTGGCACTGGATGGTCCTTAATGTCCCTTCCTACCCAAGCCATTCCATAGATCCACCTGAGGGACACCAGCCCCTCTCCTGGGAGGGTCTCAGAAAGATCCTTGCAGAGAACAGGTAAATCTCCACCCCAAATCACTCCAGGAGATCCCACCCAGTACCTGGGATCCCAGCAGTGTCCTCAAACTCCCAGCTCTCCATGTCCAGCCCCTCCTTCCATCCCTGCCCTCAAACTCCCAGCTCCCCATGTCCAGCCCCTCCTTCCACGCTGGAACAGAGGTAAACAGGACACAGGGAACAGAAAGCCCCAGTCCAAAGCAACCCAAGAGCCCAGGGGCACAACTGAAACCAGGAGGGGTTGATCAGGGAAAGCTCCAAATTCTCTTCCAGGGGTGAGCTCCCTCCTGCAGGAGGCACAGGACTCAGACTCCAAGGACCCCGTAGAAGTGTGACACTAAAAAAACCCCCATCCTCAAATTCCACGGCCATGGAACAACAATTAGCTGAGAAGAGGCCAAAAATATTTCCATTTTAATCCACTTTTTATCTGTGCCAGGCATTTTCCACCTCATCCAAGCTAATAAACAGCTCCCACTCCAGCAAGGCTGTGCTGGAAAAAAAAAAAAAGAGGGGAGAAAGACGAAGCTGCCTCTTTAATGCACTAATTACAATCCCGAACCGCTAATGGGATTAGCAGGCAGGATTTAGTGGTTGTCTCCTGCAAAATCATTAAGTGCCATTAGAGAAAATGAACTTCCCTGCTCCTCCAAGAGGTTTGCAGGAATCCGGATCCGACCCGGTGCAGCGGCCCCTGGAGCACAACGGGGCCTCGTCAGGGTTGGCTCTTCCCCTGACTAATTAATTCCCTGATCAGGAGCTGAAATCAGCTCTGGGAAGGGAGCACTGGGGACACTGGGAGGACTGGCTGCAGTCAGGCAAAGGGATCATGGAATGGGTTGGGTTGGAAGGGACCTTAAATCCCATCCAGTGGCAGGGTCACCTCCCAGTGTCCCAGGCTGCTCCCAGCCCCATCCAGCCTGGCCTTGGGCACTGCCAGGGATCCAGGGGCAGCCACAGCTGAGCAGCGCAGGATGAAAAGGAGTTTATCACCTTTTCTGTGGTACCACAGGCACTGAACCGGGTTAGTCACAGCTCCAGATGTGTGCCTTGATACCACAGCAGGGCAGGATTAAGGTCATGCACGTGTCTTGTAAACAGATTCCTTTTAGCAGGTAGAAATGGGATTTATCTTTGGAATAAAATGATTGAAACACAGAATCACAGAGTGGTTTGGGTGGAAGGGACAGGAAAAATCATTCAGTGGGCAGGGACACCTCCCACTGCCCCAGGCTGCTCCCAGCCCCAGTGTCCAGCCTGGCCTTGGGCACTGCCAGGGATCCAGGGGCAGCCACAGCTGCTCTGGGCACCCTGTGCCAGGAAGGTGGAGAGCGAAGGAGGCAGAGGGGACGTGGCTGTGTTTGTGTCACTCCGTGTGACATTTCCATCTCCACTCCCTGCTGCTTCCCTTAGCAGGGAATTCCAAGCCTCCCATCCCCACACTGGGGAACCAGCAGCCAGAAGCTCTGATGGTGTCCAAAGCTGGTGTCCCAGCTCCGTGCCAGGGTGACCATGAGTGCTGGAAGGTGTCCCTGCCCTTGGAATGGGATGAGCTTCAGGGTCCCTTCCTGCCCAAACCTCGATTCCTTTGATCCTTTGCCTGACTGCCTCCAGTTCTCCCAGTGCCTCCGGTGCTCCCTTCCAATTTCAGCTCAGGATCACCAGGGAATATCCCAGCACCAAGCTGGGGATCAAACAGGGGAAGCTCTGCCCTCGGTGGGACTTTCTCCAGCTGAGGGCAGAGCGTGGGCTGGGGGCTGGAATGCTGAAAAAGCAGGAGAAGGGAGAGGCTGCTCTCCCATCCTGGGAATGTGGGGCTGCTCCTGGGGACCCAACAAAGCAAACAATTCTTTGCAGTGCCTAAGCACCAGGGTGGCCTTCCAGGAGGCATTTTCCAGCTGAAATGGCTTCGTTTCCAAAAGCTAAAAGCCTTTGGGCACCGGAATTCCCAGCTCAGGGGAAAAAGAGGGTGGATGATCACCCTCAGCGGTGATTGTCCCCTCAGTGATGGCTGTCACAGCCCGGGGGACAAGGGACACGGCGATGCCGAGGCCACCAGACACGTCTGCCACCCCCAAACCCGCTCCAGTTCCCTCTGCCCCAACCAGGGGAGCCCCAGGATGGATTTAAAGGGTGGATTTAACCCTTCCCACGTCCCAGCCGGAGGGTCTGTGCTGTGCCGGGCCATCCGTGCTCCCTCCACAGCCCTCAGGGGGCTCCTCCCAGGATTCTGGCACAGCCAGAGGTTTTTACAGAGGTAAAAACCTCAAGAATCCCAGATTTTGGGAGCAGTTTGTCCTGTTCCGGGAGCCAGCTGCACCCCAAAACACGCTCAGGGGGAGGAGGTGATGTCCCAAAGCGGTCACCAGTCCCCTCTGCCACCCCGCGCCGTGGCAGGAGAAAGGTTTTCCGAGCAGGGCCACCTAAAGGGCTGGGAAGGGATGGAGAGGGGACGCGGTGATGCCAGGAAATCCTTTCCCTGCACAGCAGCAGCCTCTGCCGGCAGCGGAGCCGCAGAGCAGGAGCAGCGGGGATGCGGCAGAGCCTGGAGAGCGCGCTCCCGACACCGCCAGGGGTGGAAAAGATCCCGGGGGGAGTCTCCAGCACATAAACTGTCCTCTCCACAAGGACTGATAAACCCAGAGATCCACTCTGCGGCTGCAAGGTGATCCCTCCCGTCTCTCTGCGGCGGGCACTCCCTCCCGCACGCAGCTCTCACGGCCATCCCCGAGCAGCAGCTGGAAAATCCAGCCCTCCCACGGCACATCCCGGCGCGTCAGGGCGACCCTGGCGCCCCTGGGTGCTCCCCATCCACCCCAAAATGAGATCCCGGCGGAGCAGGACCGGCAGCACCCCATAACATCCCCGCTGTAGGGCGGGGGGGGGCGCAGAAAGGAATCCCCCACACGGCACCTCCGAGATTCGGGGATAAATGTGCTTTCCCCGAGGCGCTGGGATGTGGTTTCTCCCCCCACAAAACACGCACCAGCAGCCGGGGCACCACTTACTTGGGGGTGTGCGCCTCATCCACGCGGTGGCCCAGCTGGAACTCGTGGGATTTGCTGCGGTGCAGCGCCGTGAAGCCCGGGATGAGGTGGATCAGCTTCCTCGACGAGGGCGGGGGCGTCCCGGGGGGCTTCAGTTTGTTCCTGCGGCGCACGGGCGGGGTCCCCGGCGGCGTCATGGTGGTGACGATGTTGGGGGTGCGCGGGGGGGTGTGCGCGGCGTGGCGCTGCCGGGGGGACGGCGGTAGGGAGCGGTGACCGGATTCCAGCGGCGGGCAGAGCCCCGGGTGACCTTCCACGGTCAGGCGGTCCACGTGCGTGTAGCTGGGGCCGTGGGACGAGGCGGCGTGGCAGTGGTGCTGCCCGCATTTGGGCTGCGCTTTGGGGCTCAGGTGCGTCCTGCCCCAGGGTGCCGGCTCGGCGGGGCAGCCGGGGCTGTTCTCCTTGCCCGGTTCCGTGCTGGGCCACTGGATGGTCCAGTCTTGCTTGGAGAGGCTGCCGCCTGCAGAGAGCACAGAGAGGCGGCCATGCGGCGGCTGGGGGATTCCCTGCTGGGCCCCTGAGGGGTGTTGGGGATGCCGTTCCTTGTCAGTGTTGGATGGGGCTTTGGGGCAGCTTGGTTTGGGGGAAGGAGTCTTTGCTCATGGAATGAGGTGATCCTAAAGGTCTCTTCCCACCCACATTCCGTGGTTGATTATATCCTGGCAGTGCATCCCAGCAAGAAGCTTCTCTGTGTGATGTGACAGAGTCTTGGGATGAGTTGGGTGGGAAGGGACATTCAGGATCATCCCATCCCACCCCTGCCATGGCAGGGACACCTCCCACTGTTCCAGGCTGCTCCCAGGCACCCAAAGCAGAGATTTTGGAAAGTCCAAGGGTTTTTTGGGAACTCCCGTGGTCCCAGCAGCCACATCCCAGCAGAGCAGCCTCTGGGACAGACGCTGGAATCACCCAGCTGGGCAGCACGGGGGGATCAGGAAGGTTAACTCTTCCCTCCTCTCCAGCACACCCAGCTCCCAAATTCCAGTTTTCCTGCTTTTCCCTCGCTGCTCCCGACCCTGCCCAGGCCACCTTCAGCCTTCCCAGGGCTCATAAATATTCCATTCCAGCCCCGTTGTTTTTTTTTTTTCCCGGTGGGATGCTCGATAACCTCAGCAGTCACACCCCATCAGCTCCGGGAGCCACAGCTCCGCTCAGGTTTAACATTGAATTAATCCCGCTCCGGGATCAAACCCGACAACAAAACTCCCACGGATCCAAGGAAAATCCAACCCAACCTCGGTAACACCACGGAGCGGGGGGGGGGTTGGTGCTGCCTGGACCGTGGGGAATCTGGAGCCGGCATGGCTGGGCGGGATGATCGGCTCCCAGTGCCCACCCTCACCCAAGGGAGCATCCCGCCTTTCCCTGGCCAGAAATCCCACTGTTCCCAACTCCCTGCCGGCAGGAGAGGGGCAGGGACTCTGCTCCTGCTCTCCCAGGGGAGAAAAAGAGGGGGAATTTGTGGGATGGAGCCGTTTGTTTGGCAGAGGCAG
Source organism: Phylloscopus collybita (assembly GCA_027886175.1). Lineage (NCBI taxonomy): Eukaryota > Metazoa > Chordata > Aves > Passeriformes > Phylloscopidae > Phylloscopus > Phylloscopus collybita. The sequence goes on from JAJNNQ010000045.1 coordinate 14,981,352, forward strand.
GGAACAGGGAATGCCCATCTGGCATCGCAGGTGGAGCTTCCCGCACCCAAATCCTCAGGAAATTCAGGGAGATTCGGTCTCCTCCGCTGCCTGGGAGCTCCTGCACCCCTCAGGGCTCTGCCTGTCACCTCCCTGTCCCCAAGGCAGGGTCACCCATGGGACAAGGCATCTCCAGCACGGCACGGACCCACAGCAGCTGGCATTTCCAAGGATCCCGATCCCCCAGCTCTGGCAAAGCAGGAACAGCCAGGGCAGTGCCGAGGGAAGGGAGCAGCCGCTCCCGCCGGGAGCAGCGGGATGATGGATGGGGTTAAATGGAGCGCCGGGAAAGACAAACACTCCATGCCCGGCTGGCTGTCTCCTGCCGGGATCCAATGGACCACCGGGAATGCTGGCAGCCCCATCAGCTGCCCCATTAGGGAGCAAATGGAGCAGCAGCATCCCACAGACCTCCGGTGCTTCCATCTCCTGCAGCCGGAAAACTCCGGAGGAGCCAGAGAAACTTCCCTGCAGCTGCCGAGCCAAAGGGCAAGGAGGATTTTTCCAAAGCAGGGGAATTCCCTGGGCCGAGCGAGCCGAGCGGGATTTGTTTGGAGCAGCCTTTAAAAGTCAGAGGTGTTTGAACAAAGAGCAGCTGAGAACCTTCCCGGGGCTCCCAGGGAGGCACCGCCGCCCTTCCTCAAATAGCAGAGAGACTCCACGGAAATGCCGAAGGGAGGGGGGCAGCAGCGGGATTTAGGGAGCGGGAGGATAATCCCCAGGGAAGGGCAGGCGGGGCTCAGACAGCCTCACCTCGCCCCACTGCCACTGTCCCCAGCACGGCAGGGTGGCACTGCCACTCTGTGCCCTGCGGGAAGCCCGGCGAGGATCCAACCACCAGGACTGTCCAGGCAGGAGCTGGGATCCCTCTCTGGGATATTTCGTGCTCTGGGGACTCTGCTGGTCCCCCAAAGCTGCCCCTCCGTGAAAGCCACAGGAGTGTGACACAGCCCTGTGACACACACTGACACAGCCCTGTGACACAGCCCTGTGACACAGCCCTGTCCCCTGCTGTCCCCAAGGGCTGCTCCCCACCTGCCAAGCCCAGGTGAAAACCCAGCGAGGCTCATTCCCAGCCTGCCAGACCCTGGGGTGCAGCTGTGTTTGGGGAGCCCCTCTAGAGGGGGAGGAGCCAGGCAGAGGGGTCTGGGGTCCCCAGATCATGGGGGTCCGGGGTTCCCTGATCCCAGGGGTTTGCTGCTGCCCCAGAGTCACCGGGTCTGCGGTGCTATCCGTGGGGATGGGCTGGGCCAGAGGGGCTGGAGAGTGACCAGGGCAGGGAATGGAGCTGGGAAGGGGCTGGAGCCCCAGGAGAGGCACAGGGAGCTGGGGAAGGGGCTCAGCCTGGAGCAAAGGAGGCTCAGGGGGGCCCTGGTGGCTCTGCACAGCTCCTGCCAGGAGGGGACAGCCGGGGGGGTCGGGCTCTGCTCCCAGGGCACAGGGACAGGAGGAGAGGGAACGGCCCCAGGCTGGGCCAGGGGAGGCTCAGGGTGGATTTTGGGAACATTTCTGCATGGGATGGGTGGTCAGGCCCTGGCACAGCTGCCCAGGGCAGTGCTGGGGTCCCCATCCCTGCAGGGATTTCACAGCCCTATGGATGTGGCACTTGGGGACACGGGGCAATGGTGGCCTTGGCAGTGCTGGGGAATGGCTGCACTCGCTCTTAAAGGATCTTTTCCAACCCAAACGATTTTGTTGTGATCCATCAAGGCCCGGCTGGGATACGGTGCCCTCCGCATCCCCCGGGCCCTCCCCGGGCAGAGGCGGCCCCGGCCCCGCTCTGCCCCCGGTGCCGGCGCAGCTGCAGCCGGAGCGGCTCCGTGCAGCGATTGAAGAGCGGAGCTCTGCTGCCACCGCCCGGGGAGCCGCGCAGCCCGCACCGCACAGCGCCGGGAGCCGCGCATCCAGCGCCGGGAAGGGCGGGCGGGGCTGGGGCATCCCCTGGGAAGGGGTCTGGGAATGGGGGGCTCCTCTCTGAGCCAGCCGGGAAGCGATGCTGGAGCTGCCGGGTGTCAGAGCTTCCCCCTGAGCCTCCTGATTGAGCTCCTGCAGGCACCGGGGGTCAGGGGACCCTGCAGGAGTCATGAAATGGGCTGGATTTGGAGGGGCCCTCAGCCAGTGCCACCCCCTGCCCCAGGAACAGCTCCCACTGTCCCAGGCTGCTCCCAGCCCCAGTGTCCAGCCTGGCCTTGGGCACTGCCAGGGATCCAGGGGCAGCCACAGCTGCTCTGGGCACCCTGTGCCAGCCCTGCCCACCCTGCCAGGGAACAATTCCTGCCCAATCTCCCAGCCAGCCCTGCCCTCTGGCACTGGGAAGCCATTCCCTGTGTCCTGTCCCTCCAGCCCTTGTCCCCAGTCCCTCTCCAGCTCTCCTGGAGCCCCTTCAGGCCCTGGCAGGGGCTCTGAGCTCTCCCTGGAGCCTTCTCCTCTCCAGGTGAGCACCCCCAGCTCTCCCAGCCTGGCTCCAGAGCAGAGGGGCTCCAGCCCTGGGAGCATCTCCTGCTCTGGTCTCACTCCAGCTGCTCCACGTCCTTCCCATGTTGGGGACCCCAGAGCCAGGGGCAGCTCTGCAGGTGGGGTCTCACCTGGGTAGGACAGAGGGGCAGAACCCCCCCTCCTTTCCTGCTGCCCACACTGGGGGCTCAGCCCAGGGCAGGGGGGGTTTGGGGTCCCAGCTCTCACCCACCAGCACCCCCAGCTCCTTCTCCCAGGGCCACCCCAGGATGTTCCCTGCAGGAATTGAGTTCCCAGGGGCTCTGCCCCACACTCTTGGTGCCACCACGACAGGACAGTGGCACCCAGCCCGGCCAGCCCCAGGGGACAGAGGCCACTGACCGGACTTGTGGACGCTGCGGAGGCAGGACAGGGAGGCGTTCAGCCGGGCACACTCCTCGCTGTTGGCCCCAAACTTCTCCACGGTGGCACAGACCTGGTCATCGGTCATGTCCAGCAGATCCTCCAGGCTGAGCTGCCCAGGGGCGATTTCCTGAGGGGGGAATGGGTCAGGAATGAGGGAGGAAGGACAAACCACCCTGGAGCACCAGGGAGAATCCATTTTCCTCAGGTCATGGAGCCAAACCCATCCATTTCCAACCCGAATCTCCACGAGAACCTGCAGGAACTGACGTTTTCTCTCCAGTTTTAGGTGTATCCAGGCCCAGCCCAGCATCTGGGAGCTCCAGGAACACCCATCCCTGACTGGGAATGTGCAGGAGCATGAGCTCCTTTACAGAATTCCCTCTCCCTGGAGCTGGGATTGCCTTCAGGTGCCACCCACCAGCAGCAGGAGCCCAGGAGGTGGCAGGAGGACACTGATGGGGACAGCAGGGGATGTCCCCACTCTCACCCTGTTCTTCTCTGTTTTTCTGAAGTTTATTTCAGCCTTCTGATGTTTGCATTTTTGCAATGGAGTTCCTCACACGCTTTTCATGTAAATAATGATTGTTCTGCATTCCTTTCTGGAGGAGGAGAGAATTGATGGGCTGTTGGGTTGACCAGTGTGGTTGGAGAGGACAATTTCCATCCTCCAATCCATGGTCACTGCTGGAATTCTATAAATTTCGAGGTCTGTAAATAAACTGCTCCTTTTCTGCCTTGGACATCTCAGTGTGTGAGTGTCATTAATTTGTGTTTAATTGCCAAACACAGAGCCCGACCTCAGAAGGCTGAAAACGACTCCTCTGTTTTTGGGATGTGTCTGCCTTTTATCCTGTTCTACACAGAGCAATTCCATTGGTGAAACAAAGACAAAACCTCCTTGCTGCCCTGGGTTTTCTCCGTTTTCCTCTGGTTTTTTTAAAGTTTTTCTAAAGTTCTGCTTCAGCCTTCTGTATTTATCTTTTGCAATGGAGTTTCTCACAGATTTTCACACAAACAACCCATTGTTGTGGTAACTGTCCTTTCATGTTTACATTCTTCTCATAAGGAGGAGAGAATTGATGGGCTGTTGGGTTGACCAGTGTGGTTGGAGAGGACAATTTCCATCCTCCAATCCATGGTCACTGCTGGAATTCTATAAATGCCGAGGTCTGTAAATAAACTGTCCCTTTTGTGCCTTGGACATCTCAGTGTGTGAGTGTCGCTCTTTTCCTGCCGAATTGCGACACAACCCCAGTGCAGAGGTGACACCCACTGGGAACAGCGCTGTCCCCGCTGGTGGGCGGAGTCAGGAATCCATTAAAAAAAAAAAAATCGGGAAAACCCGCGCTCCTTTTCCCGGTGGGAGCGGCTCAGCCCTCACCTCCATCACCTCCTTGCGGATGTCGACGATGCGGAACCAGTGCAGGAGCTGGGGGAAGCCCTCCAGCTTGGCGTTGCGCTCCTGCAGGGCCACCTTCCTCTTGCAGGACAGCTGCCGGCTGAAATACTTCACCAGTTTGCTCTGGAAAGGAAGGGAAAAAACCCTGATGGGATCCCCCTCACTGGCAGCTGCGGCTCAGCTCTCACCCTGCCTCATCCCCAAAATTCTGCCCCCCAAAACCAGCTCTGCCCAGCTCCTGCAGCCAAGGTTTGGTCTCTAAGAGGGGATTTCCCTCCCAAAAAAATCATTTTATCAGCTCCTTCCTCCCCAAGCCAGCGCTGGGGTCTCGTTCAGGGGGTGGGCAGCCCTTGGGACCCCCCCGGAGATTTGAGGGGGACAGGAACGACTTTTCCCACAAACTCTGCCCAGCCACCCACAGGACACTTCTGCCACTTTCACTCCCGGCCCCAGGGCCAAGGGACCCCTAAAGGACACACAGTCCCCTTTCTTACACCCAGGTTTGGTGCCAAGGACTCCCCCAAACATCCCTCAAAAGCCACACACCACCTCTTTTACAATCCCCAAAAAATCCTACGGGGACCAGCCACAGCATCACATTCCACGGCTGGAATGTGGCGTTTTCTCCTCATCCCTCCCACCTCACCAACCCAAACCTTCCTCCCCTCCAGAGCCACCCGCTCCCTCTCTGCTCCTCTGCAGCCCCATCCCTGCTGGGATCATCCCCCAAACCCTCTCACCCCGCGGCCGAAGCCGTTCCCAGCTCCCCAAATAAAGCTGCTGAGCTCCTGCCCTCCTTTCCCGGGAATGTGGAGCAGGGCTGGGAAGCTGCTGGGATTTCCTGCTCCTTTTCCAGCCGGGTGATCCCCCGGCGCCGGCAGCACTAGATGGTGCTGTGCCTCTGCTCCCGCGCACCCCAAAAATAAAACACGGCACGGTTCGGGATGCAGGGATGAGGGGAGAACCCCGGAGTGGGATCTGGGAGTTTTCCCGACTCTTCCGGTGCTTTCCCTGGCAGCACCCACCGGTATCACCCCCCCAAAATCACCCCCCAGGAGCTGGGACAGGGTTGTCACCTGCCCCCCCGGCAGGTTCTCCCCGTCCTCAGCCTGGCTGCCAGAGATCAGTTCCTGAAAATTAAACCCCAAAAATGAGGCAGGAAGGGCAAAGCCGGACCTGGGGGGCTGCAGGGAGCCCTGCAGAGCCCTGCCCCACTTCCAGCGTTGATTTTTTTAAGGAAAAACATTCCCAAAAGGGACAACCGAAGGGTTGAGGAGCAGCCTGGATCCCGAATCCCAAACGCGCTCCAGGTTTTTGGAGCTGAAGCAGCTCCAGGCGCCCTGAACACACCCGGAGGCAGCTCCCGTCTCCCAGAAAAACGCCCTTGCAGGGACGCCAGCGCAGCGAAACACCAGGAGAAGGAATTCCTAAAAAATGCCACATCCTGCCCCCAGCCTGCTCTCCATCCTGCCTCTCCAGGTGGGATCCCAAAAGGAATAAAGGCGATTTCTGAGCCACCAGCGCCAAAATCCGGGTCCTGGGGTGGGAGCGGAGCTGGGGACGGGGCAGCCCCCACCGCGATCGAGCAGATGTGAGCTGGGAATGGGGAAAGAGGGCGGGAAATGGAGGAAATTTCATTTCCAGGTGGGGGGAACTCACCCCCACAGAGCCCTTGACTGACGGGAGGGGTAATTTTTGTCATTTCTAACCCAAAAGAGGAACCCCTGGGTGCTCTGGCCCATGGATTTGCTCCAGCCAGAGGGAAAAAATTAAAAAGCCCCAAACCCCCTCTGTCAAATCCAAACGCCCTCGGTTCTGCTGGGGCTGGAAAGGGACAGAGACGGCCCCGTCCGGCAGGGAAAGCCCCATCCCGCGGCTGCTCTGCCTCCCGCTCCTCCCGGGATGCGGCGAACGTGGGGAATGCTCCTGCTGTGCCTCAGTTTCCCCACCGGGAAGGGAGCAGGGGGCTCAAGGAGAGGGGTGGGAGTCCCGCGGATCCACCCTCCCCCTGCGGTTGGGTTTTGCTGCCGGTCCAGCCGGGGGTGCTGCTGGAGGGGATCCCAAGCTTTTCCCGCGGCGCTGGGGTTGTTTTCCCACCTTCCCAGCGCCTCTCCCTGCTCCAGCTCTGCCCGGTGGGGGGGAAGCCAGGAGCGATGCTCTGGTGTGAAGGAGAGAAACCGCCGGGATTCCCTTCTCTTTGGAGGTTCCAGGAACCCCCCAGCTCCTTGGAAAACAACGTCCCTGCCGCCCCGGGGGCGGGGGCTGGCACAGGAGCGCTGTCCCCGCTCCGTGTCACTCCACAGGACCTCGGGTGACCCCAGCGAGGCGAGGGGCTGGGATCACCCAGGGCTTGGAGCCGCATTTCCCAATCCCAACCTTTCCCATCACCCCGAGCAGGAATTTCCCTCGGCTCATCCCAGAGCCAGCACGGCCGCCAGCGGCTGCTCCCCGCACCCCCCGGCAGGCTCCGAGCCGGGCTCTCGGAGCGGGAGGGCGGCTCTTCCCCCCTGGAATGGGATCCTTGACCGTCAGCTGGCCCTGCCCGGAGACCGGGACAGGCGGCAGAACATCCAGGAGGGGGAAGTTCATTCGTTTGGCACCCAGCGGGAATGCCCATCCCACCCCACCCCATCCCATCCCATCCCACCCCAATCCATGGGGGATGTTCTCACGCCATGCAGTGAAAGGTTCATCTAAACAAGCCCCCAAAAACCCTTTTCACAGAATTTCTAGGGTTTTTTTTCCATGACAACAATTGCATCTGGAGCCTCTCTGCCCCGGCTCCCACCAAGGGGCTCGTTATTCCAGAGGCACCTGGAGCAGCCTGGGGCTGGGGAATTCCTTGCCACAGCTCTCTTTTCCCTCTCAGGGCTCTCCCAGGGTCCTGTTGGGCTTGTGAGGAGTCTCTGGTTTGCTCTTTATTTTGGGAGATGCTAAATGGTCCCAGGGGGTTTTGCTGGGAATAGGGGAGCTGAGATGTCTCCATCCTGGGAGAAGTGCTCTGTGCTCACCCAGGGTGTGAGACACCAGAGAACCCACACGTTCAGGCAGGGAAAAATCACAAAACCCTGGAATGGTTTGGGTTGGAAGGAGCTTAAAGCTCATCCAGTTCCACCCCATGGGCAGGGACACCTCCCACTGTCCCAGGCTGCTCCAAGCCCCATCCAGCCTGGCCTTGGGCACTGCCAAAGATCCAGGGGCAGCCACAGCTTTCCTGGGCAAATCCCAGTGCTGGGACAACATCTCCACAGCCTGTGGAGGTTTGGGAATGGGCACAGCTCCTTCCTTGGAGCCTCTCCCCATCCTCACCACACAGCAGCCAGAGGTATCCTGGGAGAATTCCCTGTTCCAGGCAGCCCTGGGAGAGGGAAGTGTCCATCCTGGGGTTATCCTTGGAGCCCTGACCACACCGTGGCATTGGGATGGGGTTTAACCCCACGGACAGAACGGTTCTGTGGCACAGTCAGGAATATCACCCAGCTCCCAGCAAATTTTCCTTCAGCTGTTCCCAAATTCCACCAAACGCAGCGCCCCTCATCCCTGTTTACACCCCAACCCCAAATTTCGAGCCATAAAGCCCAAATGCCACACTTGGACTGGGATAAACCCCCCCAGGCCAGGCAGGGCTGAGGGATGAACACTCATAGGAAGCAAAGCAGACTCGATTCCCACTCCAGGTGTTTTAGCCCAGGGCTTGCCTTGGTTCCCACTGGAACCTGTCCCAAGGCATAAGCAAGACCCGAAAAGCCTCCCAGCTCCAAGGATTGCCACTGGAACCAGGCTGCAGCCGTGGTAGCCATCCCAAAACCCCTGCAGGGCAGGAGGATGGGAGCTCGCATCAACCGTAAGGTGGCTTAAAACAAAACAAAACCAAAAACAAGCAAACAAAAAAAAATCCCACCCCCTAAAAAAAACAGAAAAAAACCTCCAAAAAGAAAAAAAGGGAAAAACTTCTATTAATCCAGCAAAATCAAGGTTTAGCCTACAAAGGTTAACCAAAAAACCTTTGGATGGATTGGATTCTGCTGTTCTATCCCAGCCTCGGGCTGACACAAGGGCTGGGCACTGTCCCCAGTGCCACATCCCAGCTCAGCCCTCCCTTGGCCCTGCCTGGCCCGGCTCTGCTGCCACCAGACGGGGAGGGAAGAGGTGCCTCGGAGTCTGTGTCACGTCCTTGGGATGTGGTGGTGGCAGCAGGGACTCAGGGACACGGAGCCTCGGGGACTTGGGGACTCAGGGCCAAGCTCCGCTCCCGCTGACGCTGGTGGCAACCCAGGACAACAGCAGGAGCCAGTCCCGGGCTGGCATCGGGGATCCAGCCCTGGATTCACTCCCCCCGTGGGGATCACCCCGGGCTTGAGGTGACAAACAACCAGAGAGTGTCAGCAGGGACGGCCTTGGCTGCAACATCCCCAGCTCCTGGTTTGGGGGTGATTTAAGGATGGCAGTGCCCGGGCACAGAGTGATCCACGGGGGCTGGAGAGGTGCTCCCCTGTGAGCATTTTGTAGGGTAACATCCCCCTGAGCACCCCCAGACCCTTCACCCAGCCCCAGTGGCACTGGGATGCTGGGAAGGAGCGTCCCACCAGGACGGCTCCATCCTGCCCCCCTGCTCCCTTCCATGTCCAGGGGACACAGGCAGGGAGTGCTCAGTGCTGATCTCCACGAGGTCATCACTCCGTGTGGGATGAGCTCCTGGAGTCCTGCACCTCCTTGCAGATTCTCCTGGGGATTTGGATCTTGCCTGCATCCCAAAACGTCTCCAGCACACCCCAAAACCTGTTATCCCTCTGCCAAGGTTGCTCCAGGACCAACGGCTCCCAGCCCCTCACACAGAGCTGGGATGAGACAGGGCTGGGATCAAGGGGAGGTGGCAGCAGGATGGGAGCAGGAACGAGCACAAGTTGGGATGCAGAACACCCCAAAGCTGGGGTCTCCCCATGAGCAGCACAGCAGTGATGTGGTGATGCCCCAATTGTTCCCACAGCACACTTTGGGGAACTTGGGGAGCAAAAGCAGCAGGACAAGGTGCTCCAGCCACGGTCCAGAGCCAACAGCTGCCCCACAGAGGGGTTGCAGGACCAGCTGGAGGGCCTGAGTGGGATCAGGCTCTGAAATCCCCCCACCCACAGCCCCAGCGCCGCGTCAGCCGCCCCCACAGCCCCAGCACGGCCCCGCTGGCGTCTCCCCAGGGTCACGGCCTCGCTTCTCCTCGCTCTGTGCCAGCTGCAGGGATCCCATCAGCGCCGGGAATCCCCGGCCGTTCCCTGCCCACCACGGCCCACCGACCTCCTCCTGAGCCAAGAATTCACCTCCTGCCCGTTCCCTGCCCACCATGGCCCACCGACCTCCTCCTGAGCCAGGAATTCACCTCCTGCCCGTTCCCTGCCCACCACGGCCCACCGACCTCCTCCTGAGCCAGGAATTCACCTCCTGCCCGTTCCCTGCCCACCATGGCCCACCGACCTCCTCCTGAGCCAGGAATTCACCTCCTGCCCGTTCCCTGCCCACCACGGCCCACCGACCTCCTCCTGAGACAGGAATTCACCCCGGTGGGAGCTCAGCGCGCTCCAAGGGGAGCCTCATCCCCTGGGGGGCAGGAGTGGGGAGGGGAGGGGAGGGGAGGAGGCAGCTGGGCCGGGGGGCTGCTGCCCTGTGGGAGGGATGCAGGTGGGTCAGGGGGATGCAGGTGGGCTGGGGGATGCAGCCAGCTGGGATAGTTGGAGCCTGCTGGAAGGGAGGCAGGTGGGCTGAAGGGATGCGGCTCAGGGCAGGGGGATCAGGCAGGCCCGGGAGATGCAGCGCCGTGGAAGGGATGCAGGTGGGCTGAGGGGGTGCTGCCTGCTGGAAGGGATGCAGCCAGGCCCGTGGGATGCAGCCTGCCACAAGGAACGCAGGTGGGCCGAGGGGTTGCAGCCAGGCTGGGGGGATGGAGCCAGGCGGCAGCGGTGCAGGTGGGCCGATGGGATGCAGCCCGGCTGGAGCAGGAGCCCGGAGGAAGGGATGGGGCCGAGCCGGGGGCTGCGGGAAGGAGGAAGGGATGCAGGTGGGCCGGGGGATGCAGGTGGGCCGGGGGATGCCGCCTGCCGTGCGGTGGAAGCCGGGGGAGGGAGGCGGCCGGCCCGGGGGATGCCGGGGGACACCCGGAGGATAGCGGGGGGCTGCGGCCGGGGCCGAGCCCTGCCCGGTGGGTCCCGGCAGGAGGGTTCGGTGGTCCCGGACCCACCTCGGGGCCACCTGCAGAGCGCGCAGCCTCACTCGGGCGCACCGCAGCGCCGCGGGGGAACCCGCCGCGGCCCGGGGGGGGGGGTGGGGGGGAGACTGATGGGGGGGTGTTGATGTTGGGGGTTGGGGGGGGGGGGGGGGGGGTCGGCGGGCCCGTACCTCCAGGGTGCGGATCTCCTTCTGCGTGAGGTCGTTGGAGGCGGCGCACTTGGTGCGGAGCCCCTCCAGGTTGGAGATGCTGATGTCGATCATGTTCTGGACCAGCTCGCACTGCTGCAGCGCCTTCTGCAGACTCAGCTCCTGCTCCTCGCTCCTCGTCATGTTGTCCTCATCCATCGCTCGCCGCCCCCCCCCTCCCCCCGCCCGCCCGCCCTCCCCTCCGCCCGCCGCCGCCGCGGCCCCCCCTTCCCTCGGCTCCGCTCGCCGGCCCCCGCCGCCGCTCAGCCCCGCTCGGCCGCGGCCCGCAGCATCGCGGTGCCCACCGAGCCGTCAGCGCGGCGCCGCCGCCGCTACCCCCCCCCCCCCCCGGGCGCGGCGGGGCGGGGGCGGGGGCGGCGCGCTCCGGCTCCGCGGGGCCGCGCTCGCTGCGCGCCGCTCCGCGCGGGAACCCCCGCACACCCCCGGCCCGGCACCCCCGGCCCCGGCTGCTCGGCGGCATCCGCATCGCCCCCGCAGCCGCACATCGCCATCCTCATCATCGTCACCCCCGCAGCATCTTTAACGGCCCCCGTACCTGATCAACACCCCCGTCCTCATCAACGCACACCCCGCAGCCTTATCAACATCCCCAACCTTATCAACACCCCCATCCTCATCAACACACCCCCCCAACCTGATCAACATCCCCAACCTGATCTACATCCTCAACCTGATCAACACCCCCATCCTCATCAACACACACCCCCCAACCTTATCAACATCCCCAACCTTATCAACACCCCCATCCTCATCAACACACACCCCCCAACCTTATCAACATCCCCAACCTGATCTACATCCCCAACCTTATCAACATCCCCAACCTGATCTACATCTCCAACCTAATCAACATCCCCTATCAACATCCCTCCATCCTCATCACCCCCAGCCCCATCACACCCACACCTCCTCATCCTTATCAACACCCCCCTAAATCCTCAACAACACCTCTCCAACCTTATCAACACCCCCATCCTCATCAACACACCCCCCCAACCTGATCAACATCCCCAACCTGATCTACATCCTCAACCTGATCAACACCCCCATCCTCATCAACACACACCCCCCAACCTTATCAACATCCCCAACCTTATCAACACCCCCATCCTCATCAACACACACCCCCCAACCTGATCAACATCCCCAACCTTATCTACATCCCCAACCTTATCAACATCCCCAACCTTATCAACATCCCCAACCTGATCTACATCCTCAACCTGATCAACACCCCCATCCTCATCAACACACACCCCCCAACCTGATCAACATCCCCAACCTTATCTACATCCCCAACCTTATCAACATCCCCAACCTTATCAACATCCCCAACCTGATCTACATCTCCAACCTTATCAACATCCCCTATCAACATCCCTCCATCCTCATCACCCCCAGCCCCATCACACCCACACCTCCTCATCCTCATCAACACACACCCCCCAACCTTATCAACATCCCCAACCTGATCTACATCCCTAACCTTATCAACACCCCCATCCTCATCACTCCCACCCCATCACCTTTCCATCTTCATCATCACTCCCATCCTCCTCATCCCCCAGCCCCAGCGCTTTCTCCCTATCCCCATCCACCCCCCCATCCCCACATCTCCTCATCCTCACCAACATCCCCCATCCCCATCACCCATCCCTATCCCCATCCAGCCCCACGCCTCAAACCCTCAATTCTCTCTACCTTCACCCCCACCCCATCCCCATCGCTCTATCCCCACCCCTCCTCATCCTCACAGGAATTCCCCACTCTTATCCCATCCCCATTCCCCCAGTCCTGTCCATGCCCATCCCAATCCCTCTGACCCCCGGGGAACAGGAGGTCCAGGGGTGAAGAGGGGGATGCTGGATTAGGGGGGAGCAGGGAGAATGAGGAGGGGTTTGAAATGGGGGTCTGGAGTTATGGGGGGTCAGTGAGGGAGAGGGGGCTTGGACATTGGGGGGTGGGTGCAATAGGGGCACCTGGGGAAATAATCCCATTGGGGGGATAATGGGGGGCTGGGGAATGTGGGGCGGCTGAGGTAATGGAGGGGAAATGGGGCAAAGACAGAGAATGGAAATGGGGGCTCTGGGGGGACAGGGGGTCTGGGGCACTGGGGATCCCCTGGGACAATGGGGACCAAGCCTGGCCAGCACTCAGGAATTATCCCAGGGAGCCAGAGCCAGGATGATGCTCCCAGACCCTCCACCTGCTGCAGGCACAGCGTCCTCACAGCTGTGACCTCCCTGCCTCTGGATTCCCAGCTTTATTCCCAGCTGGCATCCCCATATCCCAGCCCCTCTCAGCTCTGGGAGAGCACAAAGCAAATTCCCAACGGCTTTATCCGTGCTCGCAGGGGTTGGCTCCCTCCGAGTTGGGATGTGGCTAAAAAAGCTGGAAATCTGCTGATTTTGGGGTGGGTTTTTTTGGTGTTTGTTTTTTGGTTTTTTTTTTGTTTATTTGTTTGGTTTTGTTTGGTTTTTTTGTTTTGTTTTGTGGTTTTGTTTTGCTTTTTGGTTGGTTGGTTGGTTGGTTTGGTTTGGGCTTTTTTGTTTTTTTAATCAGAACTTTTAATTTCCCTGAGCTGGGACGTCCCTGTTCTGCGCTGTCCCCAAGGCTGGCTGTGAGGGGCTCAGAGGGACCCCCGGGGTGGGAAATGAAGCCAAGAACTGCCAAGGGAAGGGAAAAGGGAAAAGGGAAAAGGGAAAAGGGAAAAGGGAAAAGGGAAAAGGGAAAAGGGAAAAGGGAAAAGGGAAATATAAATTGCAATCAAGGAGACTCCACTCCACTGGGATAAAAGCACCTATCCCAAAAGCCTGCAGCAGCAGAGCTGCAGGGATTTGGGGTGTTCACCAAACCCTCATGCTTCCCAAAAAACCCTACAGCAGCCTGTGGGAGCTGGCCACAGTCCAAGAGGCAGATGAACATTCCAGACAGTGGGAATGGCACAATCAGTCCATATAAAAATATCTGGTGATATTTTGAAGGACTTCTCTTGGGTTTCTCCACGAGAAAAGAATTTGGAGCAACTCAGAGTCTCTAAACCGGGTTAATGTTCCCCCAGTGCCAAAAGTGCTCTTCCAGGCACGACATCCTGCTGGGAAGGATGGCCACCCCACCCTGGGGAACCAACACCACTGCACCACACCAGGGGGGTCCCACCTAATTCCCCCAAAACCACCCCCCGAGGGCTCACTGCTCCAGCTCGGGGTGAGCTGCTCCACAGGAGCCTTTGGATCTCAGCTTTGGGATTTCTTGGTGATTAATATGGCAATGAACCTCTTCAGCTCCATGTGGGGTGGGAGGGTCCCTCAGATTTCAGCTCTCAAGGAGTTTAACCCTCTGTGGAAAAGCATCTCTGTCACCATCACCTCCATCCCATCACCTCTGTCCTATCATCCCTGCCACCACTATCCCTGTCCCTTCAACCCTGTCACCATCATATCTGTCCCCACCATCTCTGTCCCCTCTCATCCCCTCTGTCATGGTCACCATTGTCACCATCACCTCTGTCATCTCTGTCACCATCATCCCTGTCCCATCATCCCTGCCCCATCAACACTGTCATCACCTCTGTCACCATCATGACTGTCCCATCATCTGTCTCACCTCCACCACCATCATTCCTGGCACTGTCCCCCCGTCCCACCATCCCTGTCCCTTCAACCCTTTCACCACCATCTCTGTCCCATCCCCTCTGTCATGGTCACCACTGTCACCACCACCTCTGTCATCTCTCTCACCATCATCCCTGTCCCATTGACGCTGTCACCACCTCTGTCACCATCATGCCTGTCCCACCATCTGTCTCACCTCCACCACCATCACAGGAAAGTGACATTTTCCTGTCACTGACCCCCCGTCCCATCATCCCTGTCCCACCAACACTGTCACCACCGTGCCTGTCCCATCTTCCCTGTCCCATCACCTCTGTCACCACCACCTCTGTCCCCTCATCCCCACCCCAGAGGGAAATCAGAGCCACCCCAGGGGGGTGCACCCAGCAGTTTAACCCTATTCAACAACACCCCAAAGCTTTTCCCTGCTCCCGAGCTCGGGATGCATTAATGATGGGGAAAACGCCTGGAAAAACCCATTTAGGAGGACAAGAGCCAGGGGGAGAGCAGCAGCAGCAGCTCTGGCTCCAGGATGTGCAGGAAAATCCCAGCTCCCGGCTGTTCCCAGGTGCCCGGGAAGGACCTGCAGGCTCCGAAGGGAAGGGCCATCTGTCACGGCTGTCACGCGCCCAGAGGGACGGCCGAGGCTGCTGCCCTCAGCTCCCAGCTCCTGCTTTCCTTTATGGGGCTGCAGGAGGGAAAAAGAGCCAGGGGGAAAGCCAGGAAAGCAGCTGCCCTCCAGCAGATTTTGGGGTTTTTATAGGATCCAACCTGGAGCTCTTGATGTTTTCACTTCCCTCATCAGCAATGGCAATTTTCCAGGGATTTTATTGCCTGCCCTGCACCTCTGCTTCCCAAGGGATTGTTTCCTATCCTCGGTCCACCTGCGTTTTCCAAGCCAGCGCCTCTCACTCCCTGCTTTCCTTTCTGGGATCAGCAGCACTGGAGCACGGGAGCATGGCTCCAGCAGCCTGGGCCAATTCTCCCCTCCAAGCTCCTTCTCAAAAGGAGGCTCCGGGGGTTTTCCAGAGGCTGGGAAGCAGCAGGGACAGGGATAAAGGTGTTCTGTTCTCTGGAGTTTGCTGCTCCTGTCGCACTGGGAGGATCCCAGATTTCCTCTCCTCAAGTGTCCCTGCACCCAAAGGTGCCCCTCTCTTCCCAAGGGTTTTCCGAGGGCAGGGTCACTGTGTTTTCCCAAAACCTCGCTCACAACCTTGATCCAGCAATTCCTGCCGCCGGGATTTCCCTGGAATGGCAGGCACCACCCTGCTCAGGTGAACACCAGCACCCTGCTCTTTCCCACAGCCGCAGAATGGGTTGGAAGGGACCTTAAAGCTCACCTCATTTCCACCCCCTGCCACGGAGAGGGACAGCAGGACAGCGGGGGATTCTCCCTCTCCACAGGTGAGATCCCAATGGGAATGGCACAGGAAGGACCTGGAGCTGCTGGAGTGAGACCAGAGGAGGTCACAGAGATGCTGCCAGGGCTGGAGCCAGGCTGGGAGAGCTGGGGGTGCTCACCTGGAGAGGAGAAGGCTCCAGGGAGAGCTCAGAGCCCCTGCCAGGGCCTGAAGGGGCTCCAGGAGAGCTGGAGAGGGACTGGGGACAAGGGCTGGAGGGACAGGACACAGGGAATGGCTTCCCAGTGCCAGAGGGCAGGGCTGGCTGGGAGATTGGGCAGGAATTGTTCCCTGGCAGGGTGGGCAGGCTCTGGCACGGGTTGCCCAGAGCAGATCTGGCTGTCCCGCGATCCCCAGAGCCGTGGGGAGCTCCCGGGATGTTCCCGGTGTGGCCGGACCCACCCGCCCCCTCAGGCCGGCCCCGCCCGCCCCCTCAGGCCGGCCCCGCCCGCCCCCTCAGGCCGGCCCCGCCCCGCCGCTCGCGCGCGCTCGGCGGCGCTCTCGCGAGACTTCCCAACATGGCGCCGGCGGGCAGCGCGAACCTGCCGTGGTACGGCCGGGAGCTGGTGGGGGGGGGGGGGGGATACCGGGATAACGGGATACCGGGATAACCCGGCGGGAGCTGCCCCGCGGCTGACTCCCCGCTGCTTTCCTTCCCCGGTGCAGGGTGGAGAAGTACCGTCCGCAGGCGCTGTCCGAGCTGGTGTCTCACCGGGACATCCTCAGCACCGGTAATTAATCCCATCCCCGCGGTGACCCCCAGCCCCGTTATCCCGCTGTTATCCCGCTGTTATCCCGCTGTTATCCCGCAGTGCAGCGCTTCATCAGCGAGGACCGGCTCCCCCATCTGCTCCTCTATGGGCCGCCCGGCACCGGGAAGACATCCACCATCCTGGCCTGTGCCCGGCAGCTGTACCGGGAGCGGGAGTTCGGCTCCATGGTGCTGGAGGTGAGCGGGACCGGGGTGGGATGGGACGGGATGGGAAAGGTTGGAATGGGATGCAGGGATAGGGATCCACACCATTCCCTTCCAGCTCAATGCCTCAGATGACCGGGGCATCGACATCGTCCGAGGGCCCATCCTGAGCTTCGCCAGCACCAGGACCATCTTTAAGTACGTGGTGGGTTCTCTGCTCCCCAAAGTTCCCCATCTCTTTGGCACCCTCCTGCCCTGGCATTTGGATTGGGAAGGGGATTTGGGAGGTCCCAGGGAGGGTGGGAACGTGCCCGGCAAGCAGGGAGGGTGAGGATGCAAGAAGGGAACAAAACCTCCCAGCTCCTTCTCTAGCACCAACCCCATCCTTTTCCTAGGAAAGGCTTCAAGCTTGTCATCCTGGATGAAGCCGATGCCATGACCCAGGACGCTCAGAACGCCCTGAGGAGAGGTGAGGAGCACTGGGAATCCCACACCACGGGAATCCCACGCTGCATGGGATCCTCATCCAGCCCGGCACAGGGTGGGAATCAAGGCAAGGCAACAGCCAAGGACCCTCCTGCCCTCCCTCCTTTTGGCAGTGATCGAGAAGTTCACAGAGAACACCCGCTTCTGCCTCATCTGCAACTACCTCTCCAAGATCATTCCCGCCCTGCAATCCCGCTGCACCCGCTTCCGCTTCGGCCCCCTGACCCCGGAGCTGATGGTGCCGCGGCTCCAGCACGTCATCCAGGAGGAGGGGTGAGCAGGGATCCCCCCACACCCCCTCCGTGCCCGTCCCCTGCCAGGCACGAGCAGCAGGCTGGATCCCCCCTTCCCCGGGCGCTGTTTTCCAGGGTGGATGTCACTGAGGACGGGATGAAGGCTCTGGTGACCCTCTCGAGCGGGGACATGCGCAGGGCCCTCAATATCTTGCAGGTGGGACTGTGGCTGTCAGCTCCTCCACCCACCAGCCAGCTGGGCTGGAGGGGCCTCTTCATCCTTCCTGTTCCCTCCTCTTCCTCAGAGCACCTCCATGGCCTTCGGGAAGGTGACAGAGGAGAACGTTTACACCTGCACGGGGCACCCCCTCAAGTCTGACATCGCCAACATCCTCGACTGGATGCTGAACCAGGATTTTTCCACCGCCTACCGCAGTATCCTTTACCCTGGGGGTTATTCCCAGTTGGGATAAGTCTTGCTCTTCCCCAGGGATCTCTGGGGCCTCTTGGGTGGGTGTTGCTCGCTGGGCAGAGATGAGGAGCAGATCTGGCAGGGAAATGCCAGGCAGCAAGGCCTTGACTCGCACTCATCCCAGAAATCATGGAGCTGAAGACGCTGAAGGGCCTGGCCCTGCAGGACATCCTCACTGAGATCCATCTCTTCGTGCACAGAGGTGGGGAAAGGGTCCTGCTCTGGGTGGTCCTGGAGAGGCCAGGCTTCCCCCTGCCCCCTCACCGAGCATTTCCTTCTCTCCACAGTCGACTTCCCCCCCTCCATCCGCATCCAGCTGCTGATCAAGCTGGCAGACATCGAGTGAGTGTCACTGCCCCGGTGTGGGCACCCTGGGGTGGCTCCTGGGCACTGCTGGCACACAGCCCGTGGCTTTGGGGGGGCACCCAGAGAGGCAGAAACCCCCAAGGCTGCCCTTGGCCCCTCTGCAGGTACCGCCTGGCTGCTGGCACCAGCGAGAAGATCCAGCTGAGCTCCCTCATCGCCGCCTTCCAGGTCACCAGGGACCTGGTGGTGGCCGAAGCCTGAGTCCTGCTGGATGGATTTGGGAAGGACTCTCAGCCCCGTGCCTGGAGCTGCTCCCTGCAGCTTCCCAGCTCCTCTCTGGAAGCCTTGAGTGCAGTCAGGGTACAAAGGTTGTTAAAAGGCAGAATTATTCCCAAGCTCCATGGGAAAATACAGGTTCCTCCAAAGCCCAGCGGGTCGCAGTGGTCGTTGCATTTCCCTCCTGAAGGGAGGTGGGGTGGGTTCAGCTGTTACCAAGGGAAAAACAACGTCCTGGGGAGGAGTTTGGAGGAGAATTCCCTCCACAAAGCCTGCCAGCACACAGGGAATGTGCTGTTGCTCCAGCCACCAGCTTAAGCTGGAGGATGGGGGCAGACAAAACACTGCTGCATGTTCAGCTTGTCTCTGGGAATTTGGCTGATGGAGTGCCACGCTCCAGCAGAGAGAGAAAACAAGCGAGGAATGATAGCAGGGGGTGGAGTGAAGCCACCTCTTCCCACAGGTGGACACCTCTGCCACCCCTCCCTGGCAGCCAGGGTGGTGCCAGGCACTCCCAGGTCAGCTGAGCGAGCCAGGAGGGAAATCACGAGGAATCAATTTTTATTTATTGAGACCTGCTGGGGCTCGTCCCGCTCCTGCCCACGCCAGGAGAGCGGCAGAGCCCGCGCTCCACCGGGATGGAGGGACAGCCCCAGGTGGGTGTTTTGAGGGGGGTTTTTACCCCCATTATCTGTGCAGGTGACAACAGCTCTGCTCCCACAGCAGCTGTTCCGCCGTCACCCCACACCATTGCACTCAAGAAGCAGAAGCACCTGACCCAAGCCCAGCAGGCAGCAGGGGACAAGGGGACCTGTGTCCCACCCGTGTCCCCTCTGCCCCTCACCCTCTGCTGCGTGGGATTTTGCTGGGTTTGCGGGTTATGACACCGAAATAAAGCCCTCCACAGCCCCAAAACCAGGGGAGCAGCCACGCTCCTGGCTCACGGCTCGGCGTTCCTGCGGCGCCGCCGGCCCAGGCCGAGCCCCGGGGCTCACCTCCGTGCCTCTGCCTCTCCCTGCTGCCTTAAAAAGTCCGGTAAGTGAGGAATTCCTTCAGCTTCCTGGGAATGGGCAGCGCCAGCACCTGGTAGGTGGTGAGGAAGGTGCGCAGGGCTCTGCGGCACAAGTGCTTGAGCGACGAGAGGACCCTCGGGGCTGTCCAGAACTGGACGTGGCCGTCCCTGGTCCTGCAATGGCATCCAAACAACCCTGAGCACAGGGCAGAGGGACACGAGGAATTCCCAAGCTTGCCAGGGAGCCTGTGTTCCCCAGCCCCGAGGAAACTGTCCCCAGGGGAAGCCCAGAATTTGCTGAGCTGCCTGATCTCCCCGTTTCTCCGCCCTCTCCTGTTTACTCACCCTGTGGCAATGAATCCTCCGTGTGGGAAGTACATGCAGCACAGACCGTTGGTCATGGGGGCAAAGGCCACTGGAGAGCGAAACTCCAAGGCCCAGATCCTCAGGAGCCTGTGGAGAAAGGGAGAGGACACAATGCAGTGCCTGCTGCCAAAATAAAGCCTCTGCGCCCACCTGAAGGCACACACAGGAGAAGGATCTGCTTCCCAAGGGACTGTCCCAGGGAGGACTGCCCCCTGCTCAGTGGGTGACATGCTGAGGGTGGCACAGCACCCAGGAGGACAGGGACCTCAGCTCAGGGTGACAGGGCCCTGGCCTTGTCACAGCAAGGTGTTCCAACATGTGTACATGAACAACATGTGTACAACACACAGTGTTCCCGCAGGCCTGACCTTTCCACCCATTCCAGAAACTGCTGGGGACCTGGCCCATCCATTCCCCACCTCCTGAGCTCCTGGTTCATTCTGGCCTCCTCCTGGGCCCCTCTCTGGCTCCCCTCAGGGGTTCACTCACCTGTCATCTGCCACCGTGGCCAGGTAGAGCCCCTCGGGGGAGAAGCAGACGGAGCGCAGGGAGCTGGTGTGGATTTCACTGCTGGAATCCAGCGTGGAGTGCAAGGGGACATGGCTGTGGGTGGGGACAACATCATCAGCTCTGAGCTGCCACCACCACCCCCTTCCCCAGCTGAGGCTGGCAGAGCTGCTAAGCCAGACCCCCATCCTGCCTCTGGAAGCAGAGGAGTGGTGACGGCTGTGCCCAGCGAGAAGGGAAAGGCCACACCCAGCCCTAAAACCCTCCCTGGCACGGCTGTGTCCCCTGCCAGGTCCGCACCGCAGTGTCCTGAGCTGCTCCCCGGTGTAGGGGTCCCACATGATGACACAGGCGTCGTAGGAGGCGGTGACAAGGAGAGCAGAGTCCGGGGAGAAGTCACAGGACACCACGCTGCTCTGGTGGCCCTCCAGCCTCCGGATGAGGGTGTAGGATCTCATGCTCCACAGCAGCGCCTGTGGGATTTGGGCGGGGGATCAGGCTGGGAGCATCCCGAGGTTTAAACCACATGGGCTCTGCTCCCAGCTTCCAGCTCCTGAGGAGTCAGGGCAGGATGGGCTGGCCCTTCTCCCAGGGGTGTTTCTGGGGACACAGGGGGCTGGATTCAGCAGGCACCCATCCTGCAGGACTCACCGACTTCTCCCCGGCAGCAGAGCAGAGCATGCTGCAGTCTGGGGAGATGGAGCAGCAGTAGACCCACTGCACATGGCCCGACAGCACCTGGACCTGCCGCCCTGGGGACAGCAGAAACGTGTCACCAGAAGGGAGCAGGACTCCTTGGCTCTGCTCTCCCTCCCTTTCCACAGGGGGAATTCACACTGGGCTGGGGATTCCCCGGGTAAATCCCAAGGCAATGCCCTCCTGCATCTCCCACTTACAGGGCTGTCCCTTTCTGCCTCAAAAATACTGTCCCCAAAGGTTCTCCCCCACCATCTTTCCTTCCCCAGATGGGTTTCTCCCCCTTCCCTGAGCCAGCACAGGGAGATCCCTGCACGTTCCTACCATCCCTGCTCAGGTCCCACACGCGCAAGGTCTTGTCCCGCGAGGCCGACACGAGGATGGGGCTTCCATTGGGAGCAAAGCTCAGGTCCCTGACGACATCCTGGTGTCCCAAGAGGCTGAAGAGCAGGTGCCCTGTGAAAAGGAGCTGTGCTCAGTGCCATCCATCCACTGAGCCCCACATGCAGCCCCGCTTGGGTCAGATACTGGGGAAGGAGGGAGATGGGATCTGCTCCACAGGGGAACAAAGGGACAGCCAGCCCGGAGCCAGGACAGCGAGGGCTGCTCACCTGTCTGCACCTCCCACACCTTGATCTGCCCATCGTTGAGCCCGGTGGCCAGGACCAGGCAGGGAAGCCCCAGGGCACAGGCAGGATCTGTGTCCCCATCCTCAGCTGCTGGCCAGGCACTGAAGGCCAGGCCCCACACGATCTGCCCACACTCCAGAGTCTTCTCCTTGGCTGCCCCACGGCTCCAGGTCTCCGCTTTGCCACCCCGGCCCTTGTGCTCCGAGGTTTTGCAGCTGCTGGAGGGAGGCAGGGATGGTGGAGTGTTCACCCCAAGACCCCCCACCCCATGCACCCACCTACCCACACTGGGCAACCCCTGGGATCAATCCAAGCTGGGGAGTGAATGGATGGAGAGCAGCACTGGGGGGACTGGTGCTGGCTGACCATACCCCAGTGCAGAAACACTGGCTGAGCCCCCAGTGTGGGCAGCAGGAAAGGAGGGAGGATTCTGCCCCTCTGCTCCGCTCAGGTGAGATCCCACCCGCAGAGCTGCCCCAGCCCTGGGGTTCCCAACATCAGAAGGACCTGGAGCTGCTGGAGTGAGACCAGAGCAGGAGATGCTCCAAGCCCCTGGAGCTCCTCTGCTCTGGAGCCAGGCTGGGAGAGCTGGGAATGTTCACCTGGAGAAAGCTCTGAGGAGAGCTCAGAGCCCCTGGCAGGGCCTGAAGGGGCTCCAGGAGAGCTGGAGAGGGACTGGGGACAAGGGCTGGAGGGACAGGACACAGGGAATGGCTTCCCAGTGCCAGAGGGCAGGGCTGGCTGGGAGATTGGGCAGGAATTGTTCCCTGGCAGGGTGGGCAGGGCTGGCACAGGGTGCCCAGAGCAGCTGTGGCTGCCCCTGGATCCCTGGCAGTGCCCAAGGCCAGGCTGGACACTGGGGCTGGGAGCAGCCTGGGGCAGTGGGAGGTGTCCCTGCCCCGGGCAGGGGGTGGCACTGGACGAGCTTTAGGATCCGTTCCAACCCAACCCGTCCCGTGACTCGGCACTCACAGCTCGGCCTCCCCCAGGGGCCAGGGGATCAGCTTGACCACGCAGTGTCCCTGGGACCAGGCGAACCAGGCCCCGTCGGGAGAGAAGGCGACGCTCCAGGTCTCGCAGCTGGATTTCCAATCGTAGCGCTGGGGCCGGCCCGGCTTCAGCTCCGCCAGCAGCACCGGCTCCTCTGCGGCGGGACGGCCCCGTTACCCCCACAGCCCCCACCAAAACCCCCGGCACCCCTCATATCCCCATTCCCCCCCGTGCCCCGGCCGGCTCCCGCTCACCTCCGCCCGGCTTCATGGTGGCCCGGCCGCCCGCTCGGCCCCGCCGGGCCCGCCCGGCCCAGGGCGGCGGCGGCGGCGGAAGCGGCGGAGCGGGGAGGGAACCCGGAGCCGCCTCCTCCGGCCCCGCCGCCAACGGCACCGCCCCGCCACCGGGGAGGGCCGGGATGGGCGGGCGGGGAGAGCCGGGATGGGGCGGGGGAGCGCCGGGGAACAGCTCCCTGAGGGAGGAACGGCGGGCACCGCGCACAGGGCCTGCTCCCGCCCGCCGGGCCCGGGCGGCAGGGAGCGCCTCAGGGACACCGTCAGCGGGACACCCCAGGCGGTGACACCCTCAGGGACACCCACAGCGGGACACCCCCGGCAGTGACACCCTCAGGGACACCGTCACCGGGACACCCCC
Organism: Phylloscopus collybita; assembly: GCA_027886175.1. Taxonomy (NCBI): domain Eukaryota; kingdom Metazoa; phylum Chordata; class Aves; order Passeriformes; family Phylloscopidae; genus Phylloscopus; species Phylloscopus collybita. The sequence goes on from JAJNNQ010000045.1 coordinate 15,004,629, forward strand.
GGCAGGGAGCGCCTCAGGGACACCCACAGCGGGACACCCCCGGTAGTGACCGCCTCAGGGACACCGTCACCGGGGCACCTCAGGCGGTGACACCCTCAGGGACACCGTCACCGGGACACACCCGGCAGTGACACCCTCAGGGAGACCGTCACCGGGACACACCCGGCAGTGACCGCCTCAGGGACACCCACAGCGGGACACCCCCTGTAGTGACACCCTCAGGGACACTGTCACCGGGACACCCCAGGCGGTGACACCCTCAGGGACACCCACAGCGGGACACACCCGGTAGTGACACCCTCAGGGACACCCTCACCGCGACACCCCCGGCAGTGACACCCTCAGGGACACTCACACCCTTACCAGGGCACCTCCGGCAGTGACACCCGGCCCCAGGACCCCCCACACACACTGGGACACCTTCCAGCAGTGACGTCCCCTCAGGACCCCCAAGGTGACACCCCACAGCAGTGACATCCCCTCTCAGGGAGCCAGCACCCCACAGGGTGACGTCCCTGGCAGTGACACCCCCCAGGACTCACAGGGTGACACTCCCTGGCAGTGACACCCCCAGGACTCACAGGGTGACAGTCCCTGGCAGTGACACCCCCCAGGACTCACAGGGTGACAGTCCCTGGCAGTGACACCCCGCAGGACCCGCAGGGTGACACCCACAGCCAGGTACGGGGATGCCGTCCCACACTGGGAGGTGACACGCAGGAGTGGGGGATCTTCCCTGGAGGGGCACCCACCTCTGCCATCCTGGCAGGACAGCCACGGTGTGGAAGAGCCTGAACCCTTTTTGGGGTGAGGAGATCACGCTGCTTCTGCCCCGTGGGTTCCACAGCCTCGCCATCTACGTGCTGGATGAGGACACCATCGGGTAGGGGGACAACAGGGGCAGGGTGGGCACTGGGGACACCCCACCCCGAGGGGTGGCAGGTCCCCAGCAGTGTCCTGCTGTGTCTGCTCCCCTCACAGGCAGGACGATGTCACCGGCAGGGTCTCGCTCAGCCAGCAGCAGATCTCGGCTGAGTGGGGGGCACGGTGGGGTGGGGGGACAGCAGGGAGCCCTCCTGGCACCATGGGGTGACCGTGCTGTCCCCCTCGGCAGGCACTGACCGCTGGCTCAGCCTGGCACCTGTGAACCCCGAGTGGGAGGTGCAGGGTGAGATCCACCTGGAGCTGCGAGTCCCCGAGCAGGGCCACCCATGGGTGCTGCGCTGCCACCTCATCGAGGCCAGGTTGGGGGGCTGGCAGCTCAGGGGGGCTGCCACCACCACGGGGAGGGAGGAGAGGAGGGGATGGGGTTTGTCCTCCCTTTCCACACCCCTCTGCACCAGGCTGGGGACACCAGTGGTGCCAGCCCACTGTGTGACGGTGCCGTGGGGGCTCGGTGGGAGATGTGCTGCCATCCCTGCTTGGCGACAGGGGCACAGGAGCGCCGTGGAGCACCCAGGGTGGGTCCCCAGCAGACTGGTTGGCTCTCACGCCACGTTTTTTGCCCTTTGGTTTCAAAATCTGGGCAAGCTGAGGCACGGCCCAGGTTGCCCGCCTGGGTTTGGGGGGTGCAGACGTGCCTACAAGCGTGTGCCCGCGCGTGAGAGCGCACAGGGACACACACGCGCGGTGACACACACACGCACACACAGACACGCACAGCTGACGGCTGGAGCAGCCGGCAGAGGCAGCATCCCGCTGCCATGGCAACCAAAGCGGCTACCAAGGCAACAGGCTGGCCGTGGGGACAGGGTGGCCGTGGGGACAGCCGGGAGGGACGGCAGCACCCCCACGAAGGGCTGGAGGAGGACGGGGGAGATGGGGGCAGGATCGCCCCAGCATCCCCCGGCACCTGCTGGCTGCCCCATGCGCCCTGGGACAAAGGGGGGACGCGTGGGGCTGCAGGGACCGTGACGGTGGGGACAAACCCCTGCCCGCTGTGCCCCTGCTGACCCGCATGTGCTCACAGGGACCTGGCCCCCCGGGACCCCTCGGGCGCGGTGTCGTGCTGCGGGCACGCTTTGGGGACAGCAGGGAGTCACTTCTGGGTGTGGCAGCTGGGCTCTCACGGACCCAGGAGGCTCAGGCACCCTCAGGCACCCTCAGGCACCCTCGGCCGCCGGTCCCTGTGCCCAGCAGGCGGTGAAGAAAACGCGGTTCCCGCACTGGGATGAGCTGCTGGAGTTGGAGCTGCCAGGAGGGGAGCTGGGAGGGGCTGTGCTGGGACTGGGACATCGTGGGCAAGAACGACTTCCTGGGGCGGGGGAGGACCCCGGGGCACAGCGGAACGGGGCAGGGTCCTGGGGGCACCTCTGCAACCCCTCTGTGGAGTCTGGGTGACCAGAGGACTCACCGGGATGGCAGCAGATCCACGCGGATAGGGGACACGGGGGACACGGGGACACACACAGCCCGGGGGGCTGGAGGGTGGGGGGATGGACGGGGTGGGAGGGGGGGCGGGTGGGGTAGGGGCGTGCTAGGGGGGTCGGAGAGGGGTGTGGGGGCTGAGGGGACAGCACGGGTGGGTGTCGGGGATGGATGCGGGGCTGCGGGGGGGAAATGCCCGCGGGTGGGTGCCAGGGGGGCTGGCAGCGGGGTGGATGCCGCGGGTGGGTGTCGGGCACTGACCCCACCCCGGCGTGCAGGGGGACCCGTCGGGGACAGGCTGCAGGAGGTGCTGCGAGACCTGGACATGGCCCACCACGCCTTCAGCCACCGCGAGCGGAGCCCAGAGCTACCCCCGAGTCCCCGCCGTGCCCCGGGATCCCCGGCACCCCCCTCAGCCCAGCCCGGGAGGGGCAGGGACGCCGGCGGGGAGCACAGAGGGGACGCGGGGCCAGCAGCCCGGCACGGGGTGTATTCTGTAACACAGAGATGTACACGGCACCGGCTGTGCGCGGCTCCCTGCGGCAGCGGCGGCTGACACGGGTGACACGGGTGACACGGGTGGCACAGACACGCAAAGAGGCCACGGGTAGAAAAAGACCACGACGCTATCGCCACGAGAGCGGGGCGAGCCGGGACGGGACGGGGCGACAGACAGACAGACAGACAGACAGACGCACACGGGGACACGCGGTGGGTGGCACCGGGTGACCCGGGACGCGGGGGGGAGAGCCCGCCGGGCGGGGCAGCGGTGAAGCGGCGCAGGCGGAGGTGGCACGGGCGGGGCCGAGGGGAGCCCCCGAGCCCGGCATCAGTCCTTAAGGGTGGCCTCGGACACGCCCTGGGCCAGCAGCTCGGCCAGGACGTTGTCCAGGTAGTTGGGGTCGGGGTAGCCGTGCCCCGTCAGGTTGGAGCCGAACTCGGTCTTGTGGTGGATCTCGTTCCACACCACCGTGTCCGACTCGCCCGTGGTGTTGGAGGTGCCGATGGTGAAGATGAGCCGCCGGTCCCAGGCCACGATCAGCAGCTTCAGCACCTGCGGCGGGCACGGCCGTGGTTCGCCCACCCGGCACGGCCTGGCACGGCCTGGCACGGACTGACACGGGCTGGCACGGGCTGGCATGGGCTGGCACAGCCAGCTGGCACCCCCGGCACAGCACAGCCTCAGCCCCCCAGGGTGGCATTCAGCCCCAGCACGGTGCCCACAGGATGCCACCCTTCCTTGTGGCAGCCCCCACCCCATCCCAGTGCAGCTGCAGCCTCCCCATCCCATCCCATCCCATCCCATCCCACCCCATCCCACCCCATCCCATCCCATCCCATCCCATCCCATCCCATCCCATCCCATCCCACCCCATCCCATCCCATCCCATCCCATCCCATCCCATCCCACCCCATCCCATCCCATCCCATCCCATCCCATCCCATCCCATCCCATTCTATCCTCCCCATTCTTTCTCTTCCCATCTCATCCCATCCTTTCTCTTCTCATCCCATCTCACCCCATTCCCAACCATTCCATTCCATCCCTTCCCATTCTATCCCATCCCACCCCATCCCACACCTTCCCTTCCCCACCCCATCCCATCCCTCCTCCTTCTACCCCATCCCTTCCCATTCTGTGCCATCCTATCTCATTCCATCCCTGCTATTCTCTCTCTTCCCATCCCACCCCATCCCATGGATCCCATTTCATCCCATCCCATCCCATCCCACCCCATCCCAAGGATCCCACCCCACCCACCCCACGGGGGTCTCACCTTCCTGCCCTTCTCGTTGTCGGGCAGGTAGCAGTGCCGTGGGAAGCCTCGTGCCGTGAATTTCTTCCCGGGATTGGGATGCTCCGGGCCCTGGGTGGGTGTGTGGGGGGACAGGAGGTGAGGGGGGGGGGGACACCGGGCAGGGTCAGCAGCCCGCCCGGGGCTCCGCCCTCACCTGGATGCCGGTGGGGATGTCGTAGACGATCCGGATGGTTTTGGAGTCGGTGTATCCCGGGAGGGAGTGGGGGATGAGGTGGAATTCCATCTTCCCGGGGGGCTGCGTGCCCGTCTTCTCCCCGTAAATGGCCTTACAGGTGGGGCACTGCAGGCTGCCGTCCTGGGGGCACCGCGGGGGCGTCGGGGGTGGCACCCACCCAGCACCCACCTGGAACCTCCTAGCACCCACCTGGACCCACCCAGAACCCACCTGGAACCCCCCAGCACCCACCTGGACCCACCCAGAACCCACCTGGAACCCCCCAGAACCCACCTGGACCCACCCAGCACCCACCTGGACACCCCCCAGTACCCACCTGGACCCACCCAGCACCTACCTGGACCCACCTGGACCCACTCAGCACCCACCCAGCACACACCTGGACCCACCCAGCACCCACCTGAACCCCCCCAACACTCCCCAACACCCACCCAGCACCCACTTGGACATCACCCAGCACCCACCTGGACCCGCTCAGCACCCACCCAGAACCCACCTGGACCCATCCAGCACCCACCCAGAACCCCCACCTGAAACCCCCCAGCACCCACCTGGACCACCCCAGCACCCACCCAGCACTCCCCAGAAACCACCCAACAACCCCCCAGCACCCACCTGGACCACCCCAGCACCCACCCAGCACTCCCCAGAAACCACCCAACAACCCCCCAGCACCCACCCAACATCCAGCACCCACCCAGCACCCACCCCTGCACTACCCCCCACCCCTGGCCCCCACTCCCGGCCGCACCCCGGGGTGCTGCGCACCTTGTTGCCGTTGTTGTACATGGCCAGCAGGCACAGCAGGTGGTACATGTGCCCGCACTTGCCCAGCTTGCCCACCAGCTCCGGCTTAATGCCCCTGGGGCTCAGCACGCCCTCGTAGCCGGAGGAGGTGACCAGCCGCTCCATGCAGATGGTGCAATCCTGCCGGGAACGGATCAGGGCTCGCTCAGCCCCGGCTCTCTGCCCGCCCCCCTCCCGACACGCCCCCCCTACTCACCTCATCCGGGGGGTTCTTCACCTTCTGGATGTAGCGCCGCACCACGTCCTCGGGGGTCTTACCTGGGGTGGGGAAGGACATCAGAGCCCGCCCGCTGCAGGACGGGGACAGCCCCGCCACCCCCCGCCACCGCGGCAGGGACAGCAGGCGGCACAAAGCAGCCAGGGGCATCACCGGGGGTCTCTCACTCCCCCCCAGGCGTGCCCCCTGTCCCCGACCCCGCTGGCTTCCTTACTCTTCTTGAGCTGCTTCTTTTTGGTTTTCCTGCAGATGCCGTTGACGCCGGGGACAGGTTTGATGTCGCTCTTGCTGACGGGCGGGGGGTGCAGGATGGGTTTGGGGGCGCGGGTCAGACACACGGGCAGCCCGGCGGCGCACATCAGGATCCCCGTCATCCCTGAGCCGGGAGAGCGCCTGGCTGTCCGTCTGTCCGTCTGTCCGTCTGTCCGTCCTTCCCACCCCCCCTGGCAGCGTCCCCCGCCCGCGGTGTCACCCCGCGGTGTCACCCCGCGGTGTCACCCCGCGGTGTCACCCAGCCGCTGGCTGGACCCCGCTTACCTGCCAGGGCGGGATGGACGGGGCCGGTGCCGTTCAGGTTCTTGACCGGCAGCGCGGGGACCCTGCGGGGACACGGGACAGGAAAGGGGCTCAGCCGGGCTGGCAGGGCTGGCACTGTCCCCTCCTGGCATGGCACGGCCCCAGAGCAGCAGCATCCCCACGGGGCACGGGGCGGGGTGTCCCCTGAGGGCTGGCACTGTCCCCGGGCAGTGTCCCCATACAGGACACAGGGCAGGGTGTCCCCTGAGGGCTGGCACTGTCCCCGGGCAGTGTCCCACACACAGGACACAGGGCAGGGTGTCCCCTGAGGGCTGCTGGCACTGTCCCCGGGCAGCATCTCCTGGGGGCTGCTGGCACTGTCCCCAGGTAGTGTCCCCCCCACAGGACACAGGGCAGTGTCCCCTGAGGGCTGGCACTGTCCCCTGTCCCCAGGCAGTGTCCCCCTCACGAGGCATAGGGCAGTGTCCCCTGTGGGCTGCTGGCACTGTCCCCTGTCCCCAGGCAGTGTCCTCCTCACAGGACACAGTGTCCCCTGGGGGTTGCTGGCACTGTCCCTGAGCAGTGCCCCTGAAGGCTGGCACTGTCCCCAGGCAGTGTCCCCCTCACAGGACACAGAGCAGGGTGTCCCCTCTCCAGCTTAGAGAGCCGCTGTCCCACCCCACAGGGCTGTGCCATCCCTGGGCACCCTGTGGCACCGGTGGCATCGTGTCCTCCTCCACCCAGAACATCCCGACAGTGACACACGGTGTCCCTGCGGGGACGTGCCACCACTCATGTGCACCCCAGGGAACCCCCAACCCTCCTGGGGCTGCCAGCAGCAGGTGGCACCAGTGTCACCGTGCCCAGGGCAGCGCGTGGGGCACCGGGAGATGGGGAGGAAAGGAAAGGAAAGGAAAGGAAAGGAAAGGAAAGGAAAGGAAAGGAAAGGAAAGGAAAGGAAAGGAAAGGAAAGGAAAGGAAAGGAAAGGAAAGGAAAGGAAAGGAAAGGAAAGGAAAGGAAAGGAAAGGAAAGGAAAGGAAAGGAAAGGAAAGGAAAGGAAAGGAAAGGAAAGGAAAGGAACAAATCCCACTCCCAAGCACTCCTGCCCAGCCCAGCAGCCCCGAGCAGTGGGAGCAGTGGCATCATCCCCCTCCCCAATCCCAAAATCCCCTCCCGCCCCAGCCATGGCAGTGATGGGCTCAGCAGTGCTCAGAGCTGGGGCTGAGGGTGTTTTCCTTCACTCCCAAAGCTCCTCTGCCAACCCCAAGGCCAGGGCAGCGATGGGGGCCCAGCCCCACACCGGGATACTCCTGGCCCCCTCCTACCTGTCCATAGGTGTGTGCCAGGACAGGGACAGCAATGGGGACAGGGACAAGGGCTGCTCAGCCCAGCACCCAGCACACAGAAGCAAAAGCAGGATGTCAGGGGGGAAGGAAATGTGCCAGGAGCTGCCAGGGGCTCAGAGAACCCCCCTGTCCCCCCAGCCTGATGCTGGCAGCCCCGAGGGGACACCAGGCCAGCCCACCACGGGGTACAGCCATGGAGGTGTGGGTGCCAGGACAGGGACACCCACCAGGACACAGTGCCAGGGGTCTGCTGGCCCACCTGGACCCCCTTGGTGAATCATTCCCACCACGGAAGGGACACCAGGGCTGTGCTCCCTCCCCACCAGGGATCTGCCTGCTGGCATCAGGCCAGGAACTGGGGTCACGCAGCCCATGCCGGCCTTGGGGACACCATTCCCCTGGGACCGGGCTCCTCTCCATGTGCCCCAGATGCCATGGATAGCCTGGCACAGCACGGCCTGGCACAGCACGGCACAGCACACGGATCACCACATCCCCTCCGCAGGGATCCAAGAGCCACCAGGACCACCCAGGTGTCCCTCCCGCCACCACATCCCCGGGGCTGGAGGTGACACAGCGCCACAAGGTGACAGCAGGGGACAAGCCATCTCCATCAGCCCTTTGGCGCCCATCCCTGCACCCCCTGCTCCTCCACACTGCGACACTCCGCTTGTCCCCTCCCCACCCAACCACCCACCCAGCTTACCCGGGGGGCACAGCGGCCCTGGCGCCCAGCCCAGCCCCTCGCTGCGTCCCGGGCCGGTTGAGGTTGTTGAGGCCGGGCATCGCCGCGCTGGGCACTCCCTGCCCGGGAGCAAACCCCGACCCGGCCACCCGCAGCCCTTCCCCTTTGGCCGCGCTCCCCGCCACCCCCGCCGGCGTCCCGCTCCCCGCCGCGGGCCACAGCGCTCCGCCGGCGAAGGTGCTGCTCTGGCGGACGGCGCCGGGGTAAAGTTTGCGGCGTTGCGAGGCCAGGATGGCGTTGGAGGCGGCGCGGGTGCTGTTGACCAGCAGGCACTGGGGGCAGGAGCAGGGCGTGCCCGTGCTGGCTCCCACCGGCCAGGACTGAGATTTGGGGATGGAGCCCATGGTGAGCGGGTAGGCCAGGTCCATGCGGCGCCGCAGCCGCCGCTTGCGCTGCGTCTGCCGGTTCATCTGCGACATGCTGCTGAAGTAGATGAGGTAGCAGAAGCCCAGGGAGGAGAGGTCCAGCCAAGGGTGCTGCTTCTCGTAGGCGTTCTGGATGGTGATGCAGATGTCCATGTCGTAGGGAGTCCAGGAGTTGTTGTCGTTCTCCCATTCCCAGACGATTCCCTTCCCCGGCGCCGAGGAGGGGTCGTAGAAGTTCCTGCGGACGGGGCGCATGGTCCCTGGGGAGATGGAGGGGGGGGTGACACCTTCAGTGCCATCCCTGCGCTCCCCTCCCAGCCCGGCACCCCGCAGGGATCGGGATACCGAGGCACTTTGGGGTGCGGCAGCCGCTCTCCCCCTTCCCCAAAACCCCCGTTGTACCCCGGCAGCGCTTCCCTGCGGATGAATCCAACCTGAGGGTGACAGTGGCCGCCAGCCCCCGCGGGTCACCGGCCAGGATGTCCTGGGCAGGGCGATGCTGCTCAGCCCTTGTGCTTTTTTTCCACCCCTCTGGTCCAAGCCCTTCCCCACCCTCCCCTCCCCGTGGCCGTGGCGGGGCAGAGGAAGCGTTTCCCGGTCAGGAGAAGGTTTCCTGACAGCTGCCGGGCTCTGGCAGTGACACAGGCAGGGATTGTCTCCAACGCGGCCAAATCCCGGCCCCTGGCTGCCGCTTTGGGATGGAGCTGGATCCTGCAGCCCCCCTCCCCCGCGGAGCTCCCAGGCGGGGGGAGGCATGGCAGCGCTCTCCCCCCGGCACGGGGCCTGTCTATCCCCTCGCCGGCACCGTTTGCCCAGCTCGATTAACGGCGCTAATTAACGGTCATTAATCATCGGCCGCATCAGGCAGCAGAGCCAGGCCCCAGCTGCCGCCTTGTGCTGAGGCAGCTCTGCCGGGGCCGCGGGAGGGGAGCGGGGGGGGGACCCTGCTGCCCGCTCCTGCCCAAATCCCAAATCCCAAATCCCAAATCCCGCTGCTGGCTCCGGGCCACCCGCACACCACTGCCTGCTCCCTCCCGGCCCCACTGCCATCCACAGCCCCTCACATCCCTGTCCTGTGTCCCGCCTCAGCTCCCAGCCCTGCCTCCATAAACACAGCCCGGGCCCGCTGCTGCTTGCAGATGCATCCCACATCCTCTCACTAGCCCATCCCAAATCCTGCATCCCTGTCCCAAATCGCACATCCTCGTCCCAAATCCCACATCCCCGTTTCAAATCCCACACCCCCCAATCCCACATCCTCGTCCCAAATCCCACATCCCCATCCCCAATCCCACATCCCTGTCCCCAATCCCACATCCCCATCCCAAATCCCACAACCCCATCTCCAATCCCACATCCTTGTCCCTAATCCCACATCCCCATCCCAAATCCCGCACCCCCCTGCCCCTCACATCCCACATCCCCCAGAGAAGGTGGGAGGACCAGCCTGTTCCCTCTGGCACACCCGCAGCTCCCGGTCCCCAAGGGCCACCAGCTGTCCCCAGCCTCAGCCGCTGCCCCCTCTGCCAGCCCTGCCAGAGCCACAGGGCCGAGCCGGTGTCCCCAGGGCCGCCGGGAGGGGACGCACGTCCCCGCTCTCGGAACGGGGTCACCTCGTTCCGCTCCGTCGCTGGGTTTGTGTCCCCAGGCGCCGCGTGGGACAAGCCCCCCGAGCCCCCAGGCTCCTGCCAGCCTTCCCAGTGTCCCCGTGTCACAGCAGGCACCGGGAGCACCCGCAGCTCAGGGGACCTTCTTGTCCCCGAGCACCAGGAGCTCACAGCCTGGGCCTCACCCTGGGGCAGGGATGGGTAAAGGGACGGGGCACACGGACCCCACAATGCTGAGGACAACGGCTGTGTCCCCTGCCATCACCCCCTGGGGACACCGAGGTCCCTCTCTCAGCATCCCTGTCCCCAAGTCCTGCTGGGACAGGGACTGTGGAACCCAGGGACATCCCGGGAAGAGCAGTTTCGTCACCCCAAATCCATTCCTGGCCCCACCACGGGCCGGTGTCCCCAAGGAGTACTCAGCACTGTGGCCATGGGATGTGATGCCAGCTGCTGTCAGGGGATGGGTCTGGGCCAAGGCTGGCAGGAGGTGGCACGGGGACAGCCAGGTTGTCCCGGTGGCTCCCGCAGCTCTGAGTCAGCGCGGACCCTCCGGGTCGTGCCGGCGTCCTGGCTGACTCAGGGCTGCAGGTGCCAAGCTGCCCCTTGCAGCCAAGTCCGTGAGCGGCCGGGGGTGGATGCAGAGCCAGGCACGATGGCACAGGCAGGTGGCAGGTCCCTGCCTTGTCCCCATCTCGTGACAGGAGCCACATCCACGCTCGGGGTCATTCGGCATCACTGGGGACTGGGAATGGTGGCATCGGTGGCCGGGCTGAGGTGGCACAACCACGGGGGTCCTGCCGTGGGGTGTCCCCAGGGACATCCAGAGAGTGTCACCTCTAGTGTCCCCTGCCTGCCCTGCCTGTCCTGGGCAGGGATGCAAGGATGGGCAGGGATGGGCAGGGATGCAGGGATGCAGGGATGGGCAGGGATGGGCAGGGATGCAGGGATGGGCAGGGATGGGCAGGGATGCAGGGACGGGCAGGGATGCAGGGACGGGCAGGGATGCAGGGATGGGCAGGGATGCAGGATGGGCAGGGATGCAGGGACGGGCAGGGATGGGCAGGGATGCAGGGATGGGCAGGGATGCAGGGATGCAGGGATGCAGGGATGGGCAGGGATGGGCAGGGATGCAGGGATGGGCAGGGATGGGCAGGGATGGGCAGGGATGCAGGGATGGGCAGGGATGCAGGATGGGCAGGGATGCAGGGACGGGCAGGGATGGGCAGGGATGCAGGGATGGGCAGGGATGCAGGGATGCAGGGATGCAGGGATGGGCAGGGATGGGCAGGGATGCAGGGATGGGCAGGGATGGGCAGGGATGGGCAGGGATGGGCAGGGATGCAGGGATGGGCAGGGATGCAGGATGGGCAGGGATGGGCAGGGATGCAGGAATGGGCAGGGATGCAGGGATGGGCAGGGATGCAGGGATGGGCAGGGATGGGCAGGGATGCAGGGACAGGCAGGGATGCAGGGATGGGCAGGGATGCAGGGACAGGCAGGGATAGGCAGGGATGCACCCAGAGCGGAGCACCCCCCCGGCACAGCCAGCACGTGCTGCTTTAGTGGGTCACACCGTGACGGGGTCACCTTTAATGGGGTCTGGGCTTGGTCCCAGCCCGGGAGCAGCTCTGATTTCCCGCGGGATGCGTGGCCTGGATGCGCTGCCGCAGCACCGAGCGGCACAGCCGCACCCATCCCAGCACCCACCACCGCTCCCAGTGTCCAAACTGGGGCCTCCATGCTTCCCCGGGGATGGAGCAGCAGGGAGGGGGGGGTGAGGGGATGGCGGGACAATGGGACACACCACAGCACCCCACGGAGCGGAGAGGGCACGGAGGGATGTGGGGACGTGTCCCTCGGGGGTGGGGGTCCACAGTGGGTGGGAAGGGAAAGGGCTGGAGGAGCCTGGAAGGGCCCATGGGGGGACTGGAGTCCCGGAGAGTGAGGGGAGGAGAGAGGGAACAGATGGACGGACAGATGGAGGGATGGAGGGAGGGACGGAGGGATACAGGAATGAAGTGAGAGAGAAATAAGTGGAGATGCACAGGGGAAGAAGGAAGGAAGGAAGGAAGGAAGGAAGGAAGGAAGGAAGGAAGGAAGGAAGGAAGGAAGGAAGGAAGGAAGGAAGGAAGGAAGGAAGGAAATGATGGATGAATAAATAGAGACACGCTGTCAGGGAAGGAAAGAGGGAAAGACGGATGGATGGATGGAATGACAGACAGACAGACATGAAGTGACAGGTTCACGGATGAGTGGAACAACAGACAGACAGATACACACAGGGACGGGGGAGGGATGAGGGGATGGACGGGAGGATGGAGGAATGGAAGGACGGATGGAAATATGGCAGGATGGGAGGACAGAGGGAAGGAGAGAGGGATGTACCAGTGGGTGGAAGGATGGATGGATGGATGGATGGATGGACGGACAGATGGATGGATGGATGGAAGGAGAGAGAGGGGGGAGTGATGGCGGTGTGGATGGACGGCCGGACAGATGGAAGGACGGACGGCTGGCTGGATGTCCCTGGCCGGACGCCAACCCCTTACCCGTGTCCTGCCGGAACTGATGCATGGACTGGAGGTCGATGACGTAGGGTGCCAGCTGGACATCGACCTGTCCCAGCACCACGCTGCCACGGGCGTCCTCCTTCAGCACGTTCTCGATGTGGTGGCACACGGCGGCCGAGTAGGGCCGCCAGCGCCCGTGCTCGTTCAGCCACTCCCACACCACCACTCGGGCCAGGTTCTGCGGGGGGAAGCCCAGGCCCCCCGAGGCCAGCATGGCCCCCGAGCCCTGCCGTGCCATGCCCGGGGGACGGCGGCTCAGCCCCGTTGGGTCACCCGGGGCCCCTCCAAATCCTCCTCGCGGCTGCCGCCGGCTGCGGGCTCCGGAGCTCAGCCGAGCAGGCGCTGCGGGGCTCTGCAGAGGCGGGTGCTGCCAGCCAGGTCCCCGAGGTCCCCGATCCGCCCGGTCCCGCTCCCCCGAGGCTGCCGCGCGGGGCTGGGGCCATCCATCACCCGGCACGTCTTCCCCGGCTCTCCCTCCTCGCCGCGGTGCTGGCAGCAGGGCTCAGGCTCCAAAAAAGCCAACTGGTGGGCCGGTGGGCTCGGGGACGGCGGCGTTTGGATGGGGACAAGGCAGCCACGGCGCTGTCCCCGAGACACCCACTCCTCCTCTTCCTCCTCGTGTCCTGCTGCTCAGCCCACGTCCTCGGTGGCTCCGCGGCTGTCCCCGCCGCCCGGCACGTCACCGGTGGCAACTGAGGAGGGGTAGGGGGGGGGTGTCACCTGCAAAAAGAGGGACACAGCGCGGGTCACCCCGGGTACAGCTGGGGGCCCGTCCCCACAGCCCCGCGGAGCCGGCGGGCAGCGAGGCCGCGGTGCCCGCAGCCCTGGCAGCGTGGGCTGCTTGCCAGCCCCGGCCGGCTGCTGGCCTCCGGCGTGACAGAGGGGACAACGGGGACAGGGGGGGACGGGACACCCTGCTGAGGGTCCTGGGGGGCTGCTGGGGGTCCCGAGAGGCCGGGAAGCCTCGTCGCTCCCCGCGCCGGTACTTTGGGTGCCGGGGAGCCGGCGGGCCCTTGGATCCCGCTCCAGCCGCCGCTGATTTATGATCTGCACTGCAGGCATCGGGCCGGGGGTGATCGCGGCCCCCCGCTCCCGGCCGGCCCCGGTCTCAGCCGCGGCGGCAGCCCCCGGCCCCACGGCGGAGATTGGGGGGGGCCCGGGCGAGGGGGTTTGGCCGCACAAACAGGCGGCGGACAGAGGGGACAGCCGCGGCCGGGCACACACAGACACACGGACACGGACAGACACGGGCACAGGCGCTGGCACACGCACAGCCGCTGACACGGACAGACAGCGGGACCGACACCGGGGAGCCACGGCAGCGCGACAACCCCCCCGCGGGGACACACACACACACACACACACACACACACACACAGAGACACACACGGCTCCGGCTCGGCCGTGCACACACGCACCGCGCACCCCACACGCGTGTGCGCCCGGCCCCGCGCCCGCCGTGACCCCGAGCACCGCGGAGCGAGGCGGGGGGGACCCGAGCTCCAGCCCCGAGCCCCCCGGGACCGAGCGGCGGGGACCCCCCCCCCGGGACCAACAGCCCCCCCAAACCGGGCCCCGGCTGTTCTTGGTGGAGGGGGTTGCAAGACCAGGCCCGGCCCCCGTGCACCGTGTCCCCCCCACCGGCGCACGGCAGCCCCCCGGTGCAGGCTCCCCCGCCGGTGGCCGGTGCCCCGCCACGCACGGCAGCCCCCGGGCCGCCGGCGCACGGCCCCCCCCCGGGGCTTACGGCACCCCCGAGCACGGCAGCTCCCCCCGCTCGGTGCCTGTTGTGTGCCCCCCCCGGGGCACGGCAGCCCCCATCCCTCCGGCGCACGGTCCCCCCGGGGCACGGCAGCCCCAGATCCCCCCTCCCGGTGCCTCGTCCCCCCCACCCCGGTGCCCGCTTCCCCGCCACGCACAGCATCCCCCAGCCCGCCGCTGCCCGGTCCCGCCGCCCCCCGAGCCGCCCCCCCCGCCCCGCCATGGCCGCCGCCGCCCCGGCCGCGGCCCCCGCGCCGTTACCTCCGGTGGCAGCACCGGGACCCGCAGCCGCACCGGGAGCAGCGGCGGCGGCGGCGGCGGCGGGCGCGGGGCCGGGCGGCGACAGCGCTCAGCCAGCGCCAGGCAGCCACCGACACCGGCACCGGCGGCGCGCACGGCCGCGGGCACCCGAGCCGGGAACGCGCGCCGGGAACGCGCGCCGGGGAGCGGGGGCACGCACGGGGGAGCGGGCATCTGCGCCGGGATCGGGAATACGCGTGGGGAACCGGGGATGGGCACCGGGGTCGGGAATACGCGTGGGGAACCGGGGATCGGCACCGGGATGGGGAATATGCACCGGGGACCGGGCATCGGCACCGGAGGCGCGCATCGGGACCGGGGTGGCGGTCGGGGAAGCCGGGACACGCAGCGGGGACACGCACTGGGACCGGGTGGCTGCACCGGGGACACGCACGGGGCTTGGGGTGGCCGGGCTGGGATCGGGCACGCAGCCCGGGGCCAGGCAGTGACAGCGGGGACACGCGCTGGGGACACTGCTGGGACACGTAGGGGACCTGTCCTGGGTGTGTGTCCGTCCACGGTGGGGACACACAGCAGGAGCAGGGACACCCACCGTGACTGGGCACCCACGGTGGGGACACGCGTGGGGGACCAGGGACACACGCTGGGGACACACACCGTGGGGGGCTGTCCCCCAGGTGCGCCACCCTGCTTGAGGGGACACTTTGTCCCCCCTTAGGACAGGGCTTTCCCTCAGCCTTGTGGGGAAACTGAGGCACAGGAGGTGGCAGGAGGCCCTGAGCTGCAAAGGCACCCCAAGATCTGTCACCTTCAGCACAAGGGCTGGTGGCTCTGCCTGGCAAGGGACAGACCTGGGGACAGGTCTGGGGATGGGAGGTGTCCCTTTGGCTGAGACCATGAAGGGACAGACCTGGAGGCAGGGCAGTTGTCACGGCTGCATCCACAGCAGGACAGATTCGGGGACAGGGGAGGTGGCACTGGGGTTGTGCCCATGGAGGGGCAGATTTGGGGACAGATTTGGGGACAGGGGAGGTGGCACTGGGGTTGTGCCCATGGAGAGGCAGATTTGGGGACAGGTCTGGGGACAGGAGAGCTGTCACTCTGGTTGTGCCCATGGAGGGGCAGATTTGGGGACAGGTCTGGGAATGGGGCAGTTGTCACCGTGGCTGTGCCCAGGAAGGGACAGAGGAGTTGAAGCTGGGGCTGTGCCCACGGAGGGACAGATTTGGGGTCAGGGCTGGGTTGGGTTGGGGACCGGGCAGCGATGGCCGCGGTGGCCTCGCAGTGCCACCTGGTGGCTTCGGGCACGTGAGGTGGCAGCCCGGGGGGGGGGGTCCCGGCGGAGCGGGGACACCCACTTGTCCCCTTTCCTGTCCCCAAGGTGCGGGGGGAGCCACCCCACTGCCATGGGTGCACTGAGCTGCGCTCGGGGCTCACGGGGGGTGGCAGGGGCAGGGACAAGGAGATGGGGTGGGGACACGGAGACAGGGCAGCCATCTGGACCTGGAGCTGGGGTGGGGACACAGCACGGGGACAGAGCTGGGTCACGCCATGGGGACAAAAACCCAGGGCAGGGACATGGCATGGGGACCTGCAGGCAGAGCAGGGACACGGGGCTGGGGGTCCATGAGGGGACACGAGGCTGTGGTGGGGCACAGAGGTGGGACAGGGCCCTCCCCCCAAGGAGCCCCCAAGCCATCAGACAAGGGGTGAGCACGGCAGGGGCACCCCAGGGCTGGGTGGGTGTCATTTAGGGCCTTGGGGACAAGCCTCCTGTCCCCTACAGCCGTGTGGGGACACTGACGTGCATCACCCCCTGTCCCCACCCACGGGCCCCCCCCGGGCGCCACTGCCACCGCCGTGTTTAGTCTGAGCAGGAGCGTGGGTGACCTTGGGCTCCCGCGGCAGCCACCGGGGCAAACAGCGCCCCAAGGACACCCACGGGGGGGCCGGGGTCACCCCGGGGGGCACCCATGGGTGGGGGGTCCCTGGGGGGAGCGGGTCCACGGGGCAGGGTGGGGGGGATGTGCTGAGCTGGGGAGACCCCCACCCACCCCACCCCACCCCAGAGGGGAGCCCCGGGGTGCTGCCGCTGCAGGGATGTGTCCCCAGACAGACAGACAGACAGAGGGGTCTGCAGGGCTCCCCCGGCGGGGACCACCCGTGCACACACACACACACACACACACACACACGGCCTCCTTGCACGCCCCGACACGGGGACCACACACACACACACACACACACACACACATGGCAGAGGCAGCTGGAAGAACAGCGGGAGGCAGGCAGGCAGACGGACGGACAGACAAAGAGGCAGACAGACAGACAGACAGACAGACAGACAGAAGGGTGGGTGAGCACACGCCCGGGACACACACACACACACACACAGGCAGGCACACACACGTGCCAATCCACGGGGCGCACACACGCGTGCGGATTCCGCGCGTGTAAAGCAATGTAAACCGCGAGTTTCCTGTGCACACGCGTGTGCAAACCCCCAGGGATGCACACGCAGGGTCCCGCAGGGTGTCCCACGGGGACCCAGTGTCCCGCAGCCGCGCCCCCGCCCCGCGCTCAGCCTTCCCCGGGCCCTCACCCCCCTCACCCCCCCGGGGTCGGGTTGTCCCCCCAACCTCCCAAATTGCCCCCCCGCACCCCGTGTCCGCCCCGCCAGCGGGACCCCAGTGCCGGCGGGGCGGAAGGAGGGAGAGCGGGCGGGGGGGTCCCTCCTCCATCCCTCCTCCATCCCTCCTCCATCCCTCCTCCATCCCTCCTCCTCCTCCTCCTGCTCCATCCCTCCTCCTTCCTCCTCCCCTCCCCCGCCGCCCGCTCGGTGCCGGTGCCGGTGGCCGGGCAGCGCCGAGCCCCGCGGAGCGGCATGGCCGGGGCCCGGGGGTGCTGCCCGGCCCTGCCCGCGGCTCTGGGGCTCTGCCTGGTCCTGTGGCTGCTGCTGCCGCCGCCCGCCGCCGCCTGGAGCCCGGCCCTGCTGCCGCCCGCCGCCCGCAGGTACCGGCACCGGGGAGGCGGGGATGTGAGCACCGACCGGGGCTGGGGAGTACCGGGGGCTGTGGGTTCCCAGTACCGGGGGGCACCGGGGGCTGTGGGTACCCGGTACCGGGGGGCACCGGGGGCTGTGGGTACCCGGTACCGGGGGGCACCGGGCCTGTGGGTTCCCAGTACCGGGGGACACCGGGGGCTGTGGGTACCCGGTACCGGGGGGCACCGGGGGCTGTGGGTTCCCAGTACCGGGGGGTACCGGGGGCTGTGGGTACCCGGTACCGGGGGGCACCGGGGGCTGTGGGTTCCCAGTACCGGGGGGCACCGGGGGTTGTTGGTTCCCAGTACCGGGGGGCACCGGGGGCTGTGGGTTCCCAGTACCGGGGGGTACCGGGGGCTGTGGGTACCCGGTACCGGGGGGCACCGGGGGCTGTGGGTTCCCAGTACCGGGGGGTACCGGGGGCTGTGGGTTCCCAGTACCGGGGGGCACCAGGAGCTGCGGGTAGCGGGTACCGAGTGTTTGGCACCGGGGGCGTCAGGGAGCTCCGGGCACGGGGGACAGTGGGCACTTGGGAGACTCCGGGCATCTGTGGGTACCCGGGGGGTCCAAGGCGTGCAGGCAGCGGGGGTAGGGGGCATCGGGCACGGGGTTCTGTGGGTGCTGGGGGGGCTCTGTGCCGGGCGGGAGGGCACCGTGGGCCGGGGGGCACCGGCTGCTGGGCACTGCAGGGAGGGGCAGTGCGGGCCGTGGGGCTGGGGCTGCTGGGGCGGGGAGGGCTGGGGGTACTGGGAGGTACTGGAACCAACTGGACTTACTGGGAGTGCCTGGGGCCAGCAGGACTTCCTGGGGGCGTCAGGGCTGTGCCAGGCTTAGCAGGGTGCTGGGAGGTGTGGGGGCTACTGGGGCTGCCCGGGCATTTGGGGATCCTGGGGCTGCTCGAGAATTTTGGGATCCTGGGGCTGCTTGGGTGTTTTGGGATCCTGGGGCTGCCCGGGCACACTGGGGCTGGGGCTGCTGGGTCTACTGGGCTTACTGGTGCCACTCCAGCTACTGGGATGGACTGCTGGGGCATACTGGTGCTACTGGGGGGTCGCTGGGATTGCCTGGAGCTGCCTGGGCACACTGGGATGGATACTGGGGCTGCCCCGGCATGCCGGGAATGCTGGGCATGGTGGGGCTCCCTGGGCATACTGGGATGAGTGCTGGGCATACTGGGAGCGCTGGGATGAGTGCTGGGCATACTGGGAGTGCTGGTGAAGAGTGAATGCCCCCAGCCCCGGGGTGCCCAGCCCCGGGGTGCCCAGCCCGGAGCTCTGTGGGTGCTGTGGGGTGTCCGTGGTCCCCGTCCCGCCGCGGCGGCGGGGGCGGGGTGGGGGGGTGCCGGCGGGATGGGGGGGTTGTTTACAGGAAACCCTTGGGTCTGGCCGTGTCTCCGGCACCGGATTGCCGGGACCTCCCGGTTCCGCTCGGCTCACTGAGGCGACGGGCAGAAGCCGCCTCATTTCCCCTTCCCCTCCCGGCCAAGCCCAGGAAGCCCCCGGCGCCTTGGCACAACCCTGCCCGGGACCCCCCCAGGGCAGCCCCCACCCCATCCCACCCCGTCCCTCCCTCAGCCAGCATCGCTGGCATCCCGCGTGCCCCAGCCGGCTGGTTTTGGGAACGGGAGTGGGATTCGGAGCCAAAGCGGGCGTGGGCTCTGCCCCGGGTGGGCACAAGCCCCGGCAGCAGAGCCCGGCCCCCCTCGGCAGGCAGGGTGGGTGTGGGCAGCGCCCCCAGGGTTGTGCCCCCCGCTCCAAAGCCACCCTCAGGATGGGGCTGGGGGCCATGGGGGTGTTTGGGGAGATGGGGTTCAGGGCTTAGGGAGGGATTTGGGGTGGGGCTGGGACTGAGTTTGGGGTTGAGATCGGGCGGGGGGTGATCATGGGGGGGTCTGGTTAAGGACCATGGGTGGGTTTGGGGGGCAGTGGGATGGGGGGATCTGGTGTGTGGTCAGGGAGGGTTTGGGGGCAGTGGGATGGGGGGATCTGGTGTGTGGTCAGGGAGCGTTTGGGGGGCAGTGGGGTGGGGGGATCTGGTGTGTGGTCAGGGAGGGTTTGGGGGGCAGTGGGGTGGGGGGATCTGGTGTGTGGTCAGGGAGGGTTTGGGGGGCAGTGGGGTGGGGGGATCTGGTGTGTGGTCAGGGAGGGTTTGGGGGGTCCATTTTAAGACCGTGGGTGGGTTTGGGCGACCCTGACTCAGGGTTATGTGTGGGATTGGGGGGGTCTGAGGCTGGCACTGATAGATTTTCCCCCGGGTGGGCCGGGGTCATGCCAGGCCAGGCGGGCGCTCACACGCCCAAAGCCTGCCAGCTCCTGCCCCGCTCCAAGGGCATTCCCCTTGGGAAACGAGCCGGGACCCGTCCCCATCCCATCCCATCCCATCCCATCCCATCCCATCCCATCCCATCCCATCCCATCCCATCCCATCCCAGCCGGAGCCGGCACCGCCCCGGAGCCGGGTGTCCCTCCAAGCGGGACGATGCCACCCGGGACGCCGTGGGGCGGCAGCGGGAGCGTGGCACGGCCCCGGGCGGGCTCTGCGCTCCCCCAGCCCTGGCACGGCGCTCTCCTGGGCCGCTGCCCAGCCGGAAAGCCCTTGTGCCACCCCGCCGTCCCCCCCCCAGCCCGCCTCCGGCACCTCCCAGACAATTGTCCCCCCCGCGGCGCCCGCTTGTCCCTGCTGCCACCGCCTCCCTCCCTCCCTCCCTGCAGCGCTGCAGCGGCCCCAAAAAAAAGCTCGGGGTTTTTTTGGTTTTTTTTTGACCCAAATCGTGCAGCCTTTGAGTTGGGAGCTGCCGAGGGCACGGCGAGTCCTTCCCGCCGCGGGGATGGGGAGGCTGGGCGTCGTGTCCCCCTCGGCAGGGGGAAACTGAGGCTGGGGTGCTCGGGGAGGGGGTGGGCAGAGCCTGGCATGTGGGGCAGAAGAAAGGAGCCTTTGTGTGGGGTGGGGGCGCGGGGGGGGCCCCGGGTCCCGCTCCAGGCCGGCCGGCGCCGTGCCGGGAATGCAGCAGGAATGTGGGGCCCCGCGTGTCAGAAGAGCAGGGCACCCCAAAAACCGGCGCTGGGCATCTCCCCCCCCCCAGGGGGGCCGGTTTGGGTGGCAGCACCCACCACCCAGGGTGTCCCCGCGGCAGGGCTGGTGACACCGGTGCTCTCCTTCCCTTCCAGCAAGTGGTGCTCCTACACGGTGACACGGACGGTGTCGTGCCACGTCCAGAACGGGACCTTCCTCCAGAGGGTCTTCCAGGGCTGCCGCTGGCCCCTGGCCTGCAGCGGGGGCAGGTGAGCGGGGTCACCGCGGTCCCCCGGGGGTGGGGACAGCCCGGGTGTCCCCGGCAGGGTGTGAGCGCTGCCCCCTGTGCCGCAGCTACCGCGCGGTGGTGCGGCCGCTCTACAGGGTGAGCTACAGGACACTGACGGCGCTGGAATGGCGCTGCTGCCCCGGGCACGCCGGAGCCAACTGCGAGAGAGGTGGGAACCGGCGGGGATGGGGGTCTGGGACAGGGCGGGGGCACCCAGGGGTGGTGGGACACGGCTGTCACTGCGGGGGGAGGAGAAGGAGCTGTGGGTGGGTGGGATGGATGATGGATGATGGATGGATGGATGGATGGATGGATGGATGATGGATGGATGGATGGATGGATGGATGGATGGATGGATGGATGGATGGGTGGAGGGATGGATGGATGAGGGATGGATGGTTGGATGGAGGGATGGATGGATGGATGGATGATGGATGGATGATGGATGGAGGGATGGATGGATGGATGGATGGATGGATGGATGATGGATGGATGGATGGATGGATGGAGGGATGGATGGATGGATGGATGGATGGATGGATGATGGATGGATGGAGGGATGGATGGAGGGAGGGATGGGTGGAGGGATGGAAGGATGGATGGTTGGATGGATGGTTGGTTGGATGGATGAAGGCAGGAGGGATGGATATTCATTTAGGGATGGATGGATGGATTTTCCTGTGGGTGGGTGGGTGGGTGGATAGAGGGATGGATGGAGGGTGGGATGGAGGGATGGATGTTCCTCTGTGTGGGTGAATGGTGGACATTCCTGTGATTGGATGGATGGATGAATGGATTGATGGATGGTTGGATGGATGTTCCTTTGGATGGATGGGTGGACGGACAGATGGATGGACAGAAGGATTCTCCCAAGGCTGTGCGAGTGCGTGGGTGTCACTGTGTATAAATGGCTGGCTGTGCCCACGGATGGACAGATGAGTGGACAGGGGGCTGGACAGAAGTTCCTGTGTGGATGGATGGATGGATGGATGGATGGATGGGTGGATGGATGGATGGATGGATGGATGGATGGATGGATGGATGGGTGGATGGATGGATGGATGGATGGATGGATGGATGGGTGGATGGATGGATGGATGGATGGATGGATGGATGGAGGGATGGATGGGTGGATGGATGGATGGAGGGATGGATGGATGGAGGGATGGATGGGTGGATGGATGGATGGATGGATGGATGGATGGACGGATGGAGAGAGACCCCGGTGGGCGGGGCAGTGGATGGACAGCCAGGTGGGCAGGAGTGTGTGAGCAACGGGATGTGCCTGGGGTGGGGAACTGAAACATTCCAACCGATGGACGGAGCGTGGGTGGACGGACAGACGGACACTCCTCGGCCTGGCAGTGCCCACGAGGGGGGTGCAGCCCCCCACCCACGAGGTGGGCAGTGGATGAATGGGTGCGAGGCTGTGCCGTGCGTGGGGGGACGGGAGCTGCCAGCTCCTGACAGGGGGGCCTTTGTCCCCATTGTCACCACATCCTCCTCCTCCTCCTCCCCCTCCCCCAGGACCCCACGGTGTGTCCCAGCCCGGCTCTGAGAGATCCGGGGCTGTGAGGACAGCGGGTGGCACCCAGGGGTGGGGACACCCCGGGGTGGCACCAAGGGTCTGCAGGGCAGTGGGTGACACGGGGGGGGTCCTGAGGCAGCTGGGTGGGAGCAGTGCTGGGGGAGGCAGGGGGGGTTCTTCCTCCTCCTCCTCTTTTCTCCTGCTCTTTCTCCTCCTCCTCCTCCTCCTCCCTGCGTGCTTGGCCGCCTGCCCCACATCTGTCCCCACTTAGGGCTGTCCCCTGCAGCACGGCGGTGGCCGTGCCGGGGTGGGGTGACAGCGTGGGGGGGCTCGGGGGGCCACCTCTGCTCCAGACACCCCTTTCCTGCCACGCTGGGTGGCCCCCAGCCTGGGTGGCTCCAGGATCCCTCGGTGGGGACAGGGGACATGGATTCCACCACGGGGTGTGGGCAGTGTCCCCCCGCTCCAAAGCCACCCTCAGAATGGGGCTGGGGGCCACGGGGGTGTTTGGGGAGATGGGGTTTGGGGCTGAGGAGGGGATTTGTGGGGGGCTGGGACTGAGTTTGGGGTTGAGATGGGGGGGGTCTGGTTAAGGACCATGGGTGGGTTTGGGGGGCAGTGGGGTGGGGGGATCTGATGTGTGGTCAGGGAGGGTTTGGGGGGCAGTGGGGTGGGGGGATCTGGTGTGTGGTCAGGGAGGGTTTGGGGGGCAGTGGGGTGGGGGGATCTGGTGTGTGGTCAGGGAGGGTTTGGGGGGTCCGTTTTAAGACCGTGGGTGGGCTTGAGCGACCCTGACTCAGGGTTATGGATGGGATTGGGGGGTCTGAGGCCCACCCAGAGCAAGGACGGGGCCCTGCACCCCCCCCCTGTTGTAGGTACAACAGGAGGGTCTCCCACAGGAGGTGACGCCCCTCCTCCGGGGGGTCCCCCCATGCTGAGCCCCCTTTCCCCGGCAGAGGCTCCCACCCTGCTCACCCTGCGGGACAGCGGCCGCCCCAGCGCGGCCCCGCGCCGGCCCCCCCTGCACCCCGCAGCCTTCTCAGGTGGGTCCCTCCCTAAACACCCCACCGGGGTGGGCACGGAGGGGGGCTGGGCGCCCCCCCACCCCACCTCCTGCACCCCCCCAATCCCTCCCCATCCCGCAGGGTGCCTGAACTGCAGCCGTGTCGGGGAGCTGACAGCCCGCCTGGCCACGCTGGAGGCGCAGGCAAGTCCAGCTTTGGGATCCGGCCACCTCCCCCTGCACCCCCCCGAGAGGCACAAGAGCCCTGGGGGCGTCACGCTGTGTCCCTTTGCTGTCACCCACCCCTCCTGTGTCCTTGGCAGGTGGCCCGGCTGGCGGTGGCCGAGCCCCCCACCCCGGCAGCAGCCAAAGGCAGCGCCCCGGGCAGGGGGCCCGAGGCCGGGCAGCTCTGGGGGTCCCCGGCCGCCCGCGGGAGCCCCGGGGATGACGGTAAGGCAGGGTGACAGTGACAGTGACAGTGACAGTGACAGTGACAGTGACAGTGACAGTGACAGTGACAGTGACAGTGCCAGCCGGGCTGGGAAAGCACCCGGCTGTGGTCAATATTTGGGGATGGGGGGAGTGTGGGACCCCTCACTCCCAGGGAAAAGCAAAGCTCTCCCTGCCCGCCCCGAGCTGTGACACTGAGCCAGCCGCGGGGACAGGGGAGGGGGTGGCTGAGGGTGGGGACAGGGACCCCCGAGGGGCTGTCCCCCCCCACTCAGGGGGCTGCTCTGCCGCAGGGAGACCCGGCTGGAGGGGACCCCCCGGCCCCAAGGGCGACGCGGGAGGACGGGGACCCTCGGGAATTCCTGGAGTGAAGGGTCCAGTGGGGCCACCAGGTAAGGGGGGGACACCAGGTAAGGGGGGGACAGCGCCGGGGGGACACCCCAGCCTGGTGCCTGGCCCAGCCGAGCCCCCCTCCCCTTTGCTGGTGGGCAGATCTTGGGGGGTCCACGCAGCAGTTTGGGGGCTTGCAAGGGCTCCACGAGGACTCCCCAATCTTCACCATCCTCTTCCTCCCCGCAGGTCCCCCCGGCCCCCCAGGACCGCCGGGCCGGGATGGAGCCAGGGGGCTCCCTGGAGAGAAGGGGTCACCCGGGCCCCCCGGCCCCCCGGGCCCCCCTGCCCCTGTGGGGCCAGCCATCCCCCGCCTGGCCGAGCCCAGTAAGGGGGGGCTGGCCTGGGGGGTCCCCTCCCAGTGTCACCCCAAGAACGGGACAGGGTTGGGGGGGTCTGGGCTGGGGGTGCTCCTGGTTGTCACTGGGGTCCCAGGGATGAGCTGTGGGGCAGTGGGGACCCCCAGGCCTTCATTGGGGTTCCAGGGATGAGCTGTGGGGCACTGGGGACCCCCAGACCCTTATCGGGGTCCCAGGGATGAGCTGTGGGGCACTGGGGACCCCCAGGCCATCATTGGGGTCCCAGGGATGAGCTGTGGGGCACTGGGGACCCCCGACCAGGATTCCAGGCATGAGATGTGGGGCACCAGGCACTGCAGGGGACCCCCTGCCAACCTTGGGGTGGCAGCAATGAGGTGTGGGGCGCTGGGAAGAGCTGGGGTCCTCCTGCCACGGTTGGGGTGACAGGGACGAGACAGGGGCAGAGCAGGGGAGGGCAATGGGGTCCCCAATGTCCCCAGGTGGTGTCTGGCCCCAAACACCCCCCTCCATTCTCCCCCCCAGGGGACCCTGTCCTCTCCAACACCTTCACCGAAGCCACCAGGAGCATCGTGGGTCCCATGGGACCCCCCGGGCCTGTGGGGCCAATGGGTGAGGGTGTCCCTGTCCCCTCCCCTTCCTCTGTCACCCCCCCAAGGCTTTCGGGGGGCTGAGCCGTGTCCCCCCTCTCCTTGCAGGTCCCCCCGGGCCCCCAGGTCCTGTCGGTCCCCCCGGCCCCCCAGGACTTGATGTAAGTGCTGGGGTGGGGGGCACGGGGTGGGGGGAGCTGAGCCCCGGTGTCCCCCCAGGGCTGATGTCCCCACCTTGTCCTCGCACAGGGCAGGGCAGGAACGCCCGGAGCTGCCGGGCCCCCCGGGGAGAAGGGGGACAGGGTGAGTGTCCCCAGTGTCCCCAGTGTCTGTGACACCAGCCAGGGTGGGGGTGTCAGCCAGGGGGGTCTGGCTGTGCCCCCCAGAGGGTCTGACAGGTTCTGTGCCCACCCCACAGAGTCCCCAGGGCCACCCGGGCAGCTGCTGGTGTCCCCTGTGGTGGCCGTGTCAGGGGGGTGGTTTTGGGGGGCCACCTCTGCTCCAGACACCCCTTCCCTGCTGGGTGGCCCCAAGCTGCTGGGACCCTGCCATGGGGGGTGGGTGTGGGCAGCGTCCCCAGGACTGTGCTCCCACCCCAAAGCCACCCCCAGAATGGGGCTGGGGGCCGTGGGGGGTGTTTGGGGGTTCAGGGCTGGGGGGAGATGTGGGGGGCTCAGGGCTGGGGGAGATGTGGGGGGTTCAGAGCTGGGGGAGATGTGGGGGGTTCAGGGTTGGGGGGAGATGTGGGGGGTTCAGAGCTGGGGGGAGATGTGGGGGGTTCAGAGCTGGGGGAGATGTGGGGGGTTCGGGGCTGGAGGAGATGTGGGGGGTTCAGAGCTGGGGGGAGATGTGGGGGGTTCAGAGCTGGGGGAGATGTGGGGGGTTCGGGGCTGGAGGAGATGTGGGGGGTTCAGGGCTGGAGGGAGATGTGGGGGGTTCGGGGCTGGAGGAGATGTGGGGGGTTCAGGGCTGGGGGGAGATGTGGGGGGTTCAGGGTTGGGGGAGATGTGGGGGGTTCAGGGCTGGGGGGAGATGTGGGGGGTTCAGAGCTGGGGGGAGATGTGGGGGGCTCAGGGCTGGGGGGAGATGTGGGGGGCTCAGAGCTGGGCCTGGCTTTGGGGCTGAGGTGGGGACCTCTCCTGTATGGCCACGGGAACGTTTTGGGGGGGGTCTGGTCTAAGACCCCCATGGGTGCGTTTGGGGGTTTTGGGTTGTGGGGTGGGGCTCTCAGCCCTGTGGTCTGCCAGCATCTCCCTCTCTGGGGGGGGGTCTGGCCGTGCCCCCCGGGTTCTGACGGGCTCTGTCCCCCCGCAGGGTCCCCAGGGCCCCCCGGGCAGCCGCGGACAGGACGGGGCACAGGTAAGGTGGGTGTGGGGGGCCCCCCCCGGCCGCACCCCCCGTGCCCCCCGCTGCCAGGCCCTCTCCTCTCCTCTCCTCTCTGTGTTTCAGGGCGAGCCGGGCCCCCGGGGCGAGCCGGGCGACCGGGGCACTTGGGTGAGCGGCCCCGGGGGCAGGGAGGGGAGCACCGGGCTGCCAGGGGCTGGGGGGGTGGGGGGAGTGACGGGCACGGGAGGAGCCCAACGCCCTCCCTGCTGCCCTCGGCCTCTCAGGGTCCGTGTCCTCAGGGTCCCCGCTTGTTCCCAGTGACCCAGAGCTTGTCCTTGGGACCCCAGTGTTGGCAAGGGTGTCCCCTGCTGTGCCCAATGCCCCACACATCATCCCTGGGACCTCAGTGACATCCTGGGTGTCCCCAACACTTCCCAGAGCCCCACACCTCATCCCTGGGTGTCCCTGGGTGTCCCAGGGTGTCCCCAGCCCTGCCCAGAGCCCCACACCTCATCCCTGGGTGTCCCTGGGTGTCCCCAGCCCTGCCCAGTGCCCCACACATCATCCCTGGGTGTCCCCAACACTTCCCAATGCCCCACAGCTCACCCTGGGTGTCCCTGGGTGTCCCTGGGTGTCCCCAGCCCTGCCCAGAGCCCCACACCTCATCCCTGGGTGTCCCTGGGTGTCCCCAACACTTCCCAGTGTCCCACACCTCATCCCTGGGTGTCCCTGGGTGTCCCCAGCCCTGCTCAGTGCCCCACAGCTCATCTCTGGGTGTCCCTGGGTGTCCCCAGCCCTGCCCAGTGCCAATGTCACCTGCACAGGGTGCTGGGGGGGGGGCACGGGCTGGGCTCACAGCTCCCCGGGCTGGGCTCACCCCTCCCCGCGGTGTCACGGTCCCCGTGTCCCCTCCCAGGGGGGCTCTTTGGGGTGCAGCCCCCCCTGAGCCCGTCGCCCCCTCTCTCCCGCAGGGGGAGGGTTTGCACCAGCTCCGCGAGGCGCTGAAGATTTTAGCGGAGAGGGTTTTAATCTTGGAAACAATGATTGGGCTCTACGGTGAGTAGGGGCACGGGGACCCCCGGGGTGACCCCACAGCCCTGCTGGGAGGCCACCAGGCCCCCCCATGACATCACGGTGGCCCTTGGCCACGGTGACATCAGCTGTGCACCCTCGCGGTCGCACCACGAGCAGCGCTGGGGGCCACTAAGAGGAAAGGCCACCAGGGTCCCCCCCAACCCAGGCACCCCAGAGCCACCCCAGGCACTGCCCACCTCGGGCAGGGCCACCTGTGACAGTCTCGGTGTTGGGGACAAGCCGGTGGCCTTCTGAGAAGGTTGGGGACGTGTCCCCCTCAGCGTGCTGGGGGGTGGCCGAGGGAGCACCCCCGGCTGGGGACACCAGTGTCCCCCCAAATGTTGGGGGGCCTCAGCGTGCTGGGGGATGGCAGAGGGAGCACCCCCAGGTCAGGGACATCAATGTCCCCATCGGGGCACTCTCAGGGACATCGAGCCAGCAGCGTCCGCCACAGGGCCAGCACCAGGGACCCGCAGGGGTTGGGGGAGACCCCGGCACCCCCCTGAGACCAGGAGGACCCTCCTTGGAGACCTGGCACCCCCTCCTCGTGCCCTGGCACCCCCACCTCGCTGGGGCTGCACCCCCGCCATGCCGCCCGCTGCGCTGTGCCACCCCTGCCGTGCCGTGTCCCCGCTCCGTGTCCCCACCCCGTGTCCCCACCTCGTGTCCCCACCCCGTGTCCCCACCCCATGTCCCCATCCTGTGTCCCCACCCCGTGTCCCCACCCCGTGTCCCCACCTTGTGTCCCCATCCTGTGTCCCCATCCTGTGTCCCCACCCCGTGTCCCCACCCCGTGTCCCCACCTTGTGTCCCCATCCTGTGTCCCCACCCCGTGTCCCCATCCCGTGTCCCCTCCCTGTGTCCCCTCCCCGTGTCCCCTCCCCGTGTCCCCCGCGGGGCCAACGCGCTGTGCTCTGCTCTGCTCTGCTCTCTCCCTCTCCCCCAGGCCAGTAGCTTCCAAACCCTCCTGCGGCAGCAGGCCCGGCTGGAGGTCCTGGCTAGAAGGGTCACCTTGCTGGAAGCCATCATCTGGCCAGGTAACCACCCCCGCCCCGCATGAGCCGGCAGCGCGGGGGGCTGGAGCCACCGGGAACGGGGCACCGGAGAGCTCCGGGGCCACGGGAGAGCTGGGGGAGCTGCTTGGACTGAGAGAGGCAAACGTGGAGATACTCCTGAGCCACAGAACCATGGAGAACCTCTTGGATTGAGACATGGAACCATGGAGATCCTCTTGGATTGAGAGGGGCAGCCATGGAGATCCTCTTGGATTGAGCCACGGAACCATGAAGATCCTCTTGGTTTGAGCCATGGAACCATGGAGAACCTCTTGGACTGAGCCATGGAACCATGGAGATCCTCTTGGTTTGAGCCATGGAACCATGGAGATCCTCTTGGATTGAGCCATGGAACCATGGAGATCCTCTTGGATTGAGCCATGGAACCATGGAGATCCTCTTGGATTGAGACGGGCAGCCATGGAAATACTCTTGGGCTGAGCCATGCAACCATGGAGAACCTCTTAAATTGAGAGGCAACCGTGGAGATTGATCAACTTGGATTGAGAGAGGCAAACATGAAAATACTCTTGGATTGAGCCACGGAACCATGGAGAACCTCTTGGACTGAGAGGGGCAAATGTGGAAATACTCTTGGATTGAGAGGTGACCGTGGGGATCCTCGTGGGCCAAGGGCAACCCTGGAGCTCTTTATGGTACAAGGGAGACCATGGAGCCCCTCTCACTCCGAAGGAGACCATGGAAACCCCTCTCGGACCAAGGGGACCCATGAGGGGACCCCCGAGGCGAAGGAAAACTCCAGAGCCCCTCTGGAACCAAGGGAGACCTTGGACCCCCTCTGGGACTGAGAGAGGCAACCAGGGAGCCCCTCTGGGGCCAAGGGAGACCCTGGAGCTCCCCAGGCCTCAAGGAAATCCTTGGAGAAGGGAGACCCTGGAGACCTCCTCGGGCAAAGGGAGGCTCAGGGATCCTCCCAGGCTCACAGGAGACCCTGGGGACCCTCTCAGACTGCAGCAGCTCCCGGAGCTCCCCTCGCACCCAGGGGACCCCCCCGGTGCCACCCCCCCCCGTGCCAGTGGCTGGGGACAGCGGGTGCCCCCCACCCTCACCCCCGCTTCCCCCTCCCCATTCCAGCTGTGCTTTCCCACATCAGGGCTCCAACCGGGGGTGCCAGGCAGGGGTGCCAGCTGGGGGGTGGTGTCCCCAACCCCTTGGGGACACCCAGAGCCACATGGTGGAGGGGTGGGGAGTGCAATGACCCCCATTTCTATGGGGCTGAACACCCCCCCCCCCAGCGCTGATTTGGGGATTTTTTTTTGGAGCTGGGGACACCCCCAGCCCCTGACACCCCCTTTTTTTTCCCCTCTCTTCCCGCAGAGCCAGAGGGCGGCTCGGGCAGCGGAGCCCCCGCGGTGCCCCGCGGCAAGCGCGACAGCGGCCACCACCTCCCCTCCGACGGCCACCTCCCCTCCGACGGCCACCTCCCCTCCTACCGCATCGTCACCTCGCCCCGCCGTGTCCCCCCCGAGCCGTGACCCCGGCGCCGTGCCACCCTTGTGGGAGCAGGACGGGGTCACCCCCTGTCCCCCCTCTCGGTGCTACCGGTGGCACGGCACCGCTGTCCCCAC
Source organism: Phylloscopus collybita (assembly GCA_027886175.1). Taxonomy (NCBI): domain Eukaryota; kingdom Metazoa; phylum Chordata; class Aves; order Passeriformes; family Phylloscopidae; genus Phylloscopus; species Phylloscopus collybita. The sequence continues at coordinate 15,034,856 of JAJNNQ010000045.1, forward strand.
ACCCCGCACTTCGCCCCCATCGCCGCTGCTTGAGCCCCCCCACCCCTCGAGGGTCAGGGGTGTCCCCAAGGCCGGTTCTGTCCCCTCTCCTCGCTCCAAGGTGCAGCTCTGGGGGGGTGGGTTTGTGTCTTAGCCCCGGGGATTGGGGGGGCTGGCGGTGGGGATCCCCCCCGCGGGTGGGGACCCCGCTGCGCCGCGCGCTTCGCTGCTTTGGGATCTGCCAAATGTCATTAAATGTCCCCAAATCCGTGTGCTGGGGTGGCGCTTGGTGAGCTGGGGGGGTGAGCGGGGGTGGGATCTTTGGGATGGGATGGGATGGGATGGGATCCATGGAAGGGATCCATGGGATGGGATGGGATCCATAGGATGGGGTGGGATGGGATCAGTGGGATGGGATGGGATGGGATGGGATGGGATGGGATGGGATGGGATGGGATGGGATGGGGTGCGATCAGTGGGGTGGGATGGAATGGGATGGGATGGGATGGGATGGGATCAGTGGGGTGGGATGGGAAGAGAGAGAATAGCAGGGATGGAATGAGATAGGACGGCACAGAATGGGAAGGGACGGGGTGGAAGGAGGAGGGATGGGATGGGGTGGGGTGGGGAAGGTGTGGGATGGGGTGGGATGGGATAGAATGGGAAGGGATGGAATGGAATGGTTGGGAATGGGATGGGATGGGATGGGATGGGATGGGATGGGATGGGATGGGATGGGATGAGAAGAGAAAGGATGGGATGAGATGGGAAGAGAAAGAATGGGGAGGATAGAATGGGATGGGATGGGATGGGATGGGATGGGATGGGATGGGATGGGATGGGATGGGATGGGATGGGATGACGGGATGGGGTGGGATGATGGGATGGAATGGGATGATGGGATGGCATTCAGGGACACCCAGGGGACACGCGGCTGTGCCCACCCAAGATGTGACACCAGTCCACGCATTGTCACCCCTGGGACCACCCCCCCCCCCCCAATGTCACACCCACCTGTGCCTCCACACCCTGGGGCTCCCCCCTCCTCAGGGCAGGACACGCTGTACCTGCCACCCCCTCCCGTGCCCTCGCGGCGGGATGACGTCACACAGCGATGTCGCACAGTGACGTCACTCCGCCACGCTCACCACGCGGGCAGCATGCGATGCCAGGCCCAGCACGGGGCGCCAGCCAGCACCCGCGCTGCCGCTGCTTGGCACTGTGACACCTGGTGACCTCATGTGTCAGGAGGCGCCGTCAGGGGACCCCACGACATCCCGGGCACGGCGCGTGACGTCACAGCGCCGCCCGTTACGCCGCAATGACATCACCACGCCGACCGTGACGTCACGCCCCCGCCGCGCCCCCAGCTCCGCCTCGCGGCCCGAGCGCCTCTTGCGCGACGGTCCCTAACGGCCGCGGGCCGTACCATCCCACCGCCCGGCGGGGGGGGAAGCGCCCAGCGAAGCGCCAGAAACGCGCTCCGGAGCGGCGGCCGCTGCCTGCAGAGCCGTCCCGATTCTTCGCGGACGGTAAAAGCGGCGGGCGGGCGGCGGAGCGGGCCGGGCCGAGCCCCCGGAGCGCGTTTTCCCGGTGTTCCCCCCCCCCGGGCGCGGGGTGGTGCGCGCGGCGGGGCCGGGCGGCGCATGCGCGGCGCGGGGCGGGGCCGGGCGGGCAGCGCGGAGGAGGAAGGCGAGAAAATGGCGTCGACGGGTGAGCGGGGCCGGGGCGGGCCGGGCCTGGGGGCGAGACGGGACGGGGCCCTCGGCAGTGTAGCCGACCCCACCACGGGGTGGCCGGAGGGGCGCTGGGGCGGCGCGGTGGGTCCGTAGAGCCGAGCGCGGGGGCCGCTGGGGTCGGGCCGTGCAGGGCCCGTCTCGCCCGTGTCCCCCCGCGCCGCCCGCCCGGGCCTCGCCGGGGCCTCGCCGGGGTCGTGGGTGTTTCCCTGCGGTGTCCGCTGCTTCAATCGCGGCCCCTCGGTGCCGCGACCCCGCGGGATTCCCGGAGCTTTGGCGCTCCCAGCAGCGGAGCAGCGAGGCAGGGCTCCCGCCGCGCTCCCGGCCCTGCCGCCGCTCCCGGGGCGGGTGTCGGTGCGGATCCGGGATTGGGGAATGTTTGGGGTGGGAAGGGACCTCAAAGCTCTGTCCCCAGGGCCAGGGACACCTTCTACTGCTCCAAGCCCCCTCCAGCCGGGCCTTGGGCACTGCCAGGCATGGAGCATCCTCTGGGAATTCCATCCCAGCGCCTCCCAGCCAGGAATTGCTTCCCAATCTCCCAGCCAGCCCTGCCCTCTGGCACTGGGAAGCCATTCCCTGTGTCCTGTCCCTCCAGCCCTTGTCCCCAGTCCCTCTCCAGCTCTCCTGGAGCCCCTTCACGCCCTGCCAGGGGCTCTGAGCTCTCCCAGCTTTTCCCCATAGGGAAGTGTGATAAATGTGGTATATAATTCGGTTTTAATAAGGTGTTCCATCATCTCCATGCCTCTAAATTTATCTGAATGAAATGTTTATCCACGAGGGCTCCAGCTGGATACAAACAGTTGGGAGCTGAGACTCCCCAAGTGTGGGAGCATCACCCTGAAATTACTTCAAAGCCCAGCAGCCCAAGGTCTGACTCTCCTTAAAGAAGGAGGATTTTTCCCTTTTTTTTTTTTTTTCCAGAAAGGGAAATGTCCCAGGCTGTGGACTGTGAGGGAATATCACCAACAGTACCTTGGAGAGCTTGAAAAAGTCAAGTCAGGGAAGGAACATCTGCCAAGGGGATTGTCAGAATGGGGGTTAAAACCACAGCTGTGTTTTCCCTTAATTCATGGAATTCTTCCTCCTGGGAGCTGCTATTTTCAGCCTCTGGTGTGCTCCTGAGCTTGGTGGGAAAGGAGAAAAAAAAAAAAAAAAAAAGGGATGAAGATTAATTTCCCCCTGGAAATAAAAAGCCAGGAGATGGGTTTAACTAAATGAGCCATAATATTATTTTTTTATGAATGTTCCGTGTTCCTCTAAATCCCAGCAAATTAAAAGGAGAGGCGTCACCAGAGGCAAACTGCAGATCCCACACCTGGAATTAAATCCTCCTGAGGGAGGGGGAGAGAGAGGTTGGGTTTGGGTGGGACTGGGGAAGGCTGGGAGGAGAAGGGGTAATTGCTGCCCCTGCCTGGAGCTCCAGGCCAAAAAGGGGCTGGAAATGGAGAATTTAATGAAGCTTTGGTGGCTGCAGGGTGAGCAGGGAAAAGGAGTGGAGTGGGATGAGGAGGTGGTGAGGAAAGGGAAGCTTGGGATGAGGGGGAGCAGGCGTTAATTAACGCTCAGGATTGAGCAGAACCACGTGTAAAGTGAAATTAAAAATTAAAAAAAAAAAGCCAACCCTGAGCTGGACAAGGAAAGCCTTCCAGTATCCCACGTGCCAAGCTGAGAGGGAAGTGGGAATGATGCCAGAGAAGTTTAACAACTCGTGCCTCGTGTCCTGGGAGCGGGGGAGAAAACCTTTTGGAGAGCTCCCAGTGTCTTCTTTCTCCTTGTGAGGTGTTCTGGGCAAGGTCAGAGGAGTTAATGACTCCCAGGAATTCCTGCTGGGATCACTTGCAGGGTTTTTCCTTCAGACCCAGGGGCTCTGCTCCTGCACAGGGAGCAGGAGGAGAAGCTGGGAGCGCACCTGGAGGGTGAGGAGGAAGGGTTTTGTAGGGGTGGCTGCCCAGGCTGAGGAGCAGGAGGTTGTGGTGGATGGAATTTGTGTTTTCCAAGTGATTCCTGGGGCTCCATCACCTTTTGGGACAATGGCATCCAAGCCAGGCAGGTGCTTCCTCAAATTCTCCAGTGCAGGAGTTGAACTTGATCCCTGTGGGTGTCTCCCAGCTCAGGATATTCCGTGGTTTTGGGATGAACTGGGGGTTCTGACCAAGGTGTGACAGTGGTGGGAGCACTGGGGGGTCTGGGAACAGCTCCACTGCTCCAGCTGCTGTGGCCTCCTCCAGGAAGTTCTGGGCTCATTCCTGGGAGATCTGGGAGGCCAGACCTGCTGGGAATGGTGAATTCATCCCTGCTCCAGACCTTGGAGCTGTTGGTGCCTGGTGTGAGGGAACTGGGAGCTGCAATTGTTTCAAATTTAGCCTCCTGATTGCCACGTGGATTCATTCCCCATCCCCGCCAGCAAATCACTTCAGCAGGGACTCTGCTGCTTGGATTTGCAGGATTTTTGGTTCTCCCAGTCCAGTTCTCCTCAACCCTCATGGATTGAGGATTTGGGGAAGGGGAAACTCTCCCAGCTCCAGCCCTTCCAGGAGACAAGTGGCTTTCCAGCTGTCCTTGGAAGGGAAGGAGTGAAGGTGGTGCCACCTTCCAGCCCAGCCCTTTCAGAGCAGGGTTGAGGGTTGGGGTTTATAAGGCTCAAATCCCTGTTTTTCCTTTGTTTCAACCCCAATCCCCCCTTGCCAGCCCCCTGGGGATCCATCCAAGGTGGCAGTTAAATTGCAGCGGGGTCATCTGAGATCAAAGTCGCTGCTGCAAGCAGCAGGGACAATGAGGGGAAGAGAGGTTTTGTTCCCCTCAAAAAACAAAAAAAAAAAAACAAAAAAAAAAAAAAAAAAAAAGAAAAACCAAACCCAAAAAAAAAAAAAGGACTGAAAATGGGCATTTACCTTCCACCCTTGGGAGACTGGAATTCAGGAGGAAGTTCCAGCTTGCTGTGCTCTTGGACTCTTTTAATTTTTGTTAGGGCTTCATCAAACATTTTTATTCTTTCTCCTCTCCTTTTCTTTTAGATTACAGTACCTACAGCCAAGCTGCAGCTCAGCAGGGGTAAGTAGCTTATCCCTCCTGTTTTAAAGAGATGAAATAAAAAGTAAAATCATAATTACAGTTTGGGCTTAACTCAGGTGTGTTTGGAAATCCTGAGGGTTTTTTTTTTTTTTTTTTCCTGGAGCTTTGTATTCCCATATAGAATCTCAGCAGAAAACCGTCAGGCTGCTTGAAAAAAAATAAAATAAAAATTTGATTTTGGGGCAAGATTATAAATGTCTTTACATTCATTCCACAGCTACAGCGCCTATGCACCTCAGCCAGCCCAAGGATATGCACAGACCACCCAGGTAAAACGCTGGGGAGGGGGTGGAATTCCTGCTCAATTCTTCTGTTTTCCAGGAAAACACACAGCCAGGAGAAACAATCACAAAATCCTGGTTGGGAGTTGTCTGGGAGCTTCTTCCCCTGACCCAAAGTGCTTTTTAAAAGGGAGATAACCTCAAGAATCCCCTTTTTTGTTGGTGTTGTTAATTTATTCAATGCTGATCCCAGAAAAGCCAAATTTTTGGTGTGTGTTTGACACCACGGCGTTGGTGGGTGTTGTAATCAGAGGTGTAGGAGGGAAAAAAAAAAACCTGGGGAAAAAAAAAAAGGGGGGGAATGGCCTTTTTGGGAGATGGCAGAATTGGACAGAGGAGGAGGAGGAGGAGGGAATCAGTTGTTTCCTGGAGTTTTTATTGCTGTAACTGTTGATACTCTCCAGTTGGCTGGACTGCGAAATAATGATGGTCTTTAAGAGATTAACTTCATGCTTATTTTTAACCTTTAGAATCCAAGTTACTACAACCACATTTGTCTGCAAACTCCAAGTATGTTTCAAAGGTAAATTCTTGTCCTCACCAAAGTGCTGTAGGCTTAATTTTCCTTCCCAAGAGGAGGAAGACAGGCTCAGTGTGGGCTGGAAGGAAGGTGATGGTGACTTAGCTCAAATCAAAGTCTTTGGAGACAACAACTGGAAGAGCTGCTCCCAGTTGTAGTTGAGGTGCAAAGGTGGGAGCAGCATGCCGTGGGTAGGAACAGGAGGCCTCAGCAACTAAAACCAGCTAATTAAACACCTAACCAGCTGATTGAACACCTAACAGCTAATTAAACCCCTAACCAGCTAAAAACACAGCTGTAGGCATGTGTCCGTGGGAAGTTTGTAGCGTTCCTGCCTCTTGGTGGAGGGAAACTTCCAGGGATGTGTCCACGTGGTCAAGGCTTTCCTGCTCCTGGTTCAGACCTGTGCCCTGAGTTCAGGAGGGCTGAATATCCCCCAAAAAAGTCCAGGCTCTCCAGAGGTCTGAGCTCTTCAGGATCTGGAGGTTAAAGCTGTCTCCGTGTCACTCCTCGAGCTGTGTCCAGAGTTGTGTCCTAAGCCAGGAGCTGTTGGAAGCTTGCTGGTGCCTGGAGCATGAGCTGGTAGGGCATGGCTTGGGCAGCTGGTGACACTGCTGGGTGCAGCTGCTCCTCTCCTTTCCTCAGTGATTTTCAAGCTGGATTTGGAAACAAAATCAGGGACTGGGTGAGGTGAGAGCTGATCCTCACTGAGAGCGCAGGCAACGGAATGGGAGCAGCACCGCTGGGATGCTTGGGGTGTTCCCATGGATCCCGTCCTTCCATGCCCTCACCAACTCCCAGTTTTCAAAAATTAATGGCTGATGGGCATGAAAACGCTCCAAATAATTTTAATTGAAACCTTCCACAGGTTTCTTTTAGCCAACACCAAAGCAGTTTTTCACACTGAAGGGACTTTGACTTCGTGCAGTCCTGCCCTGGGAGCGCTCCCATTCCCGTATTCCAGGTCATGCCTGGGATGGTGCCTGTGGCTGCTGGTGCTAGCTGTGAGCAGCTGGGAGCTTTCCTGTTTGCTTTCCACAGAGCAGAGGTGTGTGCTGACAATGTCAAGAGCCTGCTCCTTCAGTCTTGGCAGGGAAAAAAAAAAACAAAACAAAACAAACCACTCCAATAACCTCCTCGCAGAGCTGACCCGGAATTTCCCCGCGGCACCTTTAAACTTTTCACAGCAGCCTTGGCTTTGAGAGCGCTCAGCAACTGCAAAAATCCCCCCCTGGGTGGGGAGGTTCACTTGGTGCTGATGGGTTGAATCTTTGTGTCCTTTTGGAGCAGACCTACGGGCAGCAGAGCTACGGGACCTACGGGCAGCCCACCGACGTCAGCTACACGCAGCCGCAGACCACGGCCACCTACGGGCAGACGGCCTACGCCACCTCCTATGGGCAGCCCCGACAGGTAGGGACACTTTCCACGGGTTGCTGCATGTCCTGGGTGAGCAGGAACACACTGACAGGGATGGGGCAGCCATAGCTCTGGGTAATGTGTGTGAATGCCCTCATAGCGAGCAATTCCTGCCCAATCTCTGGTTTTTTACCTTTAAACTCCAAGTTACTGACAGGTGAGAGCCCTGAAAGGCCTTCATGTCACCTAGGGGGTAGGGACACCTTCCACAGGTTGCTACAAGCTCTGGGGGAGCAGGGACACCTTCCCAGCCACAGCTGTGGGTAACGCGTGTGAGCACTATCATAGCGAACAATTCCTGCCCAATCTCTGGTTTTTAACCTTTAAACTCGAAGTTACTGACAGGTGAGAGCCCTGAAAGGCCTTAGTGTCACCTAGCCATGGGCAGGGACACCTTCCATGGGTTGCTGCAAGCTCTGGGTGAGCAGGGACACCCTGCCAGGATGGGCAGGCACAGCTCTGGGTAATGTGTGTGAGGGCTCTCACAGCGAGCAATTCCTGCCCAATCTCTGGTTTTTAACCTTTAGAATGCAAGTTACTGACAGGTGAGAGCCCTGAAAGGCCTTCATGTCACCTAGGGGGTAGGGACACCTTCCACAGGTTGCTACAAGCTCTGGGGGAGCAGGGACACCCTCCCAGCCACAGCTCTGGGTAATGTGTGTGCGCACTCTCATAGCGAGCAATTCCTGCCCAATCTCTGGTTTTTAACCTTTAAACTCCAAGTTACTGACAGGTGAGAGCCCTGAAAGGCCTTCATGTCACCTAGCCATGAGCAGGGACACTTTCCATGGGTTGCTGCACGTCCTGGGTGAGCAGGGACACCCTGCCAGGGATGGGGCAGCCACAGCTCTGGGTAATGTGTGGTGAACGCTCTCACTGGGAGCAATTCCTGCCCAGTCTCTTGGTTTTAACCTTTAGAATCCAAGTTACTGCAACCACATTTGTCTGCAAACTCCCAAGTATGTTTCCAGAGGTAAATTCTTGTCCTCACCAAGTGCTGTAGGCTTAATTCTCCTTCCCAAGAGGAGGAAGACAGGCTCAGTGTGGGCTGGAAGGAAGGTGATGGTGACTTAGCTCAAATCAAAGTCTTTGGAGACAACAACTGGAAGAGCTGCTCCCAGTTGTAGTTGAGGTGCAAAAGTGGGAGCAGCATGTCGTGGGTAGGAGCAGGAGGCCTCAGCAACTAAAAGCAGCTAATTAAACACCTAACCAGCTGATTGAACACCTAACCAGCTAATTAAACCCCTAACATCCCTGCCCTCTGGCACTGGGAAGCCATTCCCTGTGTCCTGTCCCTCCCAGCCCTTGTCCCCAGTCACTCTCCAGCTCTCCTGGAGCCCCTTCAGGCCCTGCCAGGGGCTCTGAGCTCTCCCAGCTTTTCCCCACAGGGCAGGAAGGTGTTCCATCATCTCCGTGGCTCCAGTTTTATCTGAATGAAATGTTCTTCCAGGAGGGCTCCAGCTGGATAGAAATAGTTGGAAACTGAGGGTCCCCAAGTGTGGGACACTTCCCACTGCTGCTCCAAGCCCCAATGTCCAGCCTGGCCTTGGGCACTGCCAGGCAGGGAGCATCCTCTGGGAATTCCATCCCAGCACCTCCCAGCCAGGCATTCCTGCCCAATCTCCAGCCAGCCCTGCCCTCTGGCACTGGAAGCCATTCCCTGTGTCCTGTCCCTCCAGCCCTTGTCCCCAGTCCCTCTCCAGCTCTCCTGGAGCCCCCTCAGGCCCTGGCAGGGGCTCTGAGCTCTCCCTGGAGCCTTCTCCTCTCCAGGTGAGCACCCCCAGCTCTCCCAGGAGAGCTCCAGCCCTCCATGGACTGGCTCCAGCAGCTCCAGGTCCTCACAGAATGGTTTGGCTGGGAGAGACCTTGAAGCTCATCCCATTCCCTCCCCTGCCACGGGCAGGAACACCTTCCACCATCCCAGGCTGCTCCCAGCCCCATCCATGCTGGCCTTGGGCACTGCCAGGGCTGTGTAGGAACAGCAAGAAATGCACTGCTGGGTTTTTGGGGCAGGGTTTGGGTGCTGTGGGACCCAGCAGGACGTGCTGGGCTCAGAGCAAAGGCAGCAGTGTCCCTCAGCCCTGTCCTTCCCTGCCATTCCTGTCACTGGCAGTGACATGTGCCTGTTCTGATCCTGGACCCTTCTCCTCCAGGTCCAGGTTGGACTGTCCTGCTCAGTCTTGCGTGGAAAATCCCAGCTCATCCTGTCAGGACTTTTAGTGGGAACCCTGGAGGTGTCACTTGGTTTTAGTGCCAGAGCTCTGGAGTGTCAGAGCTCAAGCAGGCGGCCCCAGCGGGGATTTGCAAGGCTGCAATCTCCAAACTCTTCCCCAAGTGCCATCTTCATGTGCATGGGGCATTTTGGGGAGAATTTTAGGGGATTTTTAGGTGAATTTTGGGGGGATTTTTAGGGAATTTTTTGGGGATTTTTAGGGATTTTTAGGTGATTCGGGGGGATTTTGGGGGGATTTTTAGGTGATTTTGGGGGGATTTTTAGTGATTTTGGGGGATTTTTAGGTGATTTTTGGGGATTTGGGGTGATTTTTAGGTGATTTTTGGGGATTTGGGGGAATTTTTGGGGAGATTTTTAGGTGATTTTTGGGGAATTTTTGGGGGATTTTTGGTGATTTGGGGGGGAGTTGGGTGATTTTTAGGTGATATTTGGGGGGATTTTTAGGTGATTTTTGGGGGATTTTTTGGTGATCTTTCGGGGTTTTGGGAGATTTTTGGGGAATTTTGGGAGGATTTTTAGGTGATTTTTCCGGAGAATTATGGGGTTTTGGGTGATTTTTAGGTGAATTTTGGGAGATTTTTAGGTGATCTTTTGGGGGGATTTTTGGGCAATTTTTAGGTGATTTTGGGGGGGTTGGATGATTTTTAGGTGATATTTGGGGGGGATTTTTAGGTGATTTTTTGGGGAGAATTATGGGTTTGGGGGGGATTTTTAGGTTTTAAGTGATTTTGAAGGATTTTTGGGTCATCTTCATGGACAAAATCCTGACCCACTGAGTCCTTGTTAGGTGATGAGCAGCATCCTGCCCTCCATCTCTGCCTGCCCCCATGGTGATTTTGGATTTCAAGGGCAGAACACTTGTCCATTAAAGCTCCACAAACTCTTCCCAAGTCTTCTTGGAGCTGGAATTTCCTCCAGACCCAAGTATCTTAACGTTTCAAACCCTTCAGACAATGTTTAATTCATGTCCCATTCATGTTTATTTAATGCATGTTGGCGCTGAATATTCAGGAGGTTTAGAAAAGCAGATTTTTTTTTTTCTTCCCAGTGATTCCTTGGGTGCCATTACCAACATTTTGTAGCTGGAATTAAACACTTCCCAAAGCAAGGCAATACCAGACACTGGGAGATCTGCCTGTCCAGGCCATTGGGGAATTCTTCACAGGAAAAGCTGGAGAGAAAATATTCATCAAAATTAAAATATTTACCCTCTTTACGTAGATCAGGAAAATTCCTGCTCCTGAGATCCCTGTCCCTTAGCCAGTGTCACTGGGGCTTTTTTCCTTTCATTTAAGATTACCTAGACTAAAGTTGGCAGCAAAGAAGGATTTGGGAACTTGTAAAATTCCTTTCTTAGGAGTATTTATGGCCCTGTGACTCCTGTGGACTCCAGTCCTGCAGGGGTCACAGGGAAACTGCTCTGTTGATGTTTTCCCCTTCTCCTTAAGAGGAGATTTGCTGGAGGAATAATAATAATAATATCAGGGGGGGTTCTGTACAGCTGTGCTTTTCTCTTTTCTCTTCTTTCTCTCTTTCTTTTTCCTCTCTTTCTTTTCTCTCTTTCTTTTTCTCTCTTTCTTTTCTCTCTTTCTTTTTCTCTCTTTCTTTTTCTCTCTTTCTTTTTCTCTCTTTCTTTTTCTCTCTTTCTTTTTCTCTCTTTCTTTTCTCTTTCTTTTTCTCTTCTTTTTCTTTCTTTTTCTCTCTTTCTTTTTCTCTCTTTCTTTTTCTCTCTTTCTTTTTCTCTCTTTCTTTTTCCTCTCTTTCTTTTTCTCTCTTTCTTTTTCTCTCTTCTTTTTCTCTCTTTCTTTTTCTCTCTTTCTTTTTCTCTCTTTCTCTCTTTCTTTCT